>JAVLUZ010000028.1:0-227234 GCA_036768485.1 Mermis nigrescens
GCCCTAGGGGGACACGGTTAACTACTTGTGTCTATCAAAGCAGGCAGTTTCACACCATTAATTTGAGTGACAATGGTAGGCAAATTTGTAGATGCATGGCTAACTGATGGGGTGTTAGCTACATCATTAGGTGTGATGTGCTTATTCAACTTTTCGTAGACAGCTAATCGCTTCTGTTGCCGATGATACTCCTCAAGAAATGCTTGTGATGCAAAAAGCTGTTCCGAATTTTCGGAAGTCAAAACAGACGAAGCGACGAAATTGTCATAATTATGTGACAAAAGAGTCGGCTGAGGTGGGGGAAACGTAACGGTGGGGGTGGAAGATACCGAGTATGTGGCAGCTGGAACATCAGAATGTGTAGGTGGCTGCGAAAATTGTTGATATGAGTTGTTTGGCTGATGATAGTTCTGAGAATGTTCTGCAAAATGATTGTTTGCATACATATTTCTGTCATTATTGTAATAACGTGTATTACTGTAGGTATTACTGGTAGTTCTGGCGATTACCGTAATTTTGCCAAAAATCATTATTGTTTTCGTTCCAAAAATCTTGACAGAACTCATTATTGTTTTGATGCCAAAAATCTTGACAGGCGTCGTAATTCTGAAACGTAGACAATGGCCTAGATTGGCTACATTGACGATACGTGTACTCACTGGAATTATGAGCCTTCCTGCTGCAATAATTTTGGTTGTTGTTTTGTGGACGCCAAAAACATTCATCTCTGGTGTGGCCCATGCGTTTGCAATGCACGCAGTATTGTTGCGTTAAAGCATTAGATGTCTCTGAACGCGATTGACGAAAATATGTAGATTGACGGGGGGTCGAATGACGAAAATTATTTTTTGGCAACGCGCTACAGGATACTGCAGCGGCTGTTGCTGGTAAATACGGCATAGGCTGTTTATCTGAGGCATACTGTAGGCTCGCAAACTCTATGCAACGCGCAGCATGAAGAAAATCTTGAAGCGGTGCTTCAGGCGCTCTTTTGTAAGCTTTTCTCGCGATATCTGGATTCATCCCTTTTCTGAGCTGATGACGGAGCATTTTCTCAAAAGCTATCAAACCAACATGAATTTCTGGTTGAGCTCAAATGAGATCTTCGCGTAACGCCAAAAAATAAGTGTTCACAGACTCTGATGGGTGCTGTTTTTGCTCAAGAAATCTATCAAACAATGTATCTGAGTCGATAGGACGAAACTCTGCAATTAATGCTTGTTTCGTGAGTTCATAAGATTCGCGAACGTCGTTGGGTAGGGAGCAAAACAATCTAGTCGTATAGGTATCGAAAAACGATGGCAACAAATCTAGACACAATCTTTTGTCAATTCTATAGCCATTTGCTAATTGCTCAAGTTCGTGAAAAAATCCACGGATATCTGTTTTTTCACCTTGAAAAAACTTCTTATTGGCTATTGTGAACTGAATTTGTTGCAAAAATGGACCTCTATTCATAGAATCGGCTAGGTAGCGAATACCTGTATTCTCTGAGCTATCAGATGACGTGTCACAGTGGCGACGCCGTGAACGTCTTGAAGAAGATCTATGACGCCTGGGACTTTCCGGCGGAGAGTCAGTAGCTTGATCAGGATAGTGAACTCTTCGGTTCTGTTGATTCTGAGGCGGGTTCTGATCCAGCGGGATCGATGCACCTGTATTTGGCACGAAAATTTGATTCTGCGGAATATGCATCGCATGAAGTGGCGGTAGTTCAGCATTTACGGGATTAGCTTGGTTCGCTGCCGGCGGAACGGCTGGCGAAACGATCTGTACTCGCGGAGACAGTTCAACATTTGCAAAGCGAGCTAAATGTTGCTGTTCAGTCGTTTACAGATGACAGTAGGACGCAATAAACGCGACGCAATTTGCTGATTAGGAAGCACTGGAACAGACGAACGACGGACGGGCGTAGACGTTGCAAGCTGCACGCGCGAATCCGAGTCAGCATTTGCAAAGCGAGCTAAATGCTGCTGGTCCGCGTTTGCAGTGACGTTGGGAACCGGTTGTGGCTCAACAGGCTGCAAATCAGGGTTTGCAGAGTTTGCATTTTGCAATTGTGCATGCACATGTTCAACGGCTATACGTTCAAGCCGATTTTCTAAATCTTGCATATGCGCAAACATCACATTCAAAAGATTATTTGAATTGCCATTTTCGGTTATCCGATTCACATTTGTGTCGGAAACCGATCTTTGCGGATTAGGAATCGTCGTTTCATTCAAAATTTGACAAATAGTGATATTGTCGTCGTTTGCAACTTGATTAGCTTGCTGAGAGTCAACGCTAGTGTCCGGATTTTGGACACTCAGCATCTGATTTGGATTCACAACGCTGTCTGCGCTTGTACAGTTTTGTGCACTGGCGCTATGATCAGAATCTGAGTCATTTGACACATTTTGAGAGGATTTCTGTGTGCTAGCCTGCTTAGGCGACTTATCTGGGGTTTTCTTCCCCGTTTTGGTCATTTTTCCTGCTAGTTTCTTGCCTGGCATGGCAGACAATTGAGATTAAGATCAGGACAAGAAATTTTTGTCACAACCCCAATCTCGACCAAGAAAAAATATGCACACGAACACAATAGAGTCAAAAATGCACACAAACAGTGAAATGTTAAGAATGCACATGAACACAGTATGGTTACACAAAGTGGAAATATTTTTGAAAATTTTTAGGCAGAAAAATGAAACGATGTTAGCTCGGCCGGTCGTCGTGAATGACCTCCAATGTAAACGTAGGGCGAACCTACGTTCACTTGCTTACTTATGCCCAAAACTTAAGCTCACGCGCTCGCACAAACGGCGACTCGGGGTAAGTGGCCCGGCCTAGCAAGATAGCCCGGCCCTCTACTGCACGCACCTAGTGAAACTTACTTCCTTAACCCCTTTTGAGATTAAGTACCTAAATAATGTAAGTTCCCCAGAAACCTAATTGAGGGCTCAAAATGATTATTATTTAACTTGTTTTGGGACCGAATTCCGGTGCTTGAAAATATTGAGGGTTCCTAATGTAGTGTAGCACAAGGACAGAAAACAACAGCACGGAAATTCGAACCGAGCCCAATCATCGTTCATTAAATAATTAATTTTTATAATATTTTTGGACAGAAAATTATGAAGCAATTAAAAAGCGACAGCATGAAGGATGCATGCTGCCGACTGTCGTGTTACACTAATCGGGTAAAATAAACAATGTAATTACGAGGGCACATAGCCCGCCAACGGCATACAACAAATGCCGTTATGGCACACAAATAATATAAGAAAAGGCGCACGGGCGAAAAGAACCTGCCCAATGCGCGACGAAAACACGACGAGAATTTCTGCAGCCACGCAGGAAAAAAAAGGGGGCACAGCACAGATGGGCTGGCGAAAAAGCTGGAGTCAAAAGGGGCACAGCACAGATGGGCTGACAAAAAGGGCACAGCACAGATGGGCTGGCGAAGAGTGGCACAGTACAGATGGGCTGGCAAAAAAGCTGAGTCTAGGAAGACTTTTGGAAAGCGAATGAACTCGTAAGTCGTAATAATAATGCCGCCAAAGAACTGCGCTTGCACGCAGTTTTAAACGAGACACAAAAAGAGGCGTGGACAGACGAAACAAAGAAACACGGAATGGATCTACGAGAATAACAATAGGTTCATGGGCAAAGCTTACAGTAAAGAATGTACAAATGGAATAGGCACAAATATAAGACACACACATATGACTTTAGGTACACGTAAAATATGGTAACACACATACCAGTTTGTACTCAAGTCGCATTAAGCCCGAGTGCCCATTTTCCTATCCCGGATTTTTATCGAAAATAAGTATGGGAAAGGAAATGAAGATATGATAATTTTTGGAGGGAAGGTGGTCCTGGGCGACACACTATATGCGTTGCGCTTAGTGGTCGCGTACGTGCAAATGGAAATTAAGCACAAAATTGAGCAACTGGGCAAAACAGTCATGGGAATGTAGGTACAACGTAGCACAGAACAAATGGAATTTCACGTTAAACCAACGTGGCAAAACAGGGTGTAGAGCCATCTCTACAATGTCTACAATACCTTATTTTACTGTATGAATCCTGTTTATATATGTAGCAGGAGTGCTACTACATGGCTAAAAATGCCTACTTTGAAGTTTAACCCGTGACGTTAATGTTTCATTAATTCTCAATATTATTCAATACTTTGCGTAGTTGTGAGCAAGAGCCCGAGTAGTTGATTAGTACTACACAAGCGAATCAGAGCGGAAGATCCGGGAAATCGGTGCAGGTAAAATTTTGCTCACGTAACGGTGGGAGGCGGCGCCCCATTACATATTGGAGGTCCCAGACTTCGTTCTCTGGAGTTGTCTGTGCTTATGCTTTCTCCTAGAGGGGGAGGAGTGTAGCAGGAGTGCTACTGTAACAAAGATAGGATATAAAGACATGATAAAATGGGTTTATGTGTTAATGTCGTTTCTCTTATCATAATACGTGTTTATATTCCTGTTATTAGGTGGTGGGTTCGTAATATGTATAAGTAGGTAGGCACTAATCAAGTAGGCGGATACTTAGATGGGGTTATATATACTCCATGCACCATAGTAAAATGGTTAGTTTCCGGCATTCAAGTGTTATGCAGAGTACGTACGGTAGGTGAGAATTAAGATCCCTTGTGTAAGACTGGCCATGGTCTTACATATTGGGGGGCAATCTGGGAAACTGATCACTTCTCAGCACCTCTCGCCATCTACCGTACACCGGAACTACCCGGCGACCAACACGTAAAGCGTCACGATGCCGATTAGCTCGACTTTTCTGTCGATTCTTTTTTTATTGCTGCTGCTTGATCGTCGTTATCTTTTGAAATCCGCCTATTGCCCGGTGCTTAGTCCAGTGTGTGTGCTGAGGGTAAACTTATTGTCCATTAGCTCAGTTATCGACATCAAATCCATGTGCCTGATGTAGGCGATTCCTGTTTTCATGGGTGGTCCAATATATGCTATTGAATGTTTTTATTCTTTTAAACTTGCTATCTGTATGTGTGTAATTTTCATACGATGCTTCATAAGGCTATAGTAGGCAATCAACTGAATGACGATATTTAATTTGAACTTTGTATTATTTTTCCTGCTCTTCGTTGATTCAAAATACTTCTCCGTAATTTATGAGAAAACGCAAAAACTACCTGACCAGTAAACAACTTATTTTAATGTGCATGCTAATTACATTAGCTATGCTCTAATGCCTAATTTGCATAAACTTTATTTACTACGAAAAATCATATTTTCGCCAAATCTGTGCAAAAATGTTAATTCTCTTGCCTCCATAAGCCCCATTTTACCCCACTTACTAGTTGCTTATTGGAGTTCGTATGTGCATGCTCGTGCTTCACGTCGTACCTACCAATTTTCTAAGCACTTTTGGGGGTAGCTTTTGTGAATTCATAGCAAATATTCACAATGACCTTGAAGTAAATATGCAACGTTTCTTATAAACATTTTCCGATTTTGAAATCTTCGGATTTTTGACCGCTAATGCGCACTTTATCAGTTCATTCACATGCATGTGAAATTATTTGGGCGTACCTATCTCCGCGACCTTATCCAAGTCCGGCGCGCATTCTTGCCAGGTTAGAGAAAGATTTTGAGAGAGAGCACGAGATACATTTTGCCTTCAAAATTCGAATCAACAATTTTATCTTCAAGGACAACATTTCAAAGTTCAACTCTAATGCTAAATCTGTTTTCAAAAGTATGCCGAGATTGTACCATTTTCGGTCATTTGGCTATCACTTTTCAGTGCGAACGATTTTGCCTGCCTTGAAAATGACCTAAAGTAATTTCCCGTAAAATCAAAAGAGTTCATCGTGAGAAATTCTTATACTTATAATTTCTTTTGGTCATTTAACTTTGCCAATTTCATTTCTAATTTGAACTTATAAACTTGAACTACCTTGAAAATGACCTCAGATTACTTTTAATACGATCCAAAGAGTTCATTAATAAATTTTCATCGCCATTCATGGACTGGTACATTCAAATCAAAACTTAACTCTTAGACACTTTCTGGTCACTAAACACGTTTTAAGTGCGTAATATTAGATAAACAAATGAAAAAGACGATCAAAATACGTAATTTTGTCCTTTCGAGATTGCATAATTTCTATTTGAAACTTTGCAACATGATTTTGCGCCAATAAGCGCGTCATCCCCAAAACGCTAATCTCAAATCGCACATTATACGCGCACACCTTACCTGTGATATTTTATTTTGCGCACTATTGCCCGCCAGCCGTTTTTAGTCCGTCATAGGTGACATAGACTGTGTTGACCGGTCAATTGCGTAGCGAGCTGGCCGCTACCGTATGCCCCATTGTTTATTTATTAATTAATCGGCGCGAGGTTACATTGACACTGTTTAGGGGCATGTTTTTTTGTGTTGACACGCGTGTGTATGCTGTATGGCGCAGTTGTCGGCTTGCCCAAGATGACCTACATAAATTGAGCGCTCAATATGGCATGGTCAGTGGTCACTCGAGGCGTGAAACCGCGGTTTGTAAAACTTGTTTTAATGTGTTGCTCGCCTTATAAATGTGATGCCGACGGAAACAGCGTAAAACAGAATATGTAACCTAGTAATAAGCGTAAGGGCAACGCTTATATGATAAGTGCGCATGTAAAGCAGCATAGTGGTCTTAGACGGTGACCCTAACCAGTTTCTAACAAATAATTGTTTAATATAATAAAAAAATCTACATTATGGCGGGGACTCCAATAGTCAACTATACCTGAATTTTTTAGAAATTCGCTATATCGTCATATGTTTGCACATATACAATATGTCGGCCGCAATGCCCCAGCTAATTGTGGACAACTTGTCCAATTATATCCACGTATTTTGTCAGTGGCAGAAGAGCCATACAACCAACGAAGGATGGGCCACGGCCTTCGCCGACATTTTCAGTTGGCACATCAATGCCAGAAATGATGTGCCGATTCGAACAACTCGCCAAAATTGCCGGCATGGCGCCAACCACGTATCTTCACAGATACGTGTGGAATCTCCTCACCGAGCATGCCATACCAGAACACCTGGTGGTGACCAGACTGATTGAGCTTTTCGATCAGGGCGCCCGCGCTCATTGGGCCTAGGTGCGTCACCCCAGGGGTATGCAGGGGATTCCACTCAGGTTCAGTTGGGCCGCTTCCATCAATGCCCAACCACCGGGGGCCGGCGCCAATGGATGGGATACCGCTGTTGGCAACAACCGCAAATGCCTGCGTTACAATTTCAACAACGTCCTTGGGCGGCTTTGCAACAACAACAAAGACCTACGTCGCAATACCAATGGCGACATTGGCGGGCCCGGCAGCAACAGCCACCATGCTGGTTTTGTCGGCCAGACCCGCAACGGGGTTGGTTTGATCAATCGATTGGTCAATTTAGCCGGCTACCCCAACAACATCAATGCCCTGCCGGAAGAAGAACGCAGTGGCAGCGGGCTCAGCGCCACTATGTCAGAAATGGCTTTTTACCAAGGCAGCGCTGAATGTTAGCTGCTTTAGTCGCAAATCATCGCTTACTCAACGTTATGCTATTCAATTTATTTCATATTTATTCAAGGGCAGATTATAGGCCCAGCGGAACTAATATACAATAGTGTATTAATCATAGCGCAGTACAAATATTCCATATGAAAGTTGCTAATAAAATATTATCATTCTGTAGTTGATTGATCGCCGCTTTTAGCTAGTTTTTGCTAATTAATTCTTTCACTTCTACCTAATTGTGATGACCTTAACGACCTTGGACTGTGCAACATAGTGTCAAAACTTAGCTATTTATCAGATTCTCACTCTTTCTCTCTCTCTTGCTTTGCCTTAAATTCCATTGTCGTTTGAATGCTTCATGGATACTTTGCAAATTTTCTATTTACATGCATAATTTTTCAATTTGGAGCTTAAACAAATCTGAATTATCCAGCTATAAATATTCTGTTAGCGCTATTTCGGAATATAATCCGAAATTCATGGATTAGCCATGAAATAACCTCAGACAGATGATTTTAAATATTTTTCTCGTGCTATTTTTCAGATAATTGAAAAAAAAACACTTGTTTAACGTGGAATAACTACAAATTTGCGGTCACTTAGCTACCTAAATATTTTTCTTGCGATTTATATTTTTAAATTAAAGTTGAAAATTCAATGAGCAGTCGTAAGATCTCTACGAGCTTACAGCCAACTAATACCATGGAATGGATGAGAGAACAATTGGAGCATTTAGAAGTAACAGTAAGACGTCAGCAGCATCAGATGGAAGACGCTCAGCAGACAGTGCCACTGGTGCCCCCTGTAGTGTCTGCTAGCACTGGCGGAGCTGCTAGCATAGGTGAGTATTTTCATGGGCGATTGGACAAAAATTTCGATTGGTGGACTGATTGTTTTATCCGCGTTGCTGTAGCTAATGGTTGGGATGACCAAAAACGAAGGGTACTACTCCTGACATATTTAAGAGATTTTGCGGAAGTGGCTTACGAATCTATCCCAGACAAGGAGCAGCTAGGGTTAGATTTTAATGCCTTAATTGAGCGACTCCGTTGTTGTTTTGTACCTGTTGAAAACACTGAATTAAAAGCACTGCAATTGCATAATTGTAAGCAGGGACCTCGGGAACCCGTCATCAGGTATGCCCTTGAGCTACAGCAACTAGCTATGCAAGCTTACCCAGGGGTAACAGCCGATATTTTAGATGCACTGAGTCGACGTTTCTTTGTTGATGGTTTAAATAGCAATCTTTGGCGCTTTGTTTCAGATCAAAAACCAAATACTTTTGCAGAAGCCAAAATGTTAGCTCGTCAGGCTGAAACGCAGTTTCAGCTAGAGGCTGAACGACAGTCGTCTGGCAGCTCGTTTGCGACGAGCTCCCATGGTTCAGCTGGAGGTCGCTGTCCGCCTGGGTCCCAGCGCCCCCGTCCGGCCCCACAGCAGCAACATTTGACTCAAATATGTTGTTTTGATGTGGCCGGTTAGGCCATATAAGCCAAAATTGCCATCAACCGCCCCAATATGGTTCGTCATTTTGCACTACTCGTCCTACGCCGCCTATGCATGCAACATTCAATTGTCCAACCCATTGTCCGGCGTCACAACCACACCTGGGCGTGGGGTTTGGGGGGTATGCACCCCCCCAGAAACCAAAATACCCCCCCCAGAAATCAAAATACCCCCCCAGAATTCAATTTTTGAAAATTTTTTTCGTTTTTTTCGCAATTTTTTGATGCCAATGGATAGTGCTTGATTGAGAAACGTCGAAAAATGGTGTTTTTATCGCCATACCACCATTTTTAAGGCACATTTTTCGACCTTCAAAAAAAATCTTGCACCCCCCCAGAATTTTCTTGCTGCTCCACGTATGGTCACAACCACCACCGGGCCAAAATCGCCCGGGGTTGAACCATCATCACGCCAAACAAACCCCCGGCGTGTTTTTGCGGTTCTAAACAACTCGGAGGAGCCGAGTGATGCAGATTGGGTTGAGGAGAATAGTAAGGAGGTAGATGTCATAAGTGCTATTGACGAAGGTATGAGTCCGGTAGATTGTGATAATATGTCACTGCAAGCTAATATTAATCAACCGGCATTTTTGCCTTTTGAGCCTAATCATCAGTTTTGGAATTATTTTAAAAGATTGCAAATTGCCACAAGATATATTGCTACATTTTTAGCGTTTTTGGCCATTTTCTTGAGTTTTTCAACACTATTTTTCGGCTATTTCACTTTTAATCGGCACCTCATTTGCAATACAAGCTTATCAAATTTATCATTTAACATCTAATCTTGGTGATCTCTCTGCATGTAAGCCAGATTCTGGACAATGTGAAATTGATGATGCAATAGTTATATGCATACGTGGGCAGCAAGAAAAATTCCTGGGGGTGTCAGATTTTTTTGAAGGTCCAAAAATGGCCTTAAAGAATGGTGGTATGGCGATAAAAACACCATTTTTCGACGTTTCTCATCAAGCACTATCCATTGGCATCAAAAAATTGCGAAAAAACTGAAAAAATTTTCAAAAATTGAATTCTGGGGGGAGTATTTTGTTTCTGGGGGGGGGGTATTTTGGTTTCTGGGGGTTCCATAGCCCCCAAACCCCCCCCCCCCCACGCCCAGGTGTGGTTATATGGTAGCCATACGACCTGAAAGCCCCATGTCCATATGTACAAGGTGGTTCTTACGTAATTAAGCAGTCGGGACCTTATTATATTATTGAGAATATTCAAGAAGCTTTCACTGCTATTCGAAAATTACCTGTGCCAAAACATGTTTGTTTACCTAATTTTCTCATCGCTTTGGACCAAGGAACTTTGATGCAAGCTCATGATAATGAAACTTTTCATTTGGCACAACCAGAATCAAATATTTCTCAAAATTTTCCGGAAATCCCCGCACCAGCTAATCTTATAAAATCCGGAGAATCTGCGAAAATAAATTCTCGATTACAGTATTTAGAAGCTTCTTTTAATCGCTGGGAAACCACCCGTTTTTCTCAAATCTGGACGCATATTTGTCGTATAGCTGATGCGCAGCTTCAAACTGTGCGTCAGTTATTGCGTTTAGATGCTACTTTAGCTGCAAGGTTATGGACTCAGCGTAATGATGTAGCAGCCCGAGTCGCAGGGGAAACCCTCCTCATTTGGCCATGCGTTCAGGTTCAGCCCGACCTTATTTTTGGAATTATCGTGTCGGCAAGGAGTGCTATGCGCTCTTGCCTCTTGTTATTAACGAAACTCTGTATTTTATTTTGCCAGGAACGCAAGACTTAGTTTCAGCTGCTCCGCAGGTGCCCTGCTTTCAAGCACCTTCTGGCGTCCATTATGACGCCAGCCAGCACCGATGGATAAGTTCCCACGGCGTAGTTGACGTCAAACCACTATTACAACGACGGTTGGACGCTTCGATACTCCTAGATTCACCCACCACCATCATTTTTGACGCCCCGATGGTTTTTCGGGATCTAGGGCGCCAACCGCCTTTTCAGACGTCACTCGAGCTCACCGCTCTCGAAACCTGGCGGTTGCGACAGCAAATGCAACAACTCGTGAATTTTACGTCCACCCTAAACATAGATCCGGCACAATTTCGCCAAGTTTTGCGCGATATTGGGGATGGCGTAAAAGACGTTAATGGTCTGGCGGTTTCACACCTCCAGACCGCAGTAAGTGGTTTATTTCAGCAAACTGGTCATGCTATATCTTCACTTACAGGTGGAATCGGCCAGACCTTAACTAATGCAATATTTTGGTGTTTTGTCATTATAATTGTGCTTGGTTTAGGCTATCTAGGGCTGAGATACGGCTGGTGCTGTATCTGGTGTCATTGGGGTTGCGGCGTTTGCTCATCTGCTTGCCGCTGGTTTGCTATGCTGTGCCCACGTTTGTGCACGCAAATGACGTCATTGTGCTGCCCTCAACATTCACACCCCTTGAGCCGACAGCCCCTGACAGTTCGTTATCGCGCCCAGCAGCCAGAAATATCCGCCGAAACACATTATCGGCGCCAAAATCGTACGCCAATTTTGGCCATTGCACAAACCGGGATAGCTATGTCCCGGCCTCATATACATGTCCGTATGCCCAACGGACGTCGGCTACTAGCCCTTGTTGACACAGGGTCTACAGTGTCAATTTTAGATAATATTACGTATTTAGAGTGTAAAGATGACCAACCCTTGCAACCGCGTCAAACGGTTACAGCCACTTCTATTACTGGTCATGCTATACAATCACCTGGTGAAATTATTTTAGACGTACAGATTGGAACTCAAAACTTACCTATAAAATTTGTCATAATGCAAAACAGTCCTTATTCTATAGTAATAGGCTGTGACGTAATAAATAAATTATGTGGCAGTTCACAACGTTTCACTTTTGACTATAAACAAAAATGTGCTCGTTTTGGTCAAAACACGCCTATTCCGTTAATTTTATCAACAGCGCGTAAAGAACAAATTGCTTTTGTCTTAGTGAAAGACACAATTTTAATACCTCCAGTTTCTATTTATTCTTTACCAATCAATGTTGATTTAAACACTTTTAATTCAACTTGGGTAGATATTAATTCTTTTACACCTTGCGACGCAATTTATATACCAAATCTGCGTTTAAATTTAAACGAAAACGATTTTTCTTCCCTTCCTATTATCAATTACTCTAAGCAACCTATTCGCTTATATAAAAACATGCGTATTGCTAGAATTTGCTCTGTTAATCACGTCTTAACAGGTGAGGAAGCGGGAGAGTTTCGGGAAAATCAATGTCAGGAAAAACTCAAAAATTTCCGCGAATTGATTCAAGAAAAATTGATTCATGTCCCGGACCCAAGCGTTCGAAAACAATTTTCCGAATTTTTGGAAAAAATTCATCTATTTTCGGAGTTAATAGATCCTTGGGACGGACGTCCATTGTACAGCATGGTATCAATACGGCCAATCACAGGCCGATTTCTCAGCCGCCTTATCGAATACCGTATGCTAAACGGCAAATTGTTGAGGAGCATGTAAATAAAATGTTGGAAAATGGCATTATTAGGCCATCTCAGAGCCCATGGGCTGCTCCCATCGTTCTAGCTGATAAAAAGGACGGATCCAAACGTTTTTGTGTCGATTATAGAAAGTTAAACGAATGTACTGTAAAAGATTTGTACCCATTGCCATTAATTGAGGACATTTTCAGTCAACTCAAAGGATCTACGCTTTTCACAACCTTAGATTTAGAACAAGGTTATCATCAAATCGAGTTAATTGAAGAAGACAAAAATAAAACAGCTTTTAACTCATTTTTGGGTCTCTTTGAATTTAACGTCCTTCCATTTGGCTTGTCCAACGGCCCAGCCACTTTTCAGAGAACTATGGAAAAAGTTCTGAGAGATTTAAAATGGCGAAATTGTTTCGTTTATCTGGATGACATTTTAATTTGTAGTTCTGACCCCGAAACTCACATTAAACAGCTTAAACAAGTTTTCGATCGGCTTGGCCGAGCTGGTTTAACTCTGAAATTGCAAAAATGTGAATTTGCTTTGAATGAAGTAAGCTACCTAGGTCATATTATCGATCGTAATGGTTTGCATGTTAATCCGGCCAAAATAGACGGATTATTCCACATGTCAGTGCCTCAGACTGTCACAGAGGTACGCAGCTTCCTAGGTTTAGCTAATTACTATAGACGCTTCATTAAAAATTTCGCAGATAAGACACATGCACTTAATAAATTGTTGCGTAAAAATGTGCATTTTGTTTGGTCGGAAGAATGCATGCAGAGTTTTCAAACGATCAAAAATGATTTAGTTTCTGCTACGACCCTAGCTTTTCCAGATTTTTCGCAGCCATTTTTGGTTCAGACAGATGCTAGCGGAACTGGGATCGGGGGAGTCCTAGCCCAAATGATAGAGGGGCAGGAATGTCCGGTAGCATTTGTCTCACGCACGTTAACTAAAGCTGAGCGTAATTATTCAACTGTTGAAAAAGAGGCACTGGCTATTACTTATGCCATTAAACAGTTTCGCTCGTACTTATATGGACACCATTTCACGCTCATTACAGATCATGCTCCCATCCGTCTCTTAAAAATTCATGATTCGGCACCATCTAGACTCGTTCGTTGGGTCTTATCATTGCAGGAGTACGACTACGAAATCGTTTATCGCAAGGGTCGTGAAAATGCAAACGCCGACGCTCTTTCACGCTTGCCTGCTGCTCCCGTTATTACAAAAGCAGCCATAAATGCAAAGCAGGTGTGCGCGGTGGAGATGCCGCGTGACCTAATAAGTATGCAGAGACGTGATGTGTTCTTAGGTGCCATTTTTCGTTTATTACAGGCTCGATGGGTGCCGTCACACATGAACGCGGAGCAGTGGGACGCCGCCGAGAATTATCTACTCGGAAACGACGGCGTCCTTAAATATCAAAAGGATCCGAACGCCGAACCATTGGTGGCCGTCCCCCAAAGGTTAATTCCCACGCTGCTCCAGGCGTTGCATGATGACGCCACCAGCGGACATTTAGCTTTTCAGCGTACCTATGAGAAAGCTAAAGAACGTTTTTTTTGGCCGGGGTTGCGTTCTGATATATTTAAATATTGTAGGGAGTGTTTGCCCTGCCAAAAACGTCAACCCATCACTTACTTTTTACCCGTCCAACCCCTTCACTCTATTCCAGCAGCTGCCGCTATGCAGCATTGGGTTATGGACACCATGGGACCACTGCCAACGGCCCATGGAAAAACTAATATTTTAGTTTTCATAGATCGGATGACAAAATGGGCCGAGACCGTGGCTACCGTAGACATCCGAGCCACAACCATTGCGGAGCACTTCCTGGAGCGCATCGTTTTGCGTTTTGGGGCGCCCAAGGTTGTCCAATCGGATCGAGGCGCGGGCTTTGTTGCTGCCGTTTTTCAGGAGGTTTGCCGGCTATACCAGGTGCGGCACATCACCTCGACGGCCTATTGCCCCCAGACGAACGGATTGGTGGAGCGTTTCAACCGTACGCTGCAAACCATGCTGACCACAACCGTTCAGGACGAGCAGAACGAGTGGGATCGGTTCCTGCCGGCTGTCACCTTCGCCTACAACACCACCCGACACGCCAGCACGGGATACACGCCCTACTACCTCGTTTATGGGCGCCAGGCGAAGCTACCGATGGAGCAAGCCTTAGTGGCTGATACGCCGGACGAACCAGAGGCTCCCTCCGTCCGAGAAATCCATCGTCATTTGCGTTTGGCACGCCGATTTGCCATCGAGGCTGCCCAGAAAGCCCAACGACAGCAGAAGGAGCAATATGATCGTCGGAATCGCACGGAAAAACCGACGCCTCGTTATCATCCGGGCCAATTAGTGCTTTTACGGAACGCCCGAGCCACGTCAAAATTCCATTCTCGCTGGCTCGGTCCATACGAAATTCGTCGTGTACGCCCACCAAATGCCACTATTCGCGAATTGGCGGGACGTCGACGGATTCGGGTCATCCATTTGAATCAAATTCGTCCATTTCGGGGCGAAAAACGCGATGCATTAAATGATGCAGACACCATGAGCGACGGTAGCATCGAGTATTAAATTTAGGCTTTGTTTATCCATAATGCGTACCTATACCTACGTTTAAGTATTTAATCTTGTAATATGTTATGTTGCCAATGCATCAGAGGCGCACTATGCCGCGATGCAATATAAATTGTTATTATTGGTATTATTGGCGATAGAAGAGGCGCATTTTGCCACGCCATCGCCAACGTCCTATTGGCAGGGGCAATGTATGCCGCGCCAATTGTTATTGTGAATTTCCTGTGCTATTTAGGGAATTGGAGTGGACCAGAGCCTCAAAATGGCCAGGAGTCACATGACACCCTGGGAGCTGGAGTGGACCAGAGCCCGGGTTAAAAAGGACGTTTTATCATCAAATTTTTAATTAATACGCATCAGCCTATATTTAACCAGTATTCTAAATGCTGTATAATGACCCGTCTTCCATCTTATGCATCTTAGTCGCCACCCGGAAATTTTTGGCTTCTACACTTCAAACTTTGCGACAAGAGTAAGCAATGCTTCAAATTCAGTTAAGACCTTTCTTCAGCCGAACAATCAATTTAAAAAGGGGAGGAATGTAACAAAGATAGGATATAAAGACATGATAAAATGGGTTTATGTGTTAATGTCGTTTCTCTTATCATAATACGTGTTTATATTCCTGTTATTAGGTGGTGGGTTCGTAATATGTATAAGTAGGTAGGCACTAATCAAGTAGGCGGATACTTAGATGGGGTTATATATACTCCATGCACCATAGTAAAATGGTTAGTTTCCGGCATTCAAGTGTTATGCAGAGTACGTACGGTAGGTGAGAATTAAGATCCCTTGTGTAAGACTGGCCATGGTCTTACACTACTACACGGCTAAAAATGCCTACTTTGAAGTTTAACCCATGACGTTAATGTTTCATTAATTCTCAATATTATTCAATACATTGCGCAGTTGTGAGCAAGATCCCAAGTAGTCGATTAGTACTACACATGCGAATCAGAGCGGAAGATCCAGGAAACGAGTGCGGGAAAATTCTTGCCTCACGTAACAGTGGAGGCGGCGCACCACGTTACATATATATGTATACCCAGTTACATATGCAACAGAGGGTTGGCTGTTTAATAGCCAACTAGTACCTATTACAGTAAGGCGGTATTATATTGCATTATCACCATTGACTGGGTGGTTGCTTATTAATTACCCGAGCTATGTCTGTTACATTTTCTCCCCTTTAAATATGTTGTTCTATCCTTTGAATTGTAGGCAAAGTAGTTTGAGGCCTGAGTGTACATTTTGTCATCACACTAAAAGTAGGTTGTATCAGCGGAGAAGTTAAGTAAAAATGAAGCAGATACTGTAGCTAAGGAATAGTGATAAAACCCATCCACGCCTTTTTAATAATGTTTGCCATGGCATGGCGACATAGTGTCGTGTCCGATCATTCAGATTATTATTGAGCGGTATTGACACTGGTACTTTATTGTTAAAAGGACTTTTTATTCATTTTTTCTGGCATCTTTTTCAGGTCTCTAAGATTATATAATTTTTGGTAATGTTTCGGTGAATTCAGTGCGGATGATTTTTAGTCTTCTCTTAATCAGTATCCTTTTTAATGAGTAACTCAAACATGTACTTTTAAGTCTAAAGTTCAACACTGACATCGCACAGCGAGTCTGCATTGTCAGCGACGGGGCATTGAAGACTATGGTGTGGGCTTTAGTTGGTCTAAATGAACTGTGCGGGCTTTGTTGTGATGGCAAAGATCTTGTATTGTTGCATTAGGTGGTCGGATGGTAATAATTTCAAACGGGCCAATCCACCTTTGCGTTGAATTTTCTGGGGAGCTCTATTGTTCCAGAGTAAAACGACCTGTCATCTGCATTTTTTGGCGGTTGTAATTAGCTTTTTTATGTGCTTGAGTGTGCGTGAATGCTATGCTAGTGGCGTTTTTTGTGGCATAGGTGGGCAGCACCAAAATTCTGGGGGGGGGGGTGAAAAAATTTCTGGAGGGGGTGAAAAAATTTTTAAAGGTCAAAAAATAGTCCTAAAAGTGGTTGTATGGCAAAAAAACACCATTTTTCGACGTTTCTCATCGAGCACTATCCAATGGCATCAAAAAATTGCTAAAAAAGCAAAAAAATTCTTCTGTGGGAGAAAGTATTTTGATTTCTGGGGGTATTTTAACTTCCAGGGGGTGCATACCCCCCAAACCCCCTTCCCCATGCTCATGTGTGGTTTTGTGCCACTCACAAGTTTTGCCACATGTTTTCTGTAAGTCTCCGCTGTGATTTCTGGTGCGTTGCGTTGATATTATTAAGTGCTTGTTTGAGTGGTACAGTGTCAAGACCAGAAGTAACATTGCTCAAGTGCAGGCAACAACAGGCCACAGGCGCCCGTGACTTGCTTGTGACTCGGCCAATATTTTTAATTGGTAAACACGCGCATGTTGAAAGAAAATAGCCTGTGCGATGCCTGTCACTGACTGCCAGGCGCCTGCAGGACATGCGCTTGAGCAACATTACTTGTGGTCCTGACTGTAGTTTTTGCTGACGGCCGTAGACTAAGTAATAAGGAGTGAATGTGGTTGAGTTGTGTTTGCTTGTATTATAGGCAAATATTACATAGGGCAGAAATACATCCCAATGATTTTGCTGTTTTTCTATATATAAATTGTAAGTAGTGATGTAAAAGATCATCCGGATCTGATCTTTTCATCCAGATCCAGATCCAGATCATCTGGATCTGGATCTGGTTATTTTCTGATCTGGTTATCTGATCTGTATCTGGATCTGCCAGAAAATCAGGACCCGATCTTTATCTGGATCTGGATCTGTTTAGTCAAGTTATATCTGGCTAAACAGATCAGAAATTTATTTTTGCACGATGGAATTCTTTATGTTTTACGATTTACTGTAGGTAGGTTATCTAATTAGTTGTAGCCTTACATGCACGGATTGTGTCTCAACAGCCCCACCAGTCCCAACAGCCCCGCTGTCCCAACAGCCCCACCATCAGTCCCAACAGCCCCACCTATCCAAACAGCCCCACCAATCTCAACAGCCCCACCAATCCCAAGAGCCCCACCATCCCAACAACCCCAGCCTCCCAACAGCCCCACTGTCTTAACAGCCCCACCAATAATCCCAACAGCCCCACCAGTCAATTTGTTCGCTGCCAATGTTGGTTCCAACTGCCCCACTCTTATAATCATAGATGCACAGCACGACCGGTCTGGAGAAAGAGTTTTGAGCCAAAAATTGACCTCAAAACTGGTATTAATGTCAAAATAGCGTAAAAACTACGGTAATCCACATTTTCTGGCTATTTTGATGCAGATAGCGTGAAAGTTTTGATTTTCATTCAATTTTAACATTAATCTTTCCTTTTTCACTGGATTGCGCACAAATGCTGAAGCTTCAATTCTAGCAGGTCTACCAGTCTTCTCAGGTAGACTTACTCTGAAAATGTAAACCTGCACACTTGTTTATGGTCTTGATGAAATATACGAATTCGGAAAATAGTTGAAAAAAATATCTTTCATAAAAAATTAATATTGCTTGATTTTATTATATCGTATAATAGCGATTGCATTAATGGTGAAGCTGCTGGGATTACTGGTGGGGCTGCTGGAACGGTGGGGCTGTTGGAACGGTGGGGCTGTTGGGATTGGTGGGGCTGTTGGAATTGGTGGGTCTGTTGGGATTTGTGGGGCTGCTGGGATTGGTGGGGCTGTTCGGATTGGTGGGGTTGTTGGGATTGGTGGGGCTGTTGGGATTAGTGGGGCTGTTGTGATTATGGTGGGGCTGTCGGAACGGTGGGGCTGTTGAGGCCAGTGGGGCTGTTCGGACGTGGGTGGGGCTGTTAGGATTTTTGGTGAGGCTGTCGAAACGGTGATGCTCTTGGGACGGTGGGGCTGTTGGGACTGGTGAGGCTGTTGAGACATCACCCATGCACGCGGGGGTGGAGAGGGGTCTGCTAGGGTTTTTGACCCCCCCCCAGATCCGTGCTGACCCCCTCCAGAATGGCCAAAAAGTGCCGCTGACCCCCAATTTTTTGCTTACAGAAAAATTTTTGAAGCTCTGCAGAACTTAAGTGATAAAAAATGTATTGAAGCTTGTTTTTTCACATAAATTATCATCGGAATTGACTTTTGAGAGACTTTTTTGCCTAAAAATGGGAAAATCTAAAATTTTTCGAAACATTTTTGTTGAAAAAGTTGTTTCAGTCGATGCGCGAAATCGAGAAACGTCTAAAAACAATGTTTTTAGTGCGCATGGGCCATTTTTATCGCTTTTTTGATGTTTGAAAAAATTTGACCTTGACCCCCTAGAATTTTTATGCTGTACATGTATAGTTTTAGTAGGTGCTTCTGTCATTTTTCCTGGATTTTAACAACGTTTTTCTTTGTTGAATTGAAATTAAGCTGGTTTCTTCTTAGTATTGCATTTTGTATTGTTAGGTAAATGTATTTTTTGTGTTATTTGACAGTGATATGATATCCCCCTGAAAGAATACACCCTTTCTTCCTTACAAGCGATCGAAAGAAGCATTTGTTTTTCCTGTTAAACCACAATGTTGCCAAATTCCAGACATCTCACGTTCCTGTGAATATTTAATGCCGTTTTGTTTATAAAGTTGTCAATTAAAGCTGTTGTACGAATTTTTCATGCCCATTGATAAATAGTCTAAACTTGTGAGTTTTTACTTTTTAGACAATTTTCACTGATATCATTTTTATGTAAAAGCTCTAAAAATGCAAATTTTCCTCGGCTCTGCCCCAGACCCCTCTGGAGGCTCTTATATTAGTCCTGCCACCCGAGACCCCCCAATCCACGTGGGCTCGGGCGCTTTACGCCCTCTTTTTCAGCAATACAAATTGCTGCATAAAAATATTTTTATCTGGATCTGTATCTGTATCTGGATCTTTTTAAATTTTGATCTGTCAAAACGATCTGGATCTGGATCTGGTTATTATCTGATCTGGCTATCTGATCTGAATCTGGATCTGCCAGAAAATCTGAACCCGATCTTTATCTGGATCTGTATCTGGGTAAAAATCTGGATCTTTTACATCACTAATTGTAAGCATGATTTCTAGTGTCTGCTTAAAGCATTCAACTAGACCGTTTGTCTGAGGATGATATGCTGACGAATTAATATGTCAAACTTTGCACAATTGACAGACTTGCTGAAATGATTTCGGCCATAAATGATTTCCCCTACCTGAGAAAATCTCTTTTGGCGTGCCAAAACAACTAATGATCCAATCGATTATTACTCACGCAACTGTCTTTGCTCGGATGTCTGGAATGGCCACAGCTTCGGCCCACTTAGTGCATTGGTTGATGAATATGATAATGTGTCGGTTGTCCCTGGGTGTGATAGGAAGGTGGACCCATTGTGTCAACGACCCAATGATCAAAAATTTGTCCAACTGGTATAGGTTTCATGGTTTGAGCGTGAGACTGTTGATTGTCTGGCTTCCGCCTTTGGCAAGGTAGGGCATTCCTTGCAATATTCCCATATGTCACTTCACATTCGTGGCCAGTGAAATCGTTCACAGACCTTATTGAGTGTTCTTGCAAAACCAAGGTGCCCAGCGAGAGCATCATTGTGCATAGTGTCTCTAATAATCCTCATACTCGCCACCTAGGTACTGCCACTCTCGGTCCTTTTTTTATGTCTGGAAGATATTTAAGTAAGTTGTTATCTAGTATGTAATTCTCAGCTGCTTTTAGTTTTTCTGCATCTAAGTCAGCTGTTTCATGGTTAGTCTGGAATAATTGAGAGGCGGCATCATGGATTTTTAGTAGTCTTATCGGTGCATGATCAGTCGTTAATGCAAATTTGTGTCCGTAGACATATGAGCAAAATTGTTTGATTGCCCTACTATAGCTAGCGCCTCTTTCTCAATCATAGAGTAGTTTTGCTCAGCTTTTATTAAAGTTCGTGATACAAATGCTATAGTTCTTTATTGTCGATAATCTGAGCTAATACACCATCCACTCCATATCCACTTTCATCAGTTTGTATTATGAATGCTTGTGTAAAATCTTGGAAATGCGAGAGTAGTCGCTGTTTTGAGATTATTTTTCATTTGCTCATAGTTTTTGTCACATTCTTGAGTCCATTCAACACTGTTGACATTTTCGTAATAACTTGTTTAATGCTGCTGTTTTGAATGCAAAATCATGAATAAAACGCCTGTAATAATTGGCTAAGCCTCAAAAGCTTTTAAGCTCAGTTACTGATGTTGGTTTTGGCATCTTTTCTATGGCAGCCACTTTTGCTGGGTTGACTTTTAGACCATTTGACTCGATTATATGTCCTAAATAATTAACTTCTGTGGCAATGCAAACTCGCACTTCTTCAGCTTGAGTGTTAGTCCAGCTTCTTTTAATTGATTGAATACATTTTGTAGGTCTTCTGGGTGGGATAATAAGTCTTCCCACAAATGAGTATATCCATACGTGGGCAGCAAGAAAATTCTGGGGTGCAAGATTTTTTTGAAGGTCGAAAAATGGCCTCAAAAATGGTGGTATGGCAATAAAAACAATTGTCTCGACATTTCTAATCAAGCACTATCCATTGGCATCAAAAAATTGCGAAAAAAACAAAAAAATTTTCAAAAATTGAATTCTGGGGGGGGTATTTTGATTTCTGGGGGTATTTTGTTTCTGGAGGGGGGTGCATACCCCCCAAACCCCCCCCCCCCCACACCCAGGTGTGATCCTAAGGCACGATTCTAGATGATGGGTTGGATTTTTCTAAATTCTTTTTACAGCGGTGTGATTGGTTTCTACTTCTACCTCGCGCTGGTATAGGTGTGGTCTAAAATGTTTAATCAACTCTACTACAGCAAGAGTTTCTAATTTGCTGACTGAATAATTTCCCTCCATGCGTTTTAAACTCTTGCTTGCATAGGCCTTTAGGTGTTTGCAATTGTTTTTATTAAATTGTGATAGAACTGCGCCTATTCAATTGTATGATGCATCTGTCATTAGGATAAGAGGTGCTTTGAAAATCGGATGAGCAAGAATTGACACTTCAACAAGTTTTTGTTTTGATTACTGGAATGCGTTTTCTTGCTCTTGTTTCCATGAAAACATATATCTTTTCCTTAGTAGTCTATTCAGTGGCTGTGCTATTTTTGAGCAAGTCTGCATGTATTTTCGATAATATGAGATAATACCAAGGAATGATTTGATTTCTTTTTCAGTAGTTGGTCTTTCCATGCTTTGTACAGCTTTGATTTTCTTGGAATCCGGGAATATTCCTTCTTGTGATATGATATGGCCTAAAAACAGTGTTTTGGGGTGTGAAACTTTGCATCTTGGAGAATTCTACTCTAATATTGGCTTTTTAAATCTTTTAAAAGTATGTCCAGAAAGCTGATGATTTCTTGTTGTTTTGGAGCAAGAATTAAGATGTCATTGAGATAAATAAGGCAAATATTCCACTGGAGTCTGGAAAGGATGATATCCATTAAACATGATAAGGGAGCTGGTGCATCACATAACCCAAATGGCAGGTAATTGAATTCAAACAAGCCTATTGAAGTGTTAAAAGCATTTTTTATTTATCTGCTTATTTTATAGATATGAAGTAATAGGCATTGGCCTGGTCTAGAGTAGTAAAATATTTCATTCCCTTTAAAGCATCTAAAATAAGGAAGGGGATATGCATTCTTTTATATTTTGTTTATCCCACAAAAATCTATGCACATCATTTGCTTCCTATCCTTTTTTTGAACTAAAACAATATTAGTTGGCCAGGGTGAAATAGAAGGACAAATTAAAGGATGGAGAGACATTGGCATTCTGTTTGATCCACATTCTGATGTTATTTATTTCACATTTGCTCTTCCTTGCTTGTCTTACTGGGCTTTTATTGCCAATTAGGGTCACCAGTTTTTGTTCTATTTTGTTATTTATTGGTCCACTTTTGTTGTGTATATTCATTGTACCAAGGCGCATGCCTTTATGCAGCTGTATTTGGTACAGGCTTGGGTTCAATATTTGCCTTGGGATCTGGTTTTTTTGTTTATGCTACAAATTGAATGTGCCAGAAATATAATTTCTTCCTCTTGAAAGGTTGGGTTAAAAAGGACTTCATGATCTGGCTGATATTTATTCTAAGTTTTTATTAGAATAGTGAAGACTGAGCTCAGTGTGATTTTGTCATTGCCATCAAGTATTGCATTGCTTCTACTTTTTGGCAAGCAAAGTCATTCCCCCAATCATAAGTGGGCTGCACCAAAATTCTGGGGGGAGGGGGCAAAAAATTTATAAGGGGAGAGGTGAAAAAATTGTTGAAGGTCAAAAAATGGTCTTAAAAGTGGTCATATGGCAAAAAACACCATTTTTCGACAATCCTCATCGAGCACTATCCAATGGCATCAAAAAATTGCTAAAAAGCAAAAAAAATCTCCAAAATTTGAATTCTGGGGGGTGGATAATTCAATTTCTGCGGGATGCATACCCCCTAAACTCCCCTTCAAGCCTACATGTGTTCCAAATGCAAGTACAGCAATTTCCCCTAAACTTTGTTGTTGAATTTGGCCAATTTTTGACTTAAATATATAGGCAGTTTTTGGACAATTCTTGATTTGATGAGTTAGTTGACAGCCCATGAGTCAATTAATGCTGTTGCTTTGATGTGTTTGTTTATTAGGACTTTTATATGTGGAGTACCCATTCCTTGTCTTTTTATAAGGCCAATTGTGCCTGAGTTATCTGTTAGTTTTGTAAGGTTATATGTGAATAATACAACCTGACAGTCATTACTTCCTGGTCTCGTTTGCTGTGTCGGTTTTAACTTTAGAATTCATATAAATTGTGCAGAATTTTCTTGACAATTTGTTGATTTAACACATATTTTTTAGGTAATGGGAAAAGATATAGAGCAGCTCAATTGCCTTTTCCACATAACATAAAAGAAAAATTAGATGCCATAGCCCACCTAAAAATATAATATTAATAATAGATTAATTAAAAGCTGCTTTTGGGCCTTTCAATAGTATAACTAGATTTGTCAAAAAATTATTTTGAGTTTGCATGCAGTTTTTATTAACCATTTTCCTTTAATTTTTGCAGATATATGTTTTATCTTTTATTGCAAGGTGTGTCATAAGAATATCCTCCTCTCATGATTGATTTAAGGGTATAGTATAAATCTTCAGAGTTGGATGCAAAGAGTGCAAATTGGGTTTCTGTAATACTTTTGAAAAGGTAGAATTCTGTGATGCCCAAAAGTGACATTGCCTCTGAAAATATCAATTCTAAATCTGTCCCAATTAGGTATGCAGCAGGTGCACATTTTTTGGAATAGCGGGAGCAGGTGCCAAAATTCTGCTTTAGTGGGTGCGTTTGACAGCTTAAAAATAGTGGATATGGGTGGCGGCTTCAGCAGTGAGATATAACATAGAATAAATAGGGCTAAAAATGCTTTATTTTTTGTCTCCTTAATGCAGTTATTCACTGTGCGCTAAATTCATATTAATCTTCAAGCTGATTGTCTTTTTATTTGCAGACTTTACTCTCAATGGATTAAATTTGCAGATCAGAGATATGTAGATTGTCAATGATTGAACCATTGACCAAAATGGAGTAATATATTTGCACTTTGAGGAACAAAACGTTTATCCACTTGTTGTTGTCATTCTCTTTAATAGCAGAGTACAATATATCACTGCATAATATCTCTACGCATGCTAGAGTTGTTAAACTGATGCACATAAAGACTGGAACATAGACCCTTATTTTTTAAAAGGCATAATTCGCATAAGTTGGATTTGACCATTAGAAAGCTTGAACACATATCTGCAGTCCGGTGGGTACATAAAAATATGACTCATTACAAGTAGATGTTTGCTTTTCCCAATTGTACTGGTACATTAGAACTCACTGCTATACATTTCAGTTTTATCATTAATGTGCCATTGCCGCAGAATTGTTTTATGCTCGTTTTTATTAATTTTAAAAATATTTAGCAATGCCAAAAAATTTTACTATTGTCTTATGGGATTACTTTGATCTCACCAACGAATATAAGGCCAAGTGTAAGTTATGCTTGGTTCAGCTTTCCTTCAAAAGAAGGGGGAGCACAAATTTGTTAAAAAATCATTTGGAAGCCAAACATAAGACAGAATACTCTCTGAATATGTGATAAAGAAAAAAGAAGCTGAAGAGTCCAAAATAGAAGGTAGACAAAGTTCTATATATTTTGCATGTTTATACTTTTAGATGTCTTTATAAAGGCTATCAGACCCTCCAAAGCATGATAATATAAATCTATTATATGTATGTTGCATACATTTTCTATTCTTACTAGATGCTGAATTTGTAATGCCTAGATAAGTAAACTTATTTAATGCAAACGAGCTGAAGCAATTCTTTTTCAATGAAATATAAGATTACTCTACTTAATATTTGATCAATCCATGCTTTACTATGCGTGAAACATATCATTACAAGATACATAACTTTGAAAATAGCACTTCTCTTCTGCAGGAATAAAACAAATATGAAACTTTTAAATGCAAGTTGAATTTTTAAAACACATTTTTTTTGCCCATTCATGGTTAGGAAATAAGCAAACCATTCTCCCATTTGTATAAGATTCATATCCTAACCTATTATATTCAGAGAAGAAAACGCCAAGTAATGTGCGCAAAGCAGTAAGTGAAGAAGTGAAAACTCAGACTACACTGGAGGGATTGTTTCCTAAAGTATGCAATTATTTAGGCCAATGTTGAAGTAAGGCTCATAATGTTTACCTCTATGCTCTTTCAGAAAACTAAATGGAACAAGAATGACCCGAATTCAAGGCAAATAGATAAGAAAATTGCAAGAATGATTGCATCAGATGACCAACCATTTCAATTTCTTGAAAATCTAGGTTTCATGGATTTGATGGAAGAAGTTCCATATTTTAAATGCTTTGACATAATTTTAAAGTAATCAAAATTTGCTAAAAGCATAATTTTTCTAGATACCAATGTATGAACTTAAATCAAGGACATCTTACAAGAATGAGGTAATTAACAAATTTGAAACTCTATGGGAGCAAATAGCTGATCAACTTAAGGCCTGCAGTACAAATGGAATTTCCTTTACTATGGATATTTAGTCTAACATATCAGAATCACTTTAGGTTAGCATTCTAAACTCTAAAATAGCAAAAAATACAGCTGAATGTTTTTAAAAATTTTTTAGCTTAACAGCGCACTCAATTTTGGATGATTTTGTTCTGAAAAAATGGGTATTACAGGCATCACCGTTGGGCGCTGAGTGTCACACTGCAAAACATTTAAGCAAAGTTATTGAAAATATGCTGCTGTCATGGAGTATTAGGAAGGAATCAGTGACTTAAAATAGCTTAAGAGAAAAACGTTCTATTGCTCTAATGATTTTGAAATAATTTGCAGATGCATGTCATTATGCGTGACAATGGTACTAACATAATAAAAGCACTCATAGATTCATCATTGCCAAATGAAAGTTGCACAGCGCATAATCTGAATCTAATTGTTAAGGCGGTAATACTAAGAATTTAATGTTCCATACTTACACTCAAGTATCTTGAATTATTCTAATTCAGGCTCTTGAACAACAGCAAACAGTGAAAAATGCTTTAGCTACTCGCTGCAAAATTGTCAGTCATTCCCAAAAGAGTGACGTAAATTGGAAAAAATTGATGGGGATTCAAAACTGGTTCAGTTCTGCATCTGTTCCGTTTAAACTAATTCAAGTAGTCTACAGTTTTTAATTTCTAACAGCTTTGCCAACCTTTTATTATTACAATTTCTTATAATAGGAATCTCCTACCTGATGAAACAGCACCCTAGACATGATTGAACGTATAATTTGTTCAAAAGAGGCTCTCGTTCTCTTCTCCACAGAAGAGGTTTTCGATGATTGGATACTTCCCTGGTCGATTTTGAATAAGCTAAAAGTGTGCTAAAACTATTCCACACTGTTACTGAAAAAGTATTAAAATATTAACTTAATTATTGCATGGAGAAATACCCAGGCACATAGCTGGCCGTCCTATTTTGGGGGGATCACCACCAATTTTGGGGGGACCAAGCCCAAAAAGGCCAGAAATAGCACAAAATAATGTTTAAAAAGTCCTATTTTTCCGATTTTTCTAAATTTTGGGGGTCCCGACCCTCATTCCCCTTGAGTTGTGTGCCTGGAAATACCTATTATTAAATACACAATACTATAATTAAATGCAGTTAATTATTTTTACATTTCTTTTAAGCAATGTTACTGTCTTCTAAAGTTACTTGTATAAATCCATAAAATGGTGTAATGCCTAAGTAAATATTTTTTAATTTCAAAAATCTAATACACGGTAATTTAACTTTTCCCTCTTCACTTACAATTTTCCGATGTTGTAAAACAATATTTTCCGTAATTGCATTGAATTGATCCATTCATATTGTGTGCTACCCATACCTGGGTGTTGGGAGCTTTGGGGGTATGCACCCGCCTCAAGAAACCAAAATACCCCCTCCAGAATTTAATTTTTTGAAATTTTTCTGTTTCTTTCGCAAGTTTTTGATGCCAATGGATAGTGCTCAATGAGAAACGTTGAAAAAATAGTCTTTTTTCGCCATATCACCACATTTAAGGTCATTTCTAACCTTTGAAAAACCTTGCATCCCCCCCCAGAATTTTGGTGCTGCCCACATATGATGCTATCTGTTTACGTCAATAAGAAATTCTTAGAGAAGAAATGCAAGGTTATGTGAAACGGACTACAAGTTTAAACTGTTTAGTGGCCTTGAACTCTCTTCAGCTTGACTGTTTTTTAGTTAAGCCATGCATGTGCCAGTGCTTCAGACGTGCTACCGAATATGAGTTGGCTTGAAACAACAATTAATGATGAAAACCTGGACATTTCTGGCATAGGTTTATTAGTAAATGCTTTAATGTGTCTCGTGAAACGCTTTGCTAACATCAAAAATGAACCATAAAACATAAAACTTTTGTTTTTAGTTTTATTGAGTAAATAAATATTTGATTTTCAGCATTTGCTTGTGGCATGCTCTTTGATCCTCGCTATAAAGAAAAATACTTAAAAAAGGTCAGCACGTGTACTACGCCAAAAGCTTCATTGAATCAATTTACAAGTTGACTGACATGGAGGAGATAGCCTCCGAGCCGACAGCAAAACACTCAAAAAGAGCAAAACCCGAAAAAATAATTCCAATGACAGACTATATGATGAGTTTTTGTCAAGTGAAAGCAATGGCGAATCAGTTACTGAGAGAAAAGAGCAAAATCTTAGCAAGGTAAACTAATGTTGAATACAAACAGGCACATAGCTGGCTGTCCTATTTTAGGGGGAAATAAGAATTTTAGGGGGACTAAGCCCAAAAAGGCCAAAAAATAGCAGAATATAACGTTTAAAAAGTCATATTTTTCTGATTTTCCTGAATTTTGGGGGTCCGGACCATTCTTTGGCAGCAAGAGGGGTGCAAGACTTCTTGAAAGTCAAGAAATGGCCTTAAAAATTGTGATATGGCAATAAAAATACCATTTTTCGAGGATTCTCATCAAGCACTATCTATTGGCATCAAAAAATTGCGAAAAAACCGAAAAAATTTCAAAAAATTGAATTCTGGGGGTATTTTGATTCTTGGGGAGGGGGGGGTATTTTGGTTTCTGGGGGCTGCATACCCCCCAAACCCCCATGCCCAGGTGTGGTCCGGACCATATTTGGGCTTGGGGGGTTCAGGGGTGTATCAACCCTCCAAGAAACAAAAATACCCCCCTCCCCGGAAATTAGAATACCCCCCAGAATTTAATTTTTTAAAATTTTTTGTTGTTTTTTTCGCAATTTTTTGATGCCAATGGATAGTGCTCGATGAGAAACGTAGAAAAATGGTGTTTTTTAACCATACTACCACCATTTTGAAAGCAATTTTTTTACCTTTGAAAAATCTTGCTCCCCAGAATTTTGGTGCTGCCCACGTATGGTCCGAACCCCCATTCCCTCCACAGCTATGTGCCTAAATACAAATAGGCCTCACGTCTGTCTTATTATCTCCACTCCCCTAATAAACGTGAGAAAGCAATTCAAATATAGGTTTCACTTATGATAGAATGGAATTATTTGAGGTGAAAAATTGGAAATCTAAACGGGAAATAATAATTAATTACGAAAGCAGGTTATTATGAGTATCTTTGTAGCCTTACACAATCGATAAAGAGGCGCCTGCTATGGCTTAAAGCAAGGCAATATGTTGATAAAGAAGCTAGTCAGGGTTGGAAGGAACATCCGATCTTATAACATGGTGGTAGGCATACGTGGGCAGCAAGAAAATTCTGGGGGGGTGCAAGATTTTTTTGAAGGTCAAAAAATGGCCTTAAAAATGGTGGTATGGCGATAAAAACACCATTTTTCGACGTTTCTCATCAAGCACTATCCATTGGCATCAAAAAATTGCGAAAAAAACGAAAAAAATTTCAAGAATTGAATTCTGGGGGTATTTTGATTTCTGGGGGGTATTTTGGTTTCTGGGGGTGCATACCCCCCAAACCCCCACGCCCAGGTGTGGTGGTAGGTACTGTGTTTAATGGGTATGAATTAAGCGAATTCTTAAATTTAAGATTAGATTTTAGCATCTTTTAGTTGGTATTTTCATTTTTATAAGCGTATTAAGTTCAATTAATAAACAATCAAATCGTATCAACCAGCTAAAGTTTAAGTACACTAACACTTAAGTAAATATTTTTGTACAATTAGGTACTTAGTAGAATCAAACTATTGAAGGAATTCAACAAAGTAAAAATTAATTGATTTAGCGAATTCAATGAGTATCTGGAAATTTGACACATTCACATTAGTGAGAATAAGCTGCGTTTGGTGGTCACAAAACCGTGAAAATTTTCCACTTTTTTCAAGGCTGCCTTCTAAATCCTTGCTGCACCTGCCATATAAGCGTGCCATCAGAACAGCTTTTCAGTGGAGCCAGCATTATATATGATCCACTGTATACTCATTTGAATGGAGACTTATGTGGAAAATTGCTGTTCTTGAAATATAATCTAGTGCTTATGAAAATATAAATCTTTGAAATATAAGATATTAATTGTTAAAACATTTAGAAAAATTTCTTGAGTAAATTTTTGTCTTTTTCAATTCTAATTATTCTTATCCACCACCTGCTGCTTTATCACAATATTTTTAGCAGGTGCGGGTAGCAAAATTTTGGAATAGCGGGTGCGGGTGTGGGTACCAAAAAAGAAGCGGGTAATAGCAGGTGGGTGGATATCTGCTGCATCTCTAGTCTCAGTACAGCTGGGCCATAGTTATTCAAGCTTCTATGAAAGGTATAACATCTCTTAGATTGTAAAATATGAAATAATCCTTTAAAGTTCTCATATTGTATTGTTTCCAGTAAATTTGACATTGTTTGTTATCTTCCATGGTTATGCATTCTTCTTTCAAAGTGCTGTAAAATGCTCCAGGAGGAGGCAACTTGGATTCAGATAACTTATAAAAAGAATCTAAATATTCATAAGAGAATTTTGCTTTGACGAGGCTTGCTTTTATATGCTTTCATAAATGCATCTAAGCTAAAACCTGGGGCTACATAGGTACTGAAGTCTAAAGCCTGGTTTATACTTCATGCATCGACGCTGAACTTGCAAAATATTGCAGTTGCAGGATTGGAAAAGCACGCAAATTTGATTTATACTATTGTCGCAAATAATTGTTTGGCGCTAGAATTGCAGGATTGTCCGTGATAACGCTTTTTTGATTTATACTTCCTGCAAAGTTCGCATCGCTTAATAATTCCGCAGGCAAGAAATTTTGTCGTGCAGTGAATTGCATTTCAGTTTATACTTCATCACGTTCATCTCCGCGAAAAATGTCAAAAATTACTAATTTTAGTAACAAGTTGACATTGAATGCAAATTCGCGAAAATTGGTCTCGGAAGTGAATTTGCGTCCTTTTGCGCGCACATTTCTATTGAACTGTCAAATTTGACATGTGCAACGCCAATCGACGCGGGTCGAGGTGCCTACTTAAATCATTTATGTCAAGCAACAATGCTTTGAATTTGTAATGAGGTCAGGCGAGGACAAAAATGAGCAAAAATATGCGCGAAAAAATCCCGCGATGATTCGCAAGATTCACAGAAAAAATTGCACAATTTATCACAGGTAGTGATGTAAAAGATCCAGATTTTTACCCAGATCCAGATCCAGATAAAGATCGGGTTCAGATTTTCTGACAGATCCAGATCCAGATCAGATAACCAGATCAGAAAATAGCCGAGATCCAGATCCAGATTGTTTTGCCAGATCAAAACTTTAAAAAGATCCAGATACAGATACAGATCCAGATAAAATTTTTTTTGTGCAGCAATTTGTATTGCTGAAAAGGAGGACGTAAAGCGCCCGAGCCTGCATGGATTGGGCAGTCTTGGGTGGCAGGACTAATATAAGAGCCTCCCCCAGAGAGGTCTGGGGCAGAGCCAAGGAAAATTTGCATTTTAGAGCTTTTGCATAACAATGATATCAGTAAAAATTGTCTAAAAAGTACCAATGGGCATGAAATTGAGGCATAAAATGTAAAAATTATTACAACAGCTTTAATTGACAACTTTATAAACGAAACAGCATTGAATTTTCACAGGAACGTGAGATTTCTGGAATTTGGCAACATTGTGGTTAAACAGGAGAAACAAATGCTTCTTTCGATCGCTTGTAAGAAAGAAATGGTGTATTATTTCAGGGGATCACTGTCAAATAATAAACAATACATTTACCTAACAACACAAAATGCAATACTATGAATAAATTAGCTTAATTTCAATTCTACAAAAAAAACGCTGTTAAAATTCATAAAAAATGACAGATGCACCTACTAAAGCTATACATGTACAGGATAGAAATTCTGGGAGTCAAGGTCAAAATTTTTTTCAAACATCAAAAAGCGATGAAAATGGCCCATGGGCACTAAGTTTTTAGACGTTTCTCGATGTTGCAAATCGACTGAAACAACTTTTTCAACAAAGATATTTAAAAAAAATTTAAGATTTTCCCATTTTTAGGCAAAAAAAGTCTCTCAAAGGTCAATTCTGATGATGATTTATGTCAAAAAACAACCTTCAATACATTTTTATCACTTAAGTTACTTTTTCTGCAGAGCTTCAACAATTTTTCTGAAAAGAAAAAATTATGGGAGGTCAGCGGCACTTTTTGGCCATTCAGGGGGGTCAGCACAGATCTGGGGGTAAAAACCCCAAGCAGACCCCTCTCCCCACTCCCGCGTGCATGGGTGATGTCTCCACAGCCTCACTAGTCCCAACAGCCCCACCGTCCCAACAGCCCCATCGTTCCAACAGCCCCACCAATAATCACAACAGCCCCACCTGATCCCAACAGCCCCACCAATCCCTACAGCCCCACAAGTCCTAACAGCCCCACTCAATCCCAACAGCCCCACCAATCCTAACAGCCCCACCAATCCCAAAAGCCCTACCGTTCCAACAGCCCCACCGTCCCAGCAGCCCCACCAGTAATCCCAGCAGCCTCACCATTACTGCAATCGCTATTATACGATATAATAAAATCAGGCAATATTAATTGTTTATGACAGATATTTTTTTGACTATTTACCGAATTTGTATATTTCATCAAGACCTTAAACGAGTGTGCATGTTTACATTTTCAGAATAAGTCTACCTGAGAAACTGGTAAACCTGCCAGAATTGAAGCTTCAGCATTTGTGCACAATCCAGGATTTTGCCTCATTTGAGTCATTTCACAAGATTGGATTCCTGCTCTCATTATGGTCTACTTTACACTGCCAGAAAAAATAAAAAATGTTCTAGTGAAAAAGGAAAGATAAGTGCTAAAATTAAATGAAAATCAAAACCTTTCACGCTATCTGCTTCAAAATAGCCAGAAACTGTGGATTAGCGTAGTTTTTTACGCAATTTTAACATTAATACCAGTTTTGAGGTCAATTTTTGGCTCAAAACTCCTTCTCCAGACCGATCGTGCTGTGCATCTATGATTATAACAGTGGGACAGTTGGAACCAACATTGGCAGCGAACAAATTCTGTGGGTCTGTTGGCTTAAAGTGACCGAGAAATGTGCTAAAAATAAAGTTCTGGGGGTCTAACATAATTTAGGGGTTTACCAGAATTTTGGGTTGGGGGTTTAACTCTAAACATCCCTTCCCCACGCTTATGTGTGCTTAGGACAGTGCGACTGTTGGAACGGTAGGACTGCTGAAACGGTGGATCAACCTGGGAATTGGTGGGGTTTCTGAGACTGGTGGGGCTGTTGAGATTAGTTGGTGGGGCTGTTGGAACGGTGGGACTGTTGGGATTTGTACTGCTGTTGGGATTGGTGGGGCTGTTGGGATTGGTGGGGCTGTTGGGATGGTGGGGCTGTTGGGATTGGTGTGGCTGTTGGAATTATTGGTAGGGCTGTTGGGATTGGTGTGGCTGTTGGAATTATTGGTGGGGCTGTTGTGACTGGTGGGGCTGTTGGGATGGGTGGGGCTGTTGGGATGGGTGGGGCTGTTGGGATTTTTAGGTGGGGCTGTTGGGATTTTTTGGTGGGGCTGTTGGGATGGTGGGCTGTTGGGACAGTGGGGCTGTTGGGACTGGTAGGGCTGTTGGGACACAATCCATGCATGTAAGGCTACGACTAATTAAATAACCTATCTACAGTAAATCGTAAAACAGAAAGAATACCTACCATCGTGCAAGAATAACTTTCTGATCTGTTTAACCAGATATAACTTGACTAAACAGATCCAGATCCAGATAAAGATTGGGTTCTGATTTTCTGGCAGATCAAGATACAGATCAGATAACCAGATCAGAAAATAACCAGATCCAGATCCAGATGATCTGGATCTGGATCTGAATCTGGATAAAAAGATCAGATCCAGATGATCTTTTACATCACTAATCGCAGGATAGTCGAGTTTGCAAGAAATCGCAGCAAGTATAAATTGAAGATGCAATGCGACAAATTTTGTCAATTATCGCACAATTTTTTGCAGGAAGTATAAATGGACGGCGTGATGCGTCAATTTGCACGATTTTTGCAGGATGTGCTATTTTTAGAAAAAGTCACACCATTTAATCCTGTGACGCGATCCTGCATGGAAGTATAAATACGGCTTGAGAATTTGAAAAGATGTGTAGATAGGCAGAGTGTTGTGCCATTTCTCAGAATGGTTTTTTGCCATTTATTATTTTGAGGATCCTTATGCACTTGCTGTATGAGCGCTGGGAACAAGTTGCATTTAATTAAATTCAGGTCATACTTGCCTGAGTTAAAGCCAATGCAAGTTAAGTGAGTACCTGTGTAATTTGGTTCTCAGTATATTCAGAAGATTCAGGAACCTTTTTTTGCACCTTACATCTGTCTTCATGTTCCTTAATGTAGGCAATCTGATTATGAATCTTCTGATTTAGGGCTTCAAAGATATCTTGAAAGTATGGTAAGAGTAGGGCGCTTTGTGCCTGCTTAATTTTTTCAAGATGTAGTAACTGTATGCTCAGTTGATGAGATTCATCATTTATGAAACACGTTGGTTCAAATCCTGGCACATTTGTGTTTACTGCACATGAAATGGGTTAATGCTGTGTTATATACTGCAATTTATCCGAACCTTTTCCTTCTTTTTTTAATTGAGAGTACCTCAGAATCATATACAGCCGAATAAGGACAGAATGGTTTCGCTATTGGAATGTCAAGATCAGATGATTCTTCAAAAAAATTTCTTCAGTCGAAATACTCCACCTGGAAATTTAAGCTTTATCTCTCCTTGATTACAATTGTGTCTTGCATGATCATTTAATTTTTCTGCCTTTTTGAATAACCTGCTGCACATGATACACAGGTATCGCTTTGCATATTGATTGAGATTCATGATACAACTATAGTGTGCTTGATCAGAAGCAGTCATTTAAATATATAAATTTAACAGTTTGTCATATTTCCTAATCAAGTTTTTCCAACAAACAGCTGCCTAATTGTCAGCATCAATGTGAAAACATTGAATATCTACTTCAAACCATTTTTCTATTTTTTTCAAATCAGTAAATGGAACACCATTAAAATTTTCAGTGTTAGCCTGAATACTTTTATTCTGACAATACTGTACAAAAAGTATAAACTGCATCCAGTTCAAAATTTCCAGAAAAACATTGTGCTAAGCAATGGAAAAAACATAGATTGTCATTAAACTTGTTTCTGTTGCTATCTTGTGTCATGTGCAATGTATGCCTTTGATTTGTTACTTCTATCAGAAGTGAAATATCAGTGCAATCAGCAACAAAATTTTTCAGAGAAGTTACAAAAAATTCTACATTTGTTATAGCCAGAAGTCCCCATTTTGTATCTGGGCGGCTGAATTTTTCCTCAACATCAATTTCTTGAAGCTTTTCTGCTTAATTTTTCACATTATCACTATTTCTGATTAGAACTGGCTTTCCAAGAAGGGTGAAATTATTTTGGCATGCATACCAGTAATTGCTTACATGAGTTTCACAATTTTTCAAAATACAACCTAATGCTGCATCCACACGGAATGCCTCTTTTTCAATTATGAAAATATCACTCAGCATATCTAAGCATTTACTGGTTCCCCAGCAATAATTATTGGTGTGATCTAGCGCATCATTTATGCTCTTAGTTGTACATATCAAATTCCAGTACTTCCTGACTTCCTCCCTAATATTATCAGGATACTTGGACAAATTTTCTGGAAGAAAACTGTCCTCAGGCATAAATGTGGTCTGAACAGGTTAAACTTTTTCTAATTTAAGTCCTGGATTACCTTTTACTAGTAAGCATGCTTTCATATGAGTGTCTGAGAAAAATCTGATGAGTTACAATGCATGCACTTTTCTTCTACATGTTTAGTCTCAAAATGCGCACAAAGTTTTCTAAGAAGCCTAAAAAGTGATGCACATGAAGGGCAGCAATACCAAGCACCTATGTGCACAGATTCCTCATGCTCCTTTAACTTGTCTAATTGTGTGAATGTTTTCTTACATGTTGTGCAAGTGTGCAGCTTATGCTCCAGAAGCTGCAATCAGTTTAAGCTGGCCTCAAAAAAGTTACTGGCATAGGCCGGTGAAGGCTATTTTTTAGCCCTTATGAGACCAGTAATCCCAGAATTCTGACATTTGTAGTCATAATTTTCAGGATGTTCCTAAACTTATATTCTTATAATACGAAAGAGTTTAAATATATATAGACTTAATCGGATAACAATTTTTACTCAAAAATTTCTAATATTTATAGACTTTGATTCTGGTCAGATGACAAATTTTAATAATAATTTTTGATATTTATAGATTTTCGATATAGTCAGATGACAAATTTCTGTGAAAAATTTTGATATTTAAAGACTTTTGATATAGTCAGAACAGAAGTAGTATACCGGGTGTCCCTAGCACGCAATGCTGTAGCATAGCCTGTGTTATAGCATATGCAGAGGGGCTCAGAATCTGTGGCCTGGCTTTTCTAAGGGCGCAATGCTGTAGCATAGGCTGTGTTGTAGCATAGGGAGGGTCGGACCTGCCTGGGGAGGAGGCGCGCGCCGGCCCAGGAACAGGGGAGAGGTAAATTCCCATGAGGAAATTTCCCTAGGTGAAAAATTGAAATAACTATAACTCAAGAACCAGCAATTGGATCAGACTCAAATTTTCAGAGTATGTTGAGTATATGTTAGGCATGCTGCGCAAATAATTTAAGCGCGCAGCCTACAGTAAACTAATTTACTTTACACTTTCTTGTATAGCACTCTATTCCAAGAACCACAGGCCGAATTTTGTTAAAATTTCCAGAATATGATATATAATCTGTAGCTGTGCTAGGTACAGAATTTTAACGCACAGCATACAGTATACTAAATTACTTAACACTTTCTTGTATAGCACTATATTCCGAGAACCACTGGCCGGACTTGTTCAAATTTCCAGGGTAAGATATATAAATCTTAGCTGTACTATGTACAAAAATTTAGCGTGTAACCTATAGTATACCAATTTTTGTTTGCACTGCTTGATTTTTAGCAATCTTAAGGATCAATTGTGCCTCCCAAGAAAAATTGTGTGCACACGCTTAGGCAGGGGACTAGAGTCAGATTAGGGACACTCCCTGGCTCAAATATGGAATAAGTATATTGCTATTTTGGCTGCAGCATCAAATTGATTATGCTGTAAAATATCATTTGTGATAAAGCAAATAATGTAGAGGATGATTAGAGTGCATAAAATTGCAATTTATACAACTCAAAATCTCATTAGAAATTGCAGCATGCTCTTCTTCATGTAAGCATTTTTTATTACTTTCTAGGCACCTTCCCCATAATCATGTTTCAAACTGATCTTAGAAGACTACTATAGTCTGCTAAATTATATCACACTACTGTAGACTCATTTGCATAATGATCCTGTTTTGCACCTATGAGGATTAATTTTCTGCTTGTGAACAATATAAATGTTATATTTCTGAAATTGTATATTATGCCAGGAAACAATTCTGCTTCATACATGCATTTTATTTTCACCAGCTCATAAAATTTGCAATGATTTATGCTGGACCCTTAAATTTGCCAAACCAGCAAACTTATGGGATTTCCCCTTTGAATCATCACTTCTAGCATTTAATGCATCTACAGCCGCTTTTATGGCACATCCACCATCTTTGACTGTTTTGGCTCCAACACATAGAATTTAACCCGATTTGAAAATCAGTAATGTTGCCCGAGGTAGTCAAAACTACAATTCCTGCGAATCTCAAATAATTGTATTGTGCAGTCTTTGGTAATTTCTGGTAGTTTTTTTGTAGTCAATAAAATATTTTGTATAGTCACAATGTTTTCTATAAATACTTCCTGATAAACTTATATTTATACTACAAACCATGATGTTCCAACATTCTTTTACCTGATTGTATTTCATGAGTTTTATTTCATGAGCTATACTTTTGCTATGCAGAACTTTGCATTTCATTATCCAAGGAATCTAGCACAACATCAATAGGTTTAGTCTGCTTGCTGATTTCAGGGGGTCTAAGAATCATTTTTTCAGTATGTTTCACTTTCTACCAGCTATTGCATCTGCTAACAAACTACCAGCTATTGTAAGTATGGGAGTAAGTAAAAGAAGAAGAAAACCACCTTCTTGTATTATAATATCTTTCTTTTGTTTTGTAGTCGCCTGCTTATTGGTTGCCAGGTATCTTGTTTGATTATTATATCTTCAAAATTTATTTATATCCTTTTATCAAAAGGAATGTTACCATTCAGAAAGTTGCTTGCACAGTCACAGAGACAAAGGATTTGATCTTTCCTGGCACTATTTATAATAGCAGTTCTTTGAGGTTTTTGCTTGACTTAGGAGATGTAAACAACCAATATTGCGTTTTAATTGTTCTTCACCCATTTTTTCCCTTTTTTTGTCCCAATATCTCTACTAGTGTTTATAGATTTCTGCATATAAACAGTTGAATGCTTGCTAAGGATATTTTTTAAGCCTGAGTTCATCTCTAGCATTTTGAGTTAGATCAGTCAAAAGGAAATCATGTGGCTGAGAAGTAGCATCAGAATAAGCTTCTAGAAACTATTTAGCATTTACAGGATAGAGCTGTCTGGAAAGCATTTGTGCCTGTAGCTGATCAGCAGGGTGTTTGAATAAAACTATATAATCAGAGTTTATGCCTGAAGTTCTTAGACCATGAAAAAAACGTTTTGAACAATGTGTATAATGCTAATGTTCCAATGATGACAACTCCTTGTAAAAAGTTGTACAATCTGGGCATTACCCTTGCTCTGTTGCATAAGATCATTGAGAATCAAAACTTGAGGCACATGACTATATTGTTTCATGTAGTTTTTGAAAATGGTAACTTATATACAATAGCCAAAGAAGTGATTAAATTTTTATATTAAATCACATGGACAAAATTAGGTATTATATTGCTTCAACAGGAAGTTCTTAATCTTATGGATGCAAATGGTTAAATAAGATTGAAATCTAGAGTAATTTTCACTATTATTGGCACAAAAAGAATACTTCACTAATAAATCTATTTTAGGTGGAATCAACCAATAACATAGGACAATCTGAGGATTGCGAGCTTTCAAATAGCAAAGTATGAGTTAACTTATGTTCACTGTCACTGTGACAATATTAATAGAGAAGATAGAAGGGTTAAACTTAACTATTATTTAGGCGCTTTTTTACAACAGCTTAGTATACAATTCCCCAAAAAAGTTATTTTAAAATAAAATGTCCTTTTCAAATTACAGCCATGCAAAAACTATGAAAATATTATTTTTAATTCATAAATAAAATATTTTTCTAGTTAATTAAGTCTTAACACAAAGCATTGGACCATAAAGTTGATAAGCACGTGGAAGAGGTAAAGAATTATTAAACCAATAACTGTTGCTGTAAAAGTACATTTAAAATAGTCACCTTGCTTTTGATGAAGTGTTATGCAATAAAATGTGATTGTTTTTATTCACAGAAGCCAAGTACCCTAAATGGTAAGAAAGAAATTGAATAAATAAAACATCATGAATACATAAAATCAAAGTGAAATTATTTTGTTCAGAAAATAAGCAGTAGGTGACAAAAGCGCAATTGTTACAGCTGCCACGTTATCCCACTCATGCAGTTTTGAAAGTATGCTTTAGCTGAAACTGATAAAAAGCAAGTTGCTACTATACAAAGGCTGACATGGATATTTATATTTCTATCTAAAAATAACAAGGACATTACAGCTGAAAAGTAAAAAATGAATGAAAGAGATAGCAAAGAAGTTACCTATTTACATAAGTTCAATGGGGAAAACCCCGGAAATTTTAATTTTTAGGATATAACCCAGTCTGATGTATTATTTTTTGAGCACCCTAGCGTTGACATATTATCATGCACGTTAACCATTTCAGAAGCACTTAAAACACCCAACTGCTCATGTCAAACAGGAAGGTCTGGTCGCATTTGACTGAAGGTCAACTCTCAAAGCTGCTGCGAAAAGAATGCAGCATAATGGAATATATTTACAAATATAATTTGAATGGTGAAGGAGTCAATGGTTACCGTTTTTGTTATATGGATGTTGAAAAAATAACAAACATAGCTCTCAGAGCACTTGAATTTGTTGCAAAAATAGTTCAAAATATTGCATATTACTTTTTGTTGTTGTTTTTATTTTTCTAGTTTTTTTCTTTCCATCAAAAGGGTTGAGGTTGGCTAGTTTTACAACTCAATGATATTGTGAAATTTCGAAAGTATGCTTAAGCTGAAACTGATAAAAAAAGCAAGTTACTACAACACAAAGGGATGACATGCAAGTTCCCAACCCCAACCCTTTACCTTACTTTGAATCTATCTTTTGTTCTGCCAGTGCCTTTTTGTGTTTGCTTTGCTCAATTCATGTGCTTGTCATTTGTATTTCTCAATTCAATTCAATCTTAGCATATAACACTGTGATCTATTATAAATTCTTTATATAGTGATAAATATTACTTGCTCATCAAATAATTTATGCAGGCATTCATCACATGCATATAACAAATACATCCCTTTATGTGACACCTACAAATATTAGGCTTACCATATACATATCCTTAAACTAATTAGAAATGGCTTTATTATTACTTTTATTTCTAGTTTTTCCAGTTTCAAATGCACAGAAATGCTACAAATATGGGAAGTGCAGTATTATTGAGTGTGATAATCTGCATGAACTAACAAATTTTCTGAAACAGGTCAGGTCGGTGCTCTTGAGAAACAGCTGTGACTTTCAAATTCTCAGTTGGAAAAACTTCACTGAAAAATATCCTGATCTTGGTTCTATAAAATTCAGTCCATTTTGCAAAAATTGTCTGAAAATTGATGAGCATTTTAATGGAATAAAAGTTCAAGGCAGATGTTCAGAAAGTGATTTAAAATGCAGACATAAAGAACATTTGAATTTCATTTCAAATGAAATTGCGAGCAGCATAGCTTACACTGACCATTTTGTATTTGTTATGCTTTATTAAGGAAGAAATTATACATAACATGAAAAGAATGTGTAATGATAATAATAATCACAATAAATCGTACAGCAAAACGATTCTGCTTTCCTCAAGCAATTTTTTAATTTTTTCAGCTGTCAGAGAAGGAGTCCAAGCATTTACAGGTTTTGGCTTCGGAAATTTGGCCATACATTTGTCAATGTAAAGTTCAATTTCATCATCAAGTCTGGGAGCATACCCAACTCGGACCATATTATTAGCAAAAACACTCCTAAATTTTTGACATTGCAGTTTTTTAGCAATTTTTTGCACGTTTTGAATGTGAATTTGGTGTAATTTAGACCTTTAATTCCTTTGGTTTGGATAGCTTCCATGAGTAAAAAACAATGAACAATTCGAATTTTAATATCTTGAGGGTAAAAATACCCTGCAAGGCAAATGGACGTTTCCAAATCAGGATGCATGAATAAGGCTAAAGAATAATATTAATATCATTATTAATGCATGCAACCTTCTATTTAAACGCGCACTATAAGACCAGCTCTGATTAAATCACATTTGAATTTTGAACCCGTAATGCAGTACTTGTGGTATGAAAAATCAGTACAGTGACACAAGACAAGTTATATTTCAAGGCAGGAAAGATTTCAGGCTCGTAAAAACAGATTTTCCCCTCACATTTCTTGTACACTTTGCGCAAATCAAGTGGATGTCCCACTCCGTTGGTGGCTACATAATTGTGGATAAAAAATTTGGTGAATTTGGCATTTAAACCGCATTTTTGTAAAATTTTGATAAGTTTGACAAACACAAGGGGGTTGTCCTTCTCATTTTTTGTACCGGTGCAAATTAGCTTGCCGGATTTAAACAACAGAGTTGTAGCTTTAGGGGTCCTGAAATCTGAGACTAAGGCCTGGGAATCTTACCATTTTAGTCTTAACCATTTCTTCACATTTCAAAAGTTATTTTATTCAAATCAAAGGACATAAACAGTCTAGAGATGCAGTTGAATTGCACACCTTAACTTTAAGGCAGAATGAAATTTGGGGTTGTGGTGCCCCCTACTTATATAAGTACCTCCTGCTCATATTCTATGAAATGTGTCTAGACTTGTTAATTTTACTTCTTTCATGCACACATATGCAATATTCTTTGTTTTTGTTAAGAGTCTCAAAAAATTCTCAAAAATCGTTCTTGTTTGTTAAGCCAATGGTAAACCACTCAAAAGTAAATACACAATACCGTGTATGAGATTTGAAAATTTGGACCATTTGAATGAGAAAAGCCACATATTGCCACTCAATGTAAATAGTTTGATACAAAATGAAGTCAAATGAGCATTGTTCTAAGCGAGTTAAATGCACGATATTTTTGCTTAAACAGTGCAAAAAATTGATGTTCATTTTGAGACCCAAAAAACGTATTATTTTTGGATTAAAAACAGAAATTAAGCAAAAAGCAATATGCTCAGTAGCAGAAAGTCACATTGTGAATTTGTCAATATTGTGTGTTGCTGCTTTCCAATATGTAACTTCCAGAGAGCGCTCAAAGTACAAATAAATAGATTTTTAGATTTTTAATTTGAGTCATTATTCAGGAATGCTTCAAAAACATCAAACCAAAACAAATTCAAGGAAATTTGGAAAGTTATGCTGAAGCAGCCTGGATTAGCTTTTTGAATAAGTTTAATCAATTGACTGGGGTCCTTGGGATTTTCTTCATCCAGAGAATAATTGGCGCAAGTTTGCTCTTTTTTCAGTGAAAAACTGATGTAACAGGCGTACACATTGTTAAGAATAAGTGTCAGGTTGGGATTGAAGGGCCACTTTTCTTATCCGGCAAGACATTTCTCCAGCCTGTGTACACTTGTTTGCATTTCACTTTATAGTAAAAGTACAAATGTGAGAAAATTTTCATTTGCAATTCAGCAGGAATTTCAAAGTGAGCAGCTATTTTAGGTAGATTGCGAATGCTCAACAAAACATAGTACAGAATAAATTTTTCATATTAAAAGTTAGAAGGTAGAAAGTTCCACTTAGCGCAAATTTTCCTAGTGGAAATTTCCATAGTGGTACAATTATATATATATATATATTATATATATATATATATATATATATATATATATATATATATATATATATATATATATATATATATATATATATATATATATATATATATATATATATATATATATATATATATATATATATATATATATATATATATATATATATATATATATATATATATATATATATATATATATATATATATATATATATATATATATATATATATATATATATATATGTATATGTACCTACTTTGATTATACACTGTCTTTTACTATTGCGCATTGAACACAATGTGGGTATACTATTGGGAAGGCCGAGTTTATCTCAGCAAAGAGAATTATAAATATCACGTGGCCAAACATGTTGAAGTGGCAATATGGAAAGGAAAAGGAGCGGAAAAACCCAAAATCTTAAAGCATATTTTTGGTCACAAAAGTGAATTGAGGCATTTAATTAAAATGAATTTTCAATACGGAGATAGCTGGTATGGGAAACTAGATAATGGAGAACTCTTTCAATTTTTCAAGTTCAAATTTGAGAGCGTAATTGGGTTTAGCGCACGTCACAACACCTACTGCAAAGTCTTACAAATAGTAACATGTGAAAAAAAGATGATGAATATGAAATAGTTTCAATTTACTCTCAATTACATTAAGTGTTTTGTTTTGTGTAAAGTGGAGAATGGTTAGCTATTGCTTTGCTGCAAGCAGCTTATGCCCGTTCAGCGCTTCAAGCCTGCTGACTGCTACCAGATAAGTTACTTTTCTTCATCCCGCTCTTCTTCCTGAAAAAATACAAAAAGTGTAAACAACAGTAAACACTTTACACTTTACAATTAGATTTTGGACATTTTAAACATTTTTTTTGGGGAGGTCATTGCACCTCATAGCTCTGGGCGGGCAAGCTTCCACCCTCAACCCCTCCCCAGAAACTGCTTAGCGCTTATTAGCAAGTCTGGGCACAACCGATCCTCCCTATGCTACAACACAGCCAATGGTACAGCATTGCTCCCTGAGAAAAGCTAGGACGCTAAGATTCTGCCACCTCTGCCTCATTTCTGCCTATGTTATAACACATTATTATAATTGTTTTTTTGTAAAAAATAAAAATCTCCCTAGGGTCCCACAGTCAACTACTGTCAGATGACAATTTTTGATGGAAAATTTTTGTTATTTATAGACTTTGATCTTAGTTGAGATGACAATTTCAGAAATAATTTTTGATATTTATAGACTTTTTGATATAGTTGGATGACAGATTTTAATAATGATATTCTGATATTTATAGACTTTGCTATGCTTAAATCTAGTCACTTTTTGACAAAAAGCAGCGCCAATTAATCCACTTATATGTCCTATTTGAAACATTAAACTCACGGGTTAAACCGCATATGTACTGCCATCTTTTTTGGCACTTTCCCATCAAAATCCGCCTTTTAACTCACTTTAACTTTTTAGAAACAACTCAAATCGTGCATGTAGTCATATGTCAGACTGTAGTTTGCTTTGTTAATGGTTCGATTCTCACTAAGTCATGCTATTTTGTTTTTGCGGGGGTAGCCAAAGGCGGTCATCCACATGGCGCCCCCAAGTAGAAAAGATAGGGAGTATTGTCCTGTTATAATGTGTGGCGCCCCTAAATACGCGCACAACCCCCTTCCTTACTACTGTATCTATGTACCTTTCTTTTACTTTGCCGAACAACAATGGATAGCAAATGACGGGCGGGCAAAAAAATGTGGAACAAGATTAAGACTAATTGAGGCAAAAATCGGAGAGGGAGAGAAAGTGATAAGATCTTGAACTTCCATAAAACTGGTATAACACATAGGTATGTTAAGCCGGATATCTAATTTAAGAGTTTACAAAAAAGCAGAAATAAGATACCTGAACAAAATATGCAATGGAAGTCAAAAATGTTGTGAAATGAGTGAAAATTAAAGTAGATACACACATGTAGCATTTATGTGATTCCTAAATGTACTTCCAAAAATATTCTCTTCCTTCGATGTTGGCGCTGCCCTGCCACATTGTTCTAAAGATTTCTGTCAAAAACTCAAAACCAGCAAGAAAAGGACTTTTGAAAATCAGAAAAAATTTTCAATTCACTCTTGATCATTTTCTATGATGGCTAGAGGTTACATACGTGGGCAGAAACAAAATGCTGTGGGGGTGGGGGGGTGCAAGATTTTTTGAAGGTCAAAAAATAGTCTTAAAAATGGTGGTATGGCAATAAAAACACCATTTACTGACAATTTTCATCAAAGCACTGTCCATTGGCATCAAAAAATTGCAAAAAAAATTAAAAAATTTTAAAAAATTGAATTCTGGGGGGTATTTTGATTTCTGGGGGGTGTTTTGGTTTCTGGGACTGCATACCTTCCCCCACGCCCAGGTATGCTAGAGTCAGACTGACAATTGTGTGCTACAAACGCCTCACCTGCAGTTTGTTGATTGGTCGCCTTAGTACCAGGTGTGCCAGAAGCAAATGGCCTAAAAGGTACAGAAATTCCTTTCTTGATCATCTGCCATATTTCAGCTTAAATTCTAAATGAGTTTGCATGAAAATAGTGTGTGCATTGATCACTGCTATGGTCAACATGTTGAAAAAAAGACAGTAGGCCACTGTCATGAGGGAATTTTTGTGGAATAGTTGTGACACATTTGGTCCACTGTATCCACCCCTGCTTTTGTATCATCATAAAACAAAATATTGACTGTCTTTATATCAGCTCGGTTCTTCTCAATGACACCTTGCCAGTGCATTGTTGAAATCATTAAAATATTTTTAAGGGCTTGGCACGTATAAAAGACCAGTAACCAGTGGCGCAAATGCAAATAATGATCGAAATCCTTCTTTTTCTTTTGTAATCCTAAACTTTTCAGGGAAGTTTCTGCAATTGGTCATTATAATGCCAATGAGTGTAAGGTTGTATTCCTGAATCAGTCATTCAGCAAGGCTTACATTGGTATACAGCCTACAAATTTGGGTAAGCATTCAAAATAGAAAAATAATGCACAACCGCAGGCATACATGTTAGCAGTGTTTTATTTGTACTCTGCAAAGTTTTTTCAATGTACAAAGACTTTTTTGCGACCAGTGTAGTACATGTACAAGGATTTTGGAAGGATAAAAGCTGCAAAAAGTCTAAAATTTGCAAAACTTTTAAGCGCTTTTGCGCCAAAATTATTAATTGTGTATTCTACATATCCTTATAATGGCAGAAATTGCATTTCAAAAGGAAAAATGACAAATTTCGGTCGCTTCATGCATTTTTAAGACAATTCTTAGTGATGTTTGCCCTTAGAGACCTATATACAGGGTGGGCTAAAAAAAGGCTACACTCCGATTCAGCAGGGCATAACTCCGGCTGATGTGAACATGAGACGTTAGAACTGGCAACATTAGATAGATAAAAGTGTCTTCTTTTGAATCGTGTAAAATTTTGGCCAGCTGCCAGCATTTCGTGCACTACGGCTATTTGTTTACACCTCACTTTGATATTGTTCTAACCTCAAAGCTTCTGCATTGTATCACATTACTGTGTATGTAGGAATCCTTTTTTGACCTGTTTGACAATGAATACCTTCACAAAAATTAGGTAGCACATTTTTTAAAGCCCCAGAGTAGATACGCTTCCTACTGAGTGCAAAAATTTCAGGATATCGTGAAAATAGGATGCAAATTGATGGCAGGACCAATGACACTTTTGGCCTTTAGACAAAATCAAAGTAGGGTGTAAACTAATTGCCATAGCAGCTCCAAAGCATTGATATCTGGCCAAAAGTTTTTACACGATTCGAAAAAAGACACTTTTATCTATCTAATGTTGCTAGTTCTAACATCTCACGTTAACATCAGCTGAGATTATGACCTGTTGAATTGGAATGTAACACCCTTTTTGTCCATGTATATATATATATATATATATATATATATATATATATATATATATATATATATATATATATATACATATATATATATATATATATATATGTGTGTGTATATATATATATATATATATATATATATATATATATATATATATATATATATATATATATATATATATATATATATATATATATATATTTATATATATATATATATAAGTGTATATATATATATACACATATATGTATCTCTCTGTATATATATATATATATATATATATATATATATATATATATATATATATATATATATATATATATATATATATATATATATATATATATATATATATATATATATATATATATATATATATATATATATATATATATATATATATATATATATATATATATATATATTATAGGTCTCTAAGGCCAAAAATCACAAGGAATTGCCTTAAAAATGCATGAAGCGCCAAAGAATTTGTCAGTTTTTCTCTTGAAATGCAATTTCTGCCATTATAAAGATATGTAGAACACACAAGTACATATTTTGGTGCGCAGCGCTGAAAAGTTTTGCGAATTTTAAACTTTTTGCAATTTTCATCATTCCAAAAATCTTTATACATGTACTACAGTGGTCGCAAAAAAGTGCTTTGTACATTGAAAAAAACTTTGCGAGTACAAAAAAAACACGCTTACATGTATGCCTGCAGTTGTGCATTATTTTTCTATTTTGAATGCTTACATTATTTTTAGGCTGTATACTAATGTGGGTCTTGCTGAACGACTGTTTCAGGAATATAACCTTACACTCATTAATATTATAATGACCAGTCACAGAAACTTTCCTGAAAACTTTGAGATTACAAAAGAAGAAGGATTTTCATCACTATTTGCATTTGTGCTACCAGTTACTGCTCTTTCATACATGCAAAGGCTTATTAAAAACGTTTTAATGATTTAAACAACACACTGGTAAGCACACATGGGTGTGGGGGTTTGGGGGTTATGCACCCCAAGAAGATGCACCCCAGAAATCAAAACCACCCCCGGAAAATTTTTTTTTGCTTTTTTAGTAATTTTTTGATGCTATTAGATAGTGCTTGATGAGAAACGTCAAAAAATGGTGTTTTTCTCGCCATATGACCAGTTTCAAGACCATTTTTGACCTTTAAAATTTTTTAATCCCCCCTCCCAGAATTTTGGTGCTGCTGACCACCTATGCTGGCAAGGTGTGATTGAGGAGAACCAGGCTGATAAAAAGCCAGTCAATATTTTGTGTTAGAATGATACAAAGGCAGGGGTGGATACAGTGGGCCAAATGTCTCACAAGTATTCTACAAAATTCCACACAACGTTGAGCTACTGTCATCTTTTTCAATATGTTGGACGTAGCAGTGATCAATGCACATACTATTTTCATGCAAAACTCATTCGGAATTTAAGCTTGAAATAGCGCAGAGCAAGTTAAGGGAAGAATTTTCTAAATGCCTTTCAGGCCATTTGCTTCTTAGCAAACCCGGTATAAGGCACGCAATCAACAAACAGCAGGTGGGGCATTTGTAGTAAACAATCTTCAGTCTCCATCTACGCCATCATGGAAAATGATCAAGAGTGCATTGAAAATATTTGAGACCCGGACCAGGACTTGGTAAAATTTTGCTTGAAAAATAACGCGCAATGGGTATTAAAATAATTTAAAAAGATACAAATGATGAAAGACTTGAATGTCGAGGCGACTGAAGACTTTATTTGCAACTACAAATCTTCACATTGATACCAGATAGTATTTCAAAATAATCAGATTCATCTACTTGTAGTAGTTTAAGAGACAAAGAATCAGGGTCAAGGTGTGTTTTTCAATTTGTTCAAAATTTTTTCTGTTTGCAGGTGCGGATTTAAGGTTGGTGGGGGAGGTTGGCTGCGCCCCCTTCATTAGTTACAAATATTTGACAAGATAAAGAATGATATGCAATTTGAATGATTTTTGGTCGTCAGCGAACATAATTTCTCAAAACTTTCCTGTGCAGCTGAGATGACATTTTTTACTTTCTTGGCAATCTGGAAGCTATGGTTTTTTTATTTGGCAGAGATTTTTACCAATGTACAAAGGCTTCTTGAAACTGTCTTTGTACATGTACAAAGAATTTTTGGAAGACAAAAACTGCAAAAAGTCTAAAATTTGCAAAGAATTTTTGGCGCTTCATGACAAAGTGAGTAATTGTGCATAATTGTATATCATATATATCTTTATAATAGCAGAAATAATATTTTGAAAGTAAAATGTCAAATTTTTGTATTAAGGCACTCTTAATGATTTTTGCCCTCATTAAACCAGAAATTACATAGCTAAATACTCCACCAAAGGTCAACAACTCTGCTTTCACCAAACTAAAGTCACTACCATACTATATCATAGTACTCAAAAAATAGTGTGTATAAAATGTACAAAGACTTTTTGGGGACCATCTTTGTATATATATATATATATATATATATATATATATATATATATATATATATATATATATATATATATATATATATATATATATATATATATATATATATATATATATATATATATATATATATATATATATATATATATATATGTACAAACGGACCTCACTTATTCATGAACTTTAACTTTTTGCTGACTGACATTCTGAAAATAAGAAGCAATCTTGCGAAATCTGAGTGCATTAAAAAATTAAATGTATCTGGATGATAAGACCATTTTGTTCCATATAAGACATAATTCACAAGTTCTCGTGGACCTGTATCTGAAAATTTGGACCCGGACCCAATATTTAACAAAATCTGGACTCTCTGCCATCTTTCCATGCAAAGCTGACATCTGTTTGGCTGGTATATAAGTCCGGCTCCGCTAAACAGCTGTTCCAAAGGAACACTTGTTGCTAGCAATGAGAGAAACTTGCATACCGCAGTCGCCAGTGTGGGAAAATCGTTGATATGATCTTTCCACCATTTGAGCTGAAAAGTGTCCGGGGATTTCTTCTTCAGCTTGGAATAATTATCGATTTCCTTGAAAAATTAACCAAAAGGAGATAAGGTTGAATTTCTAGAACGCGTTGGTTTTCCCAGCAGTTTGCCAGCAAAGCACCTACTATTTTCGAACATGGAAGCCTGTTCATCTTACGTACTCTTAAAAATGATAATTTAATGGACATCTACATATATTAAAGCGCAGAAAAAATTAGACATGCCAGGTTAGGACAATAAATACTAGACACCTTATTAATGAAATTTGAAATGATTTGCTTGTTGATCATGCTGTAGATATTTTTCCATTTTTCTTGCTTGATTTGCTATATGTTATTTTCAAAATTATTTTATTTGGAACTATTTCTTAAAAGCGTAGGGATGACATGCAGTGGTTCCTATCCTACCAATACAAAAGCATAACCTGATCCTGTCCTTACGGCTGTACCACTAGTGCTTTCAGGATTATTGCACGAACAAAATGGCCATTAAACAAAACAATGCAGTATAATTGTCAAGCATTGAAGTAACTGCTTGCCATAAAGATATTGGGTAAAAATGGCACACGGCCAATCACAAGTTTTTGTGAGTTAAAAGATTTACTCCTATTTCAATAACATCAAGCAAATTGTACAACAGTAAATAAAGCACTTTGAATGCACACAACCAATAAAAAATTATACAAATTGCACACTACATTCTTTTGCTTTAACTCTTCTGTAGTTGTCCTCATCTTATCCACACATTTTGCTCACATAGTCTATCAGCTACAACTTGATCTAAATTATGTGTTTATTTAAATTGCCAAAAATTCTTGTGTCAGTGCATTGTGGTTTTGGAGTCGGGTCTAGCACTGTAGACCCGGACCCAAAAATTGAAAAGCTGAAGACCTGGACCCTGACCCAAAGTTTTAAAATGTTGAGACCGGACCCAAAAATCCCAAAATTTTGGACCCGGTCGATCCCTAATATATATATATATATATATATATATATATATATATATATATATATATATATATATATATATATATATATATATATATATATATATGTATATATGCATATATATATATATATATATATATATATATATATATATATATATATATATATATATATATATATATATATATATATATATATATATATATATATATATATATATATATATATATATATATATATATATATATATATATATATATATATATATATATATATATATATATATATATATATATATCATAGGTAGCGCGTTAGCGCGTACCTATAATATACTTGGGTACCCCCAACACCTGGGCACCCCCCCTACAGCTATAACGGGACACTTCTGGAAGGTGCGGTTTTTTTTAAAAGAAAGATAATAAAAAAATTCGCTGCCCGTGTTTTTTTGTTTTTCTTGAAACTCAAAATTGACTGTGTAAAGAAGGTGTAAAGTTTTTGTGTAACGTTATAACATAGGACAAATTTTGGGACCTTTTTACTGCGGCATGTGGACAACTGAGTATTGATGACTCGAAGGATTGAACAGAATAGGATAATAGAGGGATGAATTCTACAGATGACACTTTTTTTGTTTTTTGAAATTCGCATTATTTATTGAACGGCAGTGTAAACAGTGCGAAAATCTGGGGGTGAAAAAGCACTTTTTGGTCGAGTTTTCAACCTTCCTATGTCCGATACTAACTCCGGTTATGAGGTTTTTAAAATGTTTTCTGACAGAAATGTAGAGCGGATCAAGGGCTACATTCTGCATATAAGCAAAGTCTTGTATGCTCTATGGTGAGTTAGATCCTGGGGTTTAAAGTTTACACTCTAGTGGATGGTGTAAAAAAACGGATTTTAACTAAGATTTCTCTGCCAAATTTTTCCGCTTATGAGTCAGTGCAAATCGAAGACAGCATTAATAAAGTGCCTCACAGGGGCTAAACATCGCAGCAAACCGCATTTAAAAAAACGCAATATTGAGTTATTTATGGGGGTGTAAAGTTCGAAATCAGAGGTAAAAATGGGCTAAAAAACACGTTTTTTTCCGAAGTTTGATTGATAAATCATGCCAAATAATTTTTGCAACAGAATTTCGGCACACAGGAATGTACTACGATTTAAAAGCTACAAATTGTACCAAACCGAATTTCTTTAAACTCAATGGGGAGTTCGGTACGGAATTTTAAAGTTTACAGTGTTCTAAATGATGGAAAATACGTTTTTGTTGCGTTTTTTGTTCGCCACTTTCTCCGTCCAGAAGTCGGGATAAGTCTAATAGAATAAAAATAAAGTGCTTTATATCGGGTGCATGTCAAAGCAAATTGTCTATACATTAATATTTAGCGAGTGTAAAGTCAAAAATTTGGAGTTTTAAATGCGTTTCTGTCTTGTTTTTTCTGCCTGCTTCTCCGGTTACGAGTCAGGGACACGTTTATCAAGTCTAGAAATGGACCAGGAATCAAATTTGATATGCCAGTCTGGCGCATATGTTTACACTCTACGGTGTTGTAAAGTAGTTTACACCAATTGTTAGTTTGCCCATAGAACATTATGTAGACTTAATTTTTTCATAAATATTAATCGTAATATCGGAACAATATCAAAATTACGAATCTGACTAAAATCTTCTTTACACTAGGTGTTTACATGAAGTTTACACTACATATATATTTATCTTCGTTTTTGAGCATTCCTGAAACCTAATTTTTTCTTGGAGCCTAGAAGTTTTCAAAGGATCAAATGTGAGACGTCACGTAGGCGCGTTTGTTTACATCCAACAGTGATGTAAAGTAGTTTACATTCATTGTTTATATGTCCTCAGACCATTGTAGAGACATAATTTTTTCATGAATGTTGATCATAATATCCGAGTAATTTTTGACACTGCATGTTAGCCTTTGTTCTAGAGCATTGCAAAAATCGAAATTTTTTCCTGAGATATAAAAATTTACAGGGAATGAAATATATACGTCAATTGGGCGCGCTTGCTTACACTCAGCAGTATTGCAAAGTGGTTTAAACCTAATGCTTATTGTCTTTAAAACAATATGGAGACTCATTTTTCCATAAATGTTGAAAGAAATATCGGAGCAATATCAAAATTACGAATCCGACTAAAATATTCTTTACGCTATGTGTTTGTGTAAAGTTTACGTTACGTGTTAACCCTAATTCGATAGACTTGCAGAGACTTTGTAACTGAAGTCAAGAAATTTTCAAGGATTCATATGTGAGACATCAATTAAGTGAGTTTGTTTACCCTCAAAAGTAATCTAAAGTGATTTAAAAATTATGTTCAAGTGTCCTTAGATCATTGAAGAGATGTAATTTTGTCTTAAATGGGTTGCATTAAAGTTAAATCTTTCTTAGCCGTGTTTATAATATGTTTCACAAAATCTTGCACATGGAGAGCTATCGTTTAATTGATGTAAATTGCCTGCAAAAGTGGTTTAAAATGAACCAGCAATCACACTACTGTGCACAGAAGTCGACAAAGATATACAGCTTTATTGTAATCATGTACATTAATAAGCCGTAAACTGTTAGTATTCTCTACACCTAGTAGTTGTGTAAAGTTTGCACTATTCATTTGTTGTTAATATGTAGTCTATACTACAAATTTATTTTACTACCAAATCAAAGCGTTAGTGTTCCTTACATTTGATATTTGCGTGAAGTTTTTGAATTTTTGCCGAAAATCTTTGCCTTCTAATTTACCAACATCCCGCCTTTTCCATTTTCTTGAAGTTTAAAATCTTTTTATAATTCTCTCATAATTTAATGGTAGGTTTTAACTTTAAGTTTCTCTTGGTTTACAACTCTCGCTTAGCAAGCTCATTTTTCAAAACTTTTTCATAGTGATCAGATTAGTTGCGTTTAGTTTGGAATTGGTGGACGGTCGTTATTTTATTACTCGGCTTAAATAAACCAAGTGACTATCTTTTGATTATTTTCTTCATCGCAAATTCAAACACCCAATTTTCAATTTGAAAATTGACCCAATTTTCAATTTGAAAATTGATCCCAATTTTCAATTTGAAAATTGAAAATTGGGTGTTTTCAATTTCAAAAGTCACAACACATTGTGCTTGTGTATTGATTGAGTGAGGATTTGCAATGTGAATTCGTTGGTTAAATTTTTGTGCTTGATTATAAGTGAACTGCACATTAAGAAGAAATAACTTAATGCAGTTTTAATTTGAAAATGGATGGTGTCAATAAGGTTGTCTTGTTTAAAAAGGATAATGCTGATGTTAAGAACAATATTGTTTTCCGCGTTCCTGGACTGTTGTCATTATTGTGGCATATTACTGATTGTGTTTACTGACTGATGTACTGAAATCACGCTAATTAAAAGTAGTGTACTAGCAAAGAAAAATGCTCCGATGGAACAAAAAAGATGAATATACTTGGAATTGTGGATTATTATGGATGTAAAAGGAGAGGACTAGGAAAAATCTACCTAAAGTCGGAAAATCTGCTAAAAATCACACTTTCTCTAAGCAACGCAAAAAATCGATGTATATTCTGCGGCCTCTAAAAAAGTGTCTTTTTTAAATAATGTTCGAAGTTTCAGATAAGAGTGTATAAACGAAATCTATCAAGGTTACTTTTTTAAATTGCTGGCACCTGATTGATAGAAAACTAAGAGGTATTGTATTTAAAGTTGTTTTGTTTTATGAGCATTATAGCAAGCAAAGCAGGAGCCGATTGATTAGTGCACACAATCGTTTCGGGCATGCTAGTGTATCTACATTAAGTCTGTTTCAAGTCAACTTACGTGTTTCCTACTGTTTTTAACCAACCATGTCTTCAATTGTCTTCGATGTTTGCTATTTCATTCAATTGGCTTGGAAGACTGTTAGTTTACTTAATATCATTTCCCATAGCTACTGCATAGCTAACGTGCTGCTGTTTCAATCATTGTTATGGTTGAATATTTATTTTAATCTGTTGGCCGCAGAATATACATCGATTTTTTGCGTTGCTTAGAGAAAGTGTGATTTTTAGCAGATTTTCCGACTTTAGGTAGATTTTTCCTAGTCCTCTCCTTTTACATCCATAATAATCCACAATTCCAAGTATATTCATCTTTTTTGTTCCATCGGAGCATTTTTCTTTGCTATATATATATATATATATATATATATATATATATATATATACAGGGTGGGCCAAAAAAAAGGCTACATGCCGATTCAACAGGTCATAACTTTGGGTGATGCGAACATGAGACGTTCAAACTGGCAACATTAGATAGATAAAAGTGTCTTCTTTCGAATTGTGTACAACTTTTTGGCCGGCTGCCAGCGTTTCGTGCTTTATGGCTATTTGTTTACACCTCACTTTGGTATTGTTCTAACCTGAGAGTTTTTGCATTGTATCACATTACTGCGTATGTAGGAATCATTTTTTCACCTGCTTGTCAATAAATACCCTCACAAAAATTAGGTAGCACAGTTTTTAAACCCCAGAGTAGATGCGCTTCCTACTGAGTGCAAAAATTTCAGGATATCGTGAAAATAAGATGCAAATTGATGGCAGGACCAATGATGCTATTGGCCTTTAAACAATATTAAAGTAGGGTGTAAACTAATTGCCGTAGCGCTTGAAACATTGATATCTGAACAAAAATTTATACACGATTCGAAAGAAGACACTTTTATCTATCTAATGTTGCCAGGTTTTAACGTCTTGTGTTCACATCAGCCGATGTTATGACCTGTTGAATCAGAATGTAGCCTTTTTTTTGGCCCACCCTGTATGTATATATATATATATATATATATATATATATATATATATATATATATATATATATATATATATATATATATATATATATATATATATATATATATATATATATATATATATATATATATCTCTTTAAAATGACAGATTTTGCATTTAGAATGGAAAAATGTCCAATTCTTAAGCACTTCGCGCTGTTTTAGACAATTTTTAGTATTTTTGGCGTAAGAAACCCAAGAACTAGTTAAAATGCTTTACCAAAGATCAAAATCCTTGTTTGACCACACTAAAAGCGCTACTGTACTATATTATAGTACACAAAATTTGCATGTACAAAATGTACAAAGACTTTTTGAAACTATCTTTTCACATGTACAAATGGTCCTTGCACAAAGAGACTGCATGTCAGAGGAGGGATGGGTATCCAACACCCAAAGTCAGATGTCCCCACACATCTGCTCTAAATTTATGAAATTTTTTACCCCCTACCCCAATTTAAAAAAACTGCATATTTCAGCTGTTTTTAGGCCTTAATTTTAAGCCATTACATATATGACCATATGCATGGGCGGATTTGAGGTTGGAGGGGCGGGGCCGTTTAGCCCTCAATATGGCCAAAATATTTGGGAAGATAAAGAAAGGATATATAATTTGCAATGATTTTTGGCCATCAGTGATCATGATTTATATAATTTTTTTGGCACTTTGCGCCAGGTGATACCTATTAATGACATTTATTTACAATCTTGGCAGCATGGAAATAATGTTTTTGCTCACAGAATATGTTTTAAAACAATTTAATGAGCAATTACAGCTTTTCCAGCAGTTTTTCTTCTATTTTCAGGCATTATGCCACAAATACATGTGATACAGCAGTAATTTAGACTTCGAAACGTTTTTTCCCATTATTTTCACAAATTTTCTAAGGCTTCACAATTTTGGATCATAAAAAGACTGATCTCACCAGTCCCAGAATTCCCATGCTGTGCATGTCTGCCTCTGACTGAAAATTTAAAAGGAAGGAAAACAAACCCTGACTATTCATTCCCATAGGAGGTGAGGGAGGAGGGATTACCCCTACCTTAGGGTGCAAGACTCGAGTCACTGGCAGACTTTGAAGAATTCTGGACGATTTTTCTGGGACAAGAGAGACAAACAAAAATGTTAGTATTATCGACGTTTTGCACTGACTAGTACATTTCTGTTCTCTTTATCTATAGTTAAAATGCTTAGAATAAAGTTAAAATAATCCGTAAAGCCAAAATTTTTGATAAACTCATATATTTTTTACCAATGAAGGTGACAAAATGAGTCAGAATTGGATAGAATAATTAAAAAATGCAGTTTTCAACTTTAAACTTTTCATATACATATAAGGTTTTGATCATTTTTCACAATTGACCTTCAGGAAAGGAATGAAGTCTAAATTTACTGGTCTCCATCTTTGGGATTTTACACCCTCCCACCCCTGAACTTTTGACCTTGAGAAAGTATGCCTCTGACCATACCTAGGCATGAGTAAGTTTTAGGGTATGCACTCCCCTTTAGAAGGCAAAATAATTACCATGAAAAAGAAAATACCCAAAATACTCCTCCTAGAATTCCATTTTGAAATTTTTTTTTATTTCTTTCTGATTTTTTGATGCCAATAGATATAGCTCAACAAGAAACGTTATGGCGTTTTGTTGCCATAAGATCCATTTTTAAGACCAATATTTGACTTCAAAAAATTTTGTACCCTCCTTCTTCCACGAGAGTTTGGTGGCGCCCACCCAATTACTTAGCTTTCTATGAAAAATTTGTCCACTGCCTTTTATACCACAGAGGCCTGCAAAATGAAGAACTACATTGACATGCTTATTCAATTCTCAAAGCTCATCAGCAGCTGGATCATTTTGGGCAGAGAACAATATGGAAGGCCACACAGAGCATACCTGTTGCTGACACTGCATAAGCATCAGAAAGAAAACCATATCTTCCTGTTTTGCTTTTATTATAGATCCAAAATCTGCATCTTCCTCAAAACAGTAGAAGTTGCTCATCAATAGTCAAATCCGCACTGGGAATGAAGTGTTGAAGTATTGCATCATTGAATATATCCCAAAGTTGAGTATATGGGCGAAATTATCAAATTCTAAATGTTCCTTGCAAATACTCCTATTGTCAGACCTCAAATCACATAAAATATTGTAGAACATGTTATGGCTCATTGTTCCCAAACTTATGCTGCCTTAAGTATCATTTTTCTTGAAGAGCTCTGATTTAGACGAGTGACTAAAATAAATTCTGCGAATATATAGCAAACCAAAAAATGCCTTCAGTCGGTCCAGACTGATGGAATTATATGCTTGCAATGCCAAATGACAGTAACAGCGGCACTTATTTATGATCAAATGGCAGCACCAACAATCTGTTGGCAAATGATTAGACAGAGCTTCCCTGATAAGCAAATTTGTTTTTTTCTACGCGCATTTGGTAATGAATATTTGTTGGTTCCAGAATATGCTTTACAATAACATCATCAGGGAAGAATGAAAACCAGATCTCAAGTGTGATGTCCTTTTAGGATAGCAATGGCACCTCCTTCTGGCTTCATTCTTAAGAAATTCGCTCTTGAAACTTGCTGTTGTTGGTTCAGTGGCACAGAAGTCCACAACTTGCCCAATTTTGCTTTGTACACTTGCTCCAAAACCCAATGTATCCAAATAAATACTGTATTAAAAATCTGATTTGATTCACATGCTAAACAGCATTGTTTTGCTGCTTTTTAATGTTTAATTTGACTGAGAATCATTTTGCGCAGAATTTTTCAATAAAAATTCAAAATTGTTATAGGTGTGTGTCCAAAAGTGGTCACATGGTGTCCGTTTTGGATGGCAATGGCACCTCACCTTCTGGCTTCGTTCTCAAGATATTTGCTCTTGAAACTCGCCGGTGTCGGTTTGCTGGCACAGATCCATAACTTGCCCAATTTTGCTTTGTATACTTGCTCCTAAAAACAAATGTATCCAAATAAATACTGTATTAAAAATCTGATTCGATTCATATGCTAAACAGTGTTGTTTTGCTGCTTTTTAATGTTTTATTTGACTGAGAATCATATTTGGCACAGAATTTTTCTGATAAAAATTTAAAATTGTTATAGGTTCTGTGTCCAAAAGAGGTTACATTGACTATTTTAATTGTTTTTGAAATTTTAAAATCAATAAATAAAAAACATATCATCTGGCTATGAAAAAATAGAGAAAGGCAAGAAACTATGGCCAAAAATTTATAAAATTATATTGATGAAATTTGATTGCTATCTGTGCTGGCTATTTTTAAACTATCTTAATATTTAAGCTCAAAGAATCTTTCAAGACTGATTGTATTGTGTGTGCGGACATTTACATATGTAATCTAGCAATTCTGAGATTTTGAAACATTGAATTTCCGGCTAAAACATTGCAAAACCTTGAGTTTTTCTAAAGAAAATTAGGGAACAGGGTAGAAAATTTCTGACTTTAGGTAGATAAAGGAACAACCGACTTCAGGCAGGGATTCACTATCCCTCATGTCTGACGCTCATGTGTGGGCAGAAAGAAAATTCTGAGGGGGTGCAAGATTTTTCAAGGGTCAAAAAATTGCCTTAAAAATGGTGGTATGGCAAAAAAACACCATTTTTTACGTTCTCATCAAGCACTTTCCATTATCATCAAAAAAATTGCGAAAAAAAACAAAAAAAAATTTCAAAAATTGAATACTGCTGAGGGTATTTTGATTCCTGAGGGCGGGGAGTGGGCATTTTGGTTTTGTGGGAGGAGGGGGGGGCTGCATCCCCCAAAACCCCCTCCCCATGCCTACATATGGTGACAAAGTATGTTTACTTATGATCGTCATTTTTCAGCACAATTCTAATAATTTTTGACTTCTTCAAATCAACAATAAGATCAGACGTTTCAACAGCCTATTAACCTACATACCTAGTACAAGAAATACAGTGGCGAATCCCAAATTTTCCTATGTAACAAAAATGGTCCAAATTTGTTTAATATGCTAGACTAGCATTATCTAGCCTTTTTTGATAGATAGGATAAAGATACCACCATCCCCTGTTATACATGCCTGGATGCAAGTAAGCTGTAGGGTTTTCCTGTGGTGAGCATCAAAATTTTTCTGTGAGAAACAAACAAAATTATTGCAAAATTGATACAAGGCACCGAGAAATAAATGCAAAACCAATACTAAAGCACAGAGCTTCTCTCAATGTTATACATCAAAGTTTGAAGTTGAAATCAATGTTACCATATATGTAACTGGGGATAGGAAGGCAGCTTCTGCCATGTCAACTTGAGAAACTAAAGTACCCCCCAATTCAATTTTTAATTTTTTTTGTTTTTTCACAATTTTTTGATGCCAATAGATAGTGCTCAATGAGAAACATTGAAAAATGGTGTTTTTCTCGCCATTCAGCCATTTTGAAGGTAATTTCTTTTACTTTTTAAAAATCTTGCACTCACTAAGAATTTTGGTGCCGCTCACCTATGCCCCAATGTCAGAAAAGTTTAAACCCCTCGATTTTTAGAATAATTTTGGCCGTTTTTACCATTTTTGGTCAAAGTTGTAGGCCATTTACTCCCCCCTTAAAATGGCTGGGAACCCTCCCCCACGCAGTGCAAAGTTTGAGCCATTCATGTATGAATTTAACCACAAGGATATGATGCAAAGCAAGGGTGGAATTCAGGAGGATTAAGGGAGCAGCCGCCCCTGTCATTAAAAAAATACCTGGCACAATAAAGAAATTCTGTAAAATAAAATACATAATTTGCATATTCCACATGGTGTAAAGTATAAATCCTCTTCTGCCTAGTATGTCTGCCTCTAAATAATTTTCAACACTTTCTTAATTAATTTTGTTGGGCTGATTTTGAAATCTCTTTCTGTTTTGTGCCAGCCCATTTACTTCTTACAAATAATTCAGAATTTATAAATTGTGTCAAAATTCTATAGAAAAAATTCCAACACAAATTGAACAGTATAAAAAATTTCAAAACTGGACAGTTGTTGACTTCCAATCTATCAAACAATCAGAATATACTTTGTCAGTATTAAAAGGTGCAAATAGGGGAATGATTATGATTTTTCATTTACATTTGAAAGGTTTTTCAAAACTTCTAATGATATGAGACTCTTCAAACCACATATACTGTTTTGCAATATATTTTAGAACAGAAATTCAAAAAAAGTAGATCTGCTAGCGCAAAACCGTAAACAGACATGTAATCAGCATAAAACTGTTTTAGAAGATATTCATCATTTTCTAGATGCAAAACAATTATGCTGAATATGTACACTTGTATGCTTCAAACTTTACACTACAACAAATTTGCAAATTAGGTGTAATATTCATAAAAGAAGAATAAAATCAGCAACACCACTGATATCTAAATTAATAGTAAGTCCGTATAAAAATAATTTTAGAAGTTCAAACTCCTAAAAAATTGTTGAGGCTCTAGATTTCTATAATTAATATTAATAAAAGTTCTAATTTGTGTAAAGTTGACATACAAATATCTCAAAGAGATGACGCACTAGAGAAATTCTAAGGCCAGATTTGGAATTAGCGCAAAAATTTGATTAAGAATCAATTGACTTTGTTTCTGATGCAAAATTGTTGTTGAAGGGTGTAATGCACAAATTTTCCGTGTAATTTTTGACACTTTTTGGAAAAGTTTTGGTTCTGCCATCAGAAAATCCTGTATCCGCCATTGCAGGAAAGTGTAAGAATTTTCCTAAAAACATTTGATAAAGCTGATTAAGTTACTATGTCTTTACTTGGTAGAACAATAAAATCATTGTTTTGTGCAAATACCACTCTTATAACATAAAAATAAGTTATTTAGAGTGCTCAGGAAAGTTAAAATCACAATAAAAATGTCTAAATTCACTGAATAATACAGATGAACTCTCTATTGCGCCCAAACATCTTTTGAATATATGCAAAAAACAATCTTTATTAATGCAAGATGAAAAACAAAACGCATACACAGCACAATTCTGCTGAAAGAGGATTGTCTTTTAGTATTTCTGATATTTCAAGGAACAGCTAAAATGATCCGCTTATTAGAGCATGTTATCTCCAAAATACAAGTAGGCTAGTACAGTAGACAAAAATGGAGAATATTACAAACAGCCAATCCCGATTTTTGGCTTTAAGGCAAAAACTAATTTCTTTGTAGTTTATTTCATTTTTTCCTAATAGAATGAGTGACAAATAATTTGATTCATGATTTAAGCTCACATTCTGACCAGCATCTTCCTCCAGATCTTCAGTGATGTTGTCAGTTGAGTCGAAAAATCTTTGAGGATTTAATCGTACTTTATTTGCCCTTTATGCATTCTGTACAGGACTGGTAGGGCTTGACAGTAACTCATAAACATTATCATCTGTTTCACATGCAATTGTAGGACAAGTTTCTGGCACAGATGTCTTGACACTGCTGTGATTGTATTCAGAATCAAGATCAAGATCAATCTGCTGATAGGTCTGAAACAAAGCAATAAGAATGCAAGCAATGAATAATCAATGAGTAACAACACAAGTGAATATTATAGGTTTCAAAATTCAGGTGCATAGCTGTGGGGAAGATAGGGGTCTAGTCCCCAAAATTTTGTAAGAAGTAGAATTTATGACAACGTCCCAAAAACTAAAAGTTCTTGAAGCTAGTTTGAAAGACCACCAGAATAAATTTTAGAAAACTTTTGATGAATTATTAAGCCTTAAATTATCAGGCGCTTTGCGCAAAATATTTGTTTTTGTGTAAATTTTGTATTCAGAAAAACCCAAAGTTTGAGTAAACATGATAAATAAATATCAAGATCTCTTGACTGTTAAGACAGAATTATTTATTTTCCGGATTAATTTTTTTGCAGTATGAACATTTTATTAATTTCATGCACCATTTTCAATGAGGGATTTAGGATTTCCCAAAAGCGGTACTATCTCTGCCTTTCCTAACAATGTTAAAAAAATGCCAAGAAACAGTGACGGATCTCGGATTTTCTGATAGCAGGGCGGAACTAAAACTTTCCTAAAAATTTTAAAACTGTCAAAAAATTCGTTTATCATGTTTAAAGTACCAGTTTGAACGAAGTTTGGGTTTATTGAATTAAAAATTTGAATTACTAAAAAAAATTTATCGAAATAAAATTTGCTGATCAAAAAAAGTCAAAAATTTTCGAAATTTTCGAAGTTTTTCAATGAGAAACTCGCAAATTAATGGCACAAATTAGCGCTAATCATTGAAAAACAATTGAGAAAACATAAAACCTATATAATCTTTGTTCTTTACAAAAACTACTCCTCTGGTGTAAGTTTAGGTTTTTTGAGCGCTAAGAGAGTCAGTAAATGTCATTAATGAGTAATATTCTGGCGCAAAGCGCTTGAAAAATTGATAAAAATAGCTAAAATCATCTAGAAATACATATCTTTTCTGCATTGCGCCCAAATATTTTATGAAAACAGGGGATTGTCTGCCCGCACCTCTAAATCCGCCAGTGCCAAAAAATTAGTTCGAAGAACTTTATCCTTCAACCCACAGATGGACAAGGTCAGGGTCAACAAGGGGGCCGTTAATTTAGTATTCACATTTTTTGCTACTTAAACAATGAAAACAAACAAAATAACCTACAAAATGCATTTTTAATAATATAACATTTTAAAAGCATTAGTTTATTTTTATGGCATTATTTCACTTTTAACACCAAAAAAATACAGAAAATGGAGAGCATATATCTCCTAAAAATGGGCATTGAATCCAATTATATGCCCTGAGTCAGAAAGTTTCTTTTCCCTACGTCTTAAGCAAAAACTTGCATTTATGGCAAATTTACCTGTTTTTGGCCATGGCGTAGAATTGAAGAGCCATTCACCTATGCCATAATCTTGAGCTCTTATACAAGTCTCTGCTAAATTCTTATACAGTAAAATAGAACTAAAAATAAAAATAAAAAACTAGAAATAGGAACAAGTTGAATGAAAAAAGCTTACATCTTTGTCAGTGATCTCTTTCAAAAGTCTTAGAGCAGGAAGCTCAGCATTCTGATCTTTGTCGCTAGCATTCGTCAGACTCCGTTTTAGAATTGATACACTGTCCTCTGTCTCTATCATTGTTAAAATAAACGATATTGTGCTTCTTCAACTCCAAATTTTAGATGAGCAGCTGACATAGTGGGCTAGCATTGGAACTAAGCCTAAAATTAAAATTGTGTTGGCTAGAAATTGAATTATAGGAGAAATACAGCAGTCAACAGTTGTAAGTGACTGATTTTTTTCTTTACTCCTCACTTGCTTTTTTAAGTCAAAAATCACAAACACTTTCATAATTATTTAATGTAATCTATCTAAAAACGCACCTCAAAAGAATATTCAATCTTTATACCATCTAAAGCTTATTTTGTATCTATCTCTTTGGTTTTTTGCAGGTTATTAGGAGAAAATGGAGACCTGTAGGTAATATAAGCAAGAATGACAGACATTTTTTGTCAATGATAATGAATTTTAGTGATGAAATTAGACTATTTTTAGACTGATTCCAGAATAAAAAAATGGCCGATTTTATGAAAATTTTAATGTTATGATTGAATTTTAAGGTGCTTTTTGACAAGTTTCTAGGGCTCTGCCCAAACTCACTAGGGCTCTCAAGTGCATCACCATCCACACCTGTGGCGTGGGGGTCTGGGGGCAAGCACTCCCCCAGAAACCAAAATACTTCCCCCCAGAAATCAAAATAACCCCCAGAATTAAATTTTTGAAAATTTTTTCATCGTTTTTTTGCAATTTTTTGATGCCAATGGATAGTGCTTGGTAAGAACACGTCGAAAAATGGTGTTTTCATCGCCATACCACCATTTTAGAGGCCATTTTTCGACCTTCAAAAAAATCTTTGCACCCTCCAGTATTTCTTGCTGCCCACGTATGATCACCACCCAAGACCTACAAGAGAGGGTCTGTCATGCTCTGATAAAGTACAGAGTAGGGCCATCACATTTGTATTATTTTCATGTACTGGAAGGAATAATATCTAATATTCGGTGATTTAATTATTGCTGGTGATAATTAAAAATACAACAGCACACCTTCAAAGACTAGTGACATAGTTTGTTAAGGAGAAAATAAGAATACCAAAATATACAATTCATAGGTTTGCTAACACACTCATAATCACTATTATATATACAAGTCGCAAGTATTACTGAAGACAACTGCGCACTAGAAAAATAATCTTAAAACTCCCGTTCAAAAATTTATTGAGATTGAAAGATACTGAGTTAGAATTCTAGTTAGTGATTTATTTTGGTATTGTTTTAGGGAATGTGGATATTATGAGCTTTAAAGTATTATTATCCCATATTTCAAAAATTAGGTGTTTAATATGTATGTTTTGGACAGGGTAAGCAAATTACATTAGATAATATATACACATGAATGCTAGAGTGAGCATTATAGTATGCAAATATTTTAGAGTCATAAATTTGTCAGTTGGTGCTCAGAAAATTAATGTCTGTCTGGTTTCTCGGGTTTGAATGCATTTTTTGAGGAAATTTCAGTGTCTGTTGGTTCCTGGATGAAAGCGAGTTGGGGTTAAAGTTATTTTAAGGGTAAAGAGTTTAATATAACTTCCATTAGGGAACACTATTTGATATGAGTATTTATTTTGCGAGTATTCAAGGGATTTTTATGTAGTTATGATGATTGTATAGACAATGAAGCATAACTTTGCATATGATGAATATTGGTCAAAGCCTGACTTAAGGTCCTGCTATACTTCGCCACCTGGTGCCGCGTGGCAAATTAGCTGCTATACTTCCAACGCGGCGCCACATGGCCACACCTGGAGCGTGGGGTTTGAGGGGTGTATGCACCCCCCAGAAACCAAAATACCCCCCAGAAATCAAAATACCCCCCCAGAATTCATTTTTTGAAAACTTTTTCGTTTTTTTCGCAATTTTTTGATGCCAATGGATAGTGCTTTGATGAGAAACGTCGAAAAATGGTGTTTTTATCTGCCATACCACCATTTTTAAGGTCATTTTTCGACCTTCAAAAAAATCTTGCACCCCCCCCAGAATTTTCTTGCTGCCCACGTATGCACGTGGCGCCGCGTGACATGGGTTGTGCTGCTATACTTCCACATGGCGCTGCGTGGCAGAAAAATTTATTGATGTACATATCTGCAGTGAAACAGCAAAAAAGTAAAAATGTGTAAACTGTATACTGTATTCTGTGTCAAGAAAACAAGTGAAAAGGGTATAGGTCAACAATTGTGCACAGAGACTAGTGATGTGAAAGATCATCTGATCTGATCTTTTTATCCAGATTCAGATCCAGATCCAGATAATCCGAATCTGGAGCTGATTATTTTCTGATCTGGATCTGTATCTGCCAGAAATTCAGAACCTGATCTTTATCTGGATCTGTTTAGTCAAGTTATATCTGGTTTAAACAGATCAGGAAGTTATTTTTCAGCGATGATATCCTTTCTGTTTTACGATTTCATGTGGGTAGGTTAGCCTTACATGCTCATGGAGGGCGTCTGCTGGAGGATTATATGGATCTGGATCTGATCTTTTTATCCAGATTCAGATCCAGATCTAGATAATGATGAAAAATAACCTCCTGATCTGTTTAACCAGATATAACTTGACTAAACAGATCCAGATCCAGATATACCAGGTCAGGTTCAGAACGTGATACAGATCACCGATCGAAAATAACCAGATCCAGATCCGGATTATCTAGATCTGGATCTGAATCTGGATAAAGAGATCGGATGATCTTTTATCCAGATTCAGATCCAGATAATCCGGATCTGGATCTGGTTATTTTCTGATCTGGATCTGACTGATCTGTATCTGCCAGAAATTCAGAACCTGATCTTCATCTGGATTGGGATCTAGTTTAATCAAGTTATATCTGGTTAAACAGATCCGGAAGTTATCTTTCAGCGATGGTATCCCTTCTGTTTTACGATTCGCATGTGGGTAGGTTAGCTTTACATGCATGTGGGGGAGGCGTCTGCTAGAGGTTTTGACCTTTGACCCCCAGTTCCGTGCTACTACCCCCCCTACAGAAAAGCCAAAAAGTGCCGCTGACCCCCATAATTTTTTGGTTTTAGAAAAATTTTTAAAGCTCTGCAGAAAAGTAACTTAATTGATAAAAATGTATTAAAGGTTATTTTTTCACATAAATGATCATCAGAATTGACCTTTTGAGAGACTTTTTTGCCTGAAAATGGGAAAATTTTGATTTTTTTGTTGTGCTTAGGATGTTGGAACAGATGGAAAGACACAAATTAAAGAAATTTTACCTTGTTTAAAATTAAGCAACATTTTATTTAAATTTGAATTATTTGTTGATTAAAATTGTTGTTGATGTCTGTGAGACAGAAAGGAACTTTCAAATGGTACAATAAGTATTCATGAGTGATTATAATTTTAGCAGCAATGTTTAAAAGAAATCGCATTTGTAATTTGGATTAATGTCGTTTTTGTAAAAAGCAGATCACACTGTCTTCTGGTTGACTCAAAAGTCTAAACTTGTGAGCTTTTACTTTTTAGACAATTTTTACTGATATCATTTTTATGTAAAAGCTCTAAAATGCAAATTTTCCTCAGCTCTGCCCAAGACCCCTCTGGGGGCTGTTATATTAGTCCCGCCACCCAAGACCCCCAATCAATCTGGGCTTGGGTGCTTTACTGCTTCCTTTTTAGCAATACAAATTGCTGCACAAAAAATATTGTTTATCTGGATCTGGTTCTGTATCTGGATCTTTTTAAATTTTGGATCTGGCGAAAACTATCTGAATCTGGATCTGGTTATTTTTCTGATCTGGATCTGACTCTGCCAGAAATTAGAACTGGATCTTTATCTGGATCTGGATCTAGGTAAAAATCTGAATCTTTTACATCACTAATAGAGACACACATTTTTGCACACATACATATTAAAAATCGATTATATATTCAATTTTCACGCTTATACATATGCATAAACATCAGTACATCATAAAAAATGCTAAAATCAGCTTTCCTCATAAATAAATGATAAATATAGGCTCGCTGGCAATAAAGTTTGAACAGTGTTCAAACTTCAATTTATCTGCCATCGCGGCAATCGTGGCAATGTGCTGCTATACTTCCATGCAGCGCCGCATTTGGAAGTATAGCAGCACATTTTGTCAACGTGGCGCCATGCGGCGGAAAGCATAGCAGGGCCTTTAACCTCAGCTGTTTCTAGTTTGGATTAATTGTTTGTGTCAAATGGTCTAGCTTTAGAACAAAATAGGGAATAGATTTGGTTTTTTGATGAATAAGATTTTTGGGAGTTGGGAAAAATAGTAACACACATCAAATACGATCAAAGGAAATATGTACGCAAAATATTGTTACTTAGCTTAATTGTAAGCAAATAAAAAAATATATGAAAATGATCTATATGATATTCCTTAAAGAGAATTTGGAAGATAAATTCATGCTCCATGAGCGCCCTTTCTTCAAAAATTCAAGCATCCTTGTTTGAAATGCAGTAGTTTGTTTACACGTCGGCTCTTCATAGGTTGTAGGTATATGTTGGAGCACTTCACTGATCTTCTTCCTTCCATTATCAATTCTATGACAGGTTCTCTTCTTCATTTTCCACTCTGAAATGTTCAAATTGTCGTAAGTCACAGTTCATGTTGTAGTCATCACAACTAGTTGTTGAGTCAAAATATCCATTGGTATGTTTTCTTTACATTTGAAACTTTTACCCCCAAAAGTTGTTTAGGATTATTTTCTTTAGATTTTTATTGATGGGATATAACTAATTTTATAAGAAATGTGGTTCCAAAATTTAGATAAGTTTTGCAGTTTTTATTCATATATCTTTGTTTATGTACACTCCAGATTTCAATTTTTAAATTTTTTTTTGTTTTTTCCACAATCTTTTGAAGGCAGTGGATAGTGCTTGATAAGAAACCCTAAAAATTGAGTTTTTTGCCATACCACCACTTTTAAAGTTATTTTTAGACCTTTGAAAAATCTTGGACCCCACTCCCAGAGCTTTGGTGCCATCCACCTATGCTTGAAAGCATATACTTTAAAATTCATGCTTTGTTTTAGCATATTTAAGACATAACAATTGAGAGAATTAATGATTAAAACAGTTGTTGGGTCTTCTTGCTTCATATGTATAGTTTTACTAATACACATTCAAATTTTGACCTTTGGTGTCATAAATTTCAATAAATAATGACTCTAGAGTAGGAAAATGGCTTTGGGTCATTTGACAGGAATCATAGGGAGTCTATTTCATATGATCTTCTAATGCAGTATTTTTGCCTACTTATAGAAATTTGCATTTTTGCACCTTCTCTCATAGACTATTTTTTTGCCAAAATTCCCAAGGTTCTAAGGGTTGATATACATTATTAGCTATTATTATTTTTTTGGGAATTTTTTTGTTACTTCAATGTTTGACATTTTTTGATGATATAATATTCAGGGAAAAATAAAATATGGAGTGTATGTATATAAATTTTTTGTAAGGTTAGTTATAGGCACACCTGGGCGGGGGGGGGTTGGGGGTATGCACCCCTCCCCCCAGAAACCAAAATACCCCCAGAAATCAAAATACCCTCCCCCAGAATTCAATTTTTGAAAATTTTTTTTGTCTTTTTCGCAATTTTTTTGATGCCAATGGATAGTGCTTGATGAGAAACCTCGAAAAATGATGTTTTTATCGCCATACCACCATTTTTAAGGCCATTTTCTGACCTTCAAAAAAATATTGCACATACCCCCCCCAGAATTTTCTTGCTGCCTACGTATGGTTTTAGTCACTAGTTGACAATCTGCACACACACACACATTCAAGTATAAATGTACATTTCAAATATAGTATCTAGATAAATTGCAGCTAATCTAAATATTCCTGTGATTAAATATAATTTCATCAATATAATCCTCTCTACAATAATCTTTATTAGTGAGCTAATTTTACAGGAATATTAATTATTTTCAAGAAAATGGTTAAAGCTGAATTGGCAATTGACTAATATAAATTATAATTACACATCTTATAATTTCAAATTCAATCATGGGAAAAGCTCACCAATTAAGATTACATTTTAAAAAATGATGCTTCAGTCTGTTTTTAACATTTCACTTGGTGATGCTCTTTTGTGGAGCTTTGTTTCTGATGAAGATAGTAGGAAAACACTAGTTGGAGAAAACTTTGGATGGATTGATGATTGAATGTATGTTAATGTGTATGGCCGAGCAGGTAGAATTGACTTTGATGTCTGTAGTGGGTGGCATAAGATCTTAGATGAATGGACAATTGTCCTGTTGTTCTTCTGGTGTAGTTCAACTAACATTTTCATAATCAAAATTGATAAGTTCTTTGTTGCTTGTAGGTGATTTCAAAGTTTGATACTGCATTTTGCGCCAATGCACACCTTGCTCATCTGGGAAATCTCTCAGTAGAATGCTATTGGATTTGTCAAGTATATCGCTCCATTCAGATTTTGTTTTGTCAGGCATTTTATCGAATATGTCGGAATATTAATAAAACATTGTATTTTTGGAATATACAATATCTATTTGAGATGACTAAAAAATGACCATTTTTATTATTTCTTCAAATTTTATTAATAATTTTTATCTCTGCACATGAGTACACATAGTTGCAATTTTTATATCAAACTTAGGAATTTTTAACCAATTAATCAGAGAATCCCAAAATCAATAATTCGTCATTCATTTACATATGCTACATTGTAAGAAAACAATGTTCTTAAAATATTATGTGTTATTCAAACATAATCACTTTCTTGGAAATTTAGTTTTCTTCCATTTTCAATTGAGAGAAAAATCTTTTCTTTTTGCCTATATAATTCTGATTCACTTTTAATATTTGCTTCCCAGTGACAATTAAAAGAAAAACAAGCCTCTTATGAAAGAGTTCAACTGACAAAGAAAAATATCAATAAAATGTTACATACCATTAAATAGATTTGTCAGTGGGTACCCAAAAAATATTTATAAATAAGCTATTAATATATATTGTGTCCTGTCTACATCTCATTTCACATAGCTTATACACGCTTCATCTAACAGTCTTATATTGCATTAGCTTTGATCATCTATTATTTATATTTTTTTATGTAGCTTATACACGCTTCATCTAATACATTTAAGATTTTGCTTATTTGAGACTTCAATATGCCTCCTTCAACATAATATATATTCTCAACCTATCAAAATCAAATTTATGCAACTAGTATAACATTGTAATAATTTTTTTGTGATGCGTTCGGGCAAAAACTTTGAAGGTAAAATATGGAAAACTTCAGGAAATACATTACCATATGCCACCATATTTGCTTTAACATTTTGTGCTCCCTTATATTTTTGCTGTGAGATCTCTATTTGGGTTTGCACCTTAGTAAGTGCTTATAAGAAGTGCTTTTTAACTTCATCCTCATAAGTCTTGTGATCAAGAAGGTAAAAGGGATTTGAGAAGTTTAGTACCGCATCAATAGGGAGTTTGGGTGTCCGTCCATATATGAGTAAAAAGGACTGAACCCTGTTGTTTCGTTGTCATGTATATTGGTCGCAAAAACTGCGTATGGGAGATGTTCATCCCAATCAATTTGGTCCTTTCCTATGTACATTTGTGTTCTGGTGATGAGGGATTGATTAGCCCTTTGACCTCTCCATTGGCCATTGGGTAATAGGCCGTTGTGAATACTCTATGTGTCATAAATAGACTTGTAATTTCTTTCATAATTTCTGATGTAAAATCATAACCATGGTCAGATCGTAAAATCTGCGGGGCTCCATGTCTGCACACAATTTTTGTAACAAGAAGTCTAGCAATTGTTTGAGCAGTGATATTTTCTGTGGCAAAGGCCTCAATGTATCTAGTGAAATAGTCAATAGAGACAACAATATAGTCATTTCCATTCTCAGTTAGGTTTAGTGGTCCTACGCAGTCTACTGCAACTCTTTCAGGGGGACCAGAAGACAAAATAGGTTGAATGCTTGCAGCAACTTTCTGGCATGCAGGCTTATTACGCTGGCAAGTGTCACAAGTTTTGCAATATTCTGTTATTTGTTTGGACATGACTTTCCAGAAATACTTTTTTGCTACTAATCGTCCAGTTTTGTGTGTACCAAAATGTCCAACAAGCTCATCATCATGATGGCTTTGAATAATTAGTGGCCTTAAAGCGGTAGGAATTACCTCTCTTTTGTTTTATTTTCTACTTTGTAAAGAACTCGTTTTCAATCACAAAACCTTTTGGACATATATTTTGTTCAAAGTGGTCTTTCAATTCGGATCTTCTTGTTGTAGAAAACCAATTCCCATTTTGGGCTTAATAAGTGTAACAGTGTTTTTGTTATCCATTCTTACCACGTTTATTCTGCAATTTTCATCACTAATTTTCAAGCTATTATCATCTATATCAAAACATTTTGTTTTGCGTGAATTCGGCAAGCAAGATAACAAATCTGCATTTTGATTTGTCACCCCTTTTGCGGCACTACTGATATTTTGTATCCAGCTAGTGCAAGCCCTCAACAAGCGATTCTTGCCAAGGGGTTTGACTTTTCTAGAATCAATTTTACCGCTGTATGATCTGTTTCAACGGTTACCTCTTGCTGATACAGGTAAGGTCAAAAGTACTTAATAAATTTGACTATTGTGAGTGTTTCTAACTCTGCTACAGAGTAATTTTTCTCGGCGCATTTCAGGGTGCGACTTGCATAGGCTATCGGATTTTCTCGGCCATTGTTTTGTACCTTAGAGAGAATGCTTCCAATTTCATTAGAAGATGCATCTGCTTGTAGTAACAATGGCCGCGTGAAGTCAGGATGGGATAGAATGGGCAATTTTATTAGCTTTTCCTTCAAATTTTGAAAAGAGTTTTCTTGTTCTACCTTCCAAACAAAAGTTCTATCTTTTCTAAGTAGACAATTTAGTAGTACAGCAATTTTTGAGCAACTTTCAATAAATTTTCGATAATAAGAGACAATACCCAAAAACAATTTTATTTCTTTAGCATTTGTGGGTTGAGGCATTTCTTTTACAGCCTCTATCTTTTGGGATCAGGCAAAATTCCTTGCCCCGAGATTATGTATCCCAAAAATAGCATTTCCTCATGCAAAAATTTACATTTCGATATTTTTAATTTCATATTTGCTTTATTTTAATCACTTGGGAAGTATTTCTAGCCTTCTCATCATCTCTGGATGATCCAGTGCAAAAATCCGTATATTGTCCAGATAAACCAGGCAAGCACTCCACTGAAGACCAGACAAAACAACATCCATAAGCCGGGAAAAGATGCGGTGCATTACACAGTCTGAAGGGCAAATAATTAAACTCATACAACCCTATGGGTGTGTTAAATGCTGTTTTTTCTTTGTCCTCTTCCTTAATCCTAATTGAATAATAAGCACTGGCCTGGTCTAATGTCGTAAAATACTTCATACCCCTTGAGGTATCTAAAATATTGTTGATCCTTGGCAGTGGGTAGACATTCTTTTTGTAATGTTATTAGCACCCCTAAAATCTATGCACATTCTGTGTTTTCTGTCTTTTTTGTACTAGCACTACGTTTGTTGACCAAGGGGACATACTAGGCCTAATTATTTCTTTATCTTCCAGTTTTTGTTACCTTGTCTATTATAATTTACTTTTCTGCTGGTGAAGTACGATATGGATGTTTATGTACAGGTATGCTCTGTTCTTTATGAATCGCATGCTCTATTAAATCTGTTTTCCTGGAATCCAATTCATTCCTAGCAAACAAATTGGGGAAACGAGTTGAGAGATCTACAATTTCGTTATGCTGAGCATTAGATAACTTTGGCGAGAAATTAGTATTTTGTATTATCCATTGTTTCATGTCCCATACTTCTACAACATGTTGTATGGTATTTTCATTTGCCATACTCGTACAATGGTCAATATGCATATTTATTGCGCCTATTTCTTTGTTGGAATATAGATGTGCCTCATATGGATTTGGATTAAGTATTTGGATGGGTATTGTACCATCCTCCTGCACAAGACATATAGAATGAGCCATGTGTACTTGCATATCTTTGTTTGGTTTTGGCATAAAAATGACCTCATCTCTCAAAAGGTAATTATGCGCGTTTTGGCAAAAACAACCTGGATAGATCTTGGCCCTATTATTCCATCCTCAATTAGTATTATTGCCCTTCGTTTTTCTGGTGGGTTGTATTGCATATCTACCATAGGAATAGGTATTTCTCTAAATTTTATAGACGCTTTTTCCAGATTTAGCTCAATTTTCTTAAATCTAGACAAGAAATTTAAACCAAAAAGCAGGTCTGCTGCGCAATTTTTCTGGATGTACACTAATAGCGTTTCTTCTACATCATACGCTCTTACTGTAAGTAAAGCAGATCCTAGAATATTAATTGCACTTCCATTAGCTGCTATTAGCCAAACAGATGTCTTGTATATTTTAAGATTTGGTAGTTCTTGTGCTGTTTTTGAATCTAGCACCAAATAAACTGCTCCTGTGTCTATCATTGCTGTTGCGTCCATGTAATTATTTAAAATCACATTAATATGAGTACTTTTCTTATTTTCCCTACTTATGATGGCTATTGAAGGTCTCGCGTTTTCAGCTATGTTTTTCTTCCACATCACCTTTACATGTCCCCTTTTTGTTCTCGGGTTAAACAACCTTAGCATTGTTTTGCCTAGATTTTCGTGCTGTGGTGCTTCAGATGAAGAAGGAAGGGTGGAAGCGTAAATTGGAGATGATCGTTTTTGTGTTAAATAAACATAAGCAAAATAACCTATTATGCCAAAAAACAATGATTGTCAATAGCAAATTGAATAAAAATTGAATAAGACCTTTTAGCAATGCACTAAAATTGGTGGAAAAACTGTTTTGTGTTCCAGTGATTAACTTTTTGAAACCATTTTCGGCTACCTGGATAACAGTTTTTACTCCTGCTCCTGCTCCTATCAGCAAGTCACGAATCAAACTGGGCTGGAGGGCCAAACCCCACATGTAATCCAAAAGTCTATGCAAATTTTTTTCTAACCTTTTGGTCTTATAGAGGTAATTACAAAGAAGTCCAAAAGTCTGGATCTCCAGCTGCTAAATGATCATGAAAAACTGCTGGTGTGTTAAAATGGAAAAGGCTAAAATTTTCTTTTCATTTTAGCTCTAATGGAACCTCAGAAACATGAATTAAACCATTTTCTGTAACCCATGTGTCTGTGTATCAAAAAATTTCGATTTTCTTATGTAAACAATTTACAATTTCTGAAAAGTGGACCAAGTCTTCACTTTCCGGGAGTGCAAAGCAAATCTCCGCGTTGTACTCCACAGGTAGGTACTTATAACACGTATCATTTATTTTATGATCGGTATAAACTTTTGTCACATTGACTTTTTGGCAAGTCCAAATAGCAAGGGCGTTGCCAGTGAATTCAGCAAGGAGGTCCCTCCGTTGGAAGAAGGCTTGGGCCCCAATGGTGGGATCCAGATACAAAAGTTGCCAAATTATATCCTGGCTTCTTTGAAGTTGGTGACATAATTCTGACCAAATTCTCCAAAAACTTGAAATTTCTGCTTGAAAAATTCTGACTTTGAGGTAATATCTAATCTTAAATTTACCGAGTCAAAATCGTTTTTCTCAATTTTGATAATTTTTGGTGTCTCTAATGTGTGATTGAGCCAATTGCATAGCCCTTTGTCAGAATTAAAGCCTACTATGACTCCCTGCTTGGTGATAAAAGCGTTTTATATTTCATGACACTTTTTGTATTTTTCTTTATTAAAAAGGCTGCCTGTAGGTCATCTATGACAACGTATTTATCACTGATTAAGGCAGGAAATGTGCCTCAAGGGATGAATGGGCAAATTTCTTGAAAAACTTCACCATGCCAAATAAAAAGTACTTTCCAAGTTTTTGCATTTTCCATAAGTCACATCCCCTAAGTCTGAGACAGCACTCAGTGTGGTCCAACTTGCAACTTGACCCTCCTCTATGATGAAATTTGTTATTGTGCTGCACATGTCACGGCAGCACCAAGAAAATCAAATTTCTAATTTTAGGTCAGTTGTTAAGAATCCATTTTAATCTGATTTTAGATGAATTCCTTCAAACTCTTTATTTTCATATGAATCTTTACATGCTTCATAAGAAACTGGCTGACTTTTGGTTTTATCCAAAATTATGCCTTTTGAACCAAAAAACCTGGTGTTTGTACACACTCTTTTGATGATTTTCATGCATTTTTATAGCAAAAGCACTCTTTGGCTCAATTCTGAGGAAAAAATAGTGACATTTTGCTGTTCTGGCCTTGGGAGTTTCCCTCCGGGTAGAGTGCATAGGATGGAGCATGGCAAAGTTATAGGGTGACCACTGCGACTCGACCTACAAATCTGAAATTCCCAATCTCCTGTGGCACATTTCACAAAAGTCACAAGCAGAAAAATTGCAAAAAACGACTTAATTGAACTGCTTTGGATTATTTCAGGATTTTTATTGTGCAGTCTAGATACATTTAAATAAGTAAAAACTAGATATGGAAAACATTTAAATACTTTGCAAAAACAATCCAAAAATATGGAATTAAAAATACCAAGCAATCAAGCAAGTGCAAACGCTCCAACAATTTAAATTACTTATGCATAAATGACTTAAATAAATTTATTATATTTAATAAGTTGTATAATTTAGATATATTAAATAAAAATAACTTCATGTTGATTGCGCGCGTCTTTTCCTCAGGTGGCGCTGTTGCTGCTGGCTGCTGCAGCCACTCCCTTGTCAAACTCGATGAGGTCGAAATTCCAGCCAAAGGCAGTGGTCAGACCAATTAAGATGCTCACTATGATGCATGTGCATCTTAATGCACATTTTTCCAAATTTATTTGACGCATTGATCTGGAAAATATTATTTTAAATATGGTAATTGTGTGGAGAGAATATGACTCTATATTGTGTAATGCTTCTTTACATTATACATGTTTAACTTTATTATCACTTGATTTTGCAGATGAATGTGTTTCCGAAAATCTATTGCAAAAATTCTTAATACAAAACTGCTTTGAAGATATCATCCACAATTTGTATTTGAAGCAATGCGATAATATGGTTGATGTTTGTTTTAACTTGACTCAAATTCATGATGATGATGAATAATTTTTTGATTATATTGTACCTTTATACAATCATGTTAATTTTTGTAAATTGGAAATGAAACACCATGGGCTAATCTGAATTGCGAAATTGTAAATTATTCAAGTTTAAACAAAATCACATTGCATTATTGTGATAACTTTTTTGTGACTCCTTTCCAGTAAAAACAATAAGAATTATTCATCACAAAAGACTACTTTGATTTTTTGTTCTGATAAAAAATAAAAATGTGTGGCCAATCAAATAAAAAAATAAAAATGTGCGGCTAACTGTGTGGCTAATACAAATTGCTGATTTATGACAAAGCGGAAATTCTAGAGAGAGCAGGGGAATACAAACGCTCTTTTAAGTAAGTAGATTAGTATTTACTGCTCTAAACTGATTAACTACATGGATTGTAGGTATGTTTAAAAAATAATTAATCTTAATGGTTTTTCAATTAGCCGGATATACAAAAAAGACTTGGACTAGCACAGCTTATTGAGCTCTTATTGCTGGGTTACACATGTGCAAAAATGATCTGGGATATTCGATGAAAATATCAATGAGCGCACATACAGGCGCCTAGGAGATAACGAGCTACATTATTTGTGTAAGGCAATGCTAACACTGAATTAAAATACAAGATCAAAATATTGAGTATATTCCTGCATAAATTGCTATACATACACACTTAAATGAGTACCCCACTACAAAAATAATACATATTATATAATTCAATTGCCAAGTACTAAAACTAATTAAACACATCATTTATGAATTGGCATAATATACACGCTTAAACACAGCAATCTACTATAAAATATATGGCTCATATATATTATTAAATTGTAAAGTACTATCCAACAACAACTAATTAAAATACATCAGCTACAAATATTAGCTATGCGTTTTAAGGGATTATCACTGCGGCTGACCAAGAAAAAAATTGGGATAACAATCTCAATTGCTATCATGGGACTGTTAATAGGGGAAAAAGAGCAACCTCCACTTGTTCTTTTTGACTATCATTTTAATCTAATTGTGAATACTTTTTTAAATGAATATAAAGTTTAAAAAATGTGAATTTGTTCACACAAAAGATCAGTGGTGGCAGCAGTTATATTCCCCACACCCTTTAGTGTACTCATAACTTATGCAACCTATATTTGTTAGTAGGGTATTGTTTAAAATATGTTACACTTGCATCACAAAGATGATATATGTGATTTACTTTGCATTTTCTCATAACGAATCAATGTAGCAGCATGCTTTTTTGCCACTACTGTGTCACCTAAATATTAATAGCAATTTAAATTGAAATGCAAGCATTTGACTTTAAGCATATACTTTAGGTATCTTCATTGTCAAGTTTTATTAATTTTTAGTAGCTTTGAGGAATCGCCTAGAAGACAAACATAAGCTACTAAGACTATTAAAAAATCAGAAATGCAATTACATGCTTTTGACATTGGTACTTTCTCAGCCTCTAAGATTCCTAAAATTAGGCTCTACGTAACAACAAGTAAAAAAGTATACAAATTACACATGTACCTGCTATACTGAGGACAACTTTTTTGATATTGTCCCTCTGCCTGTGCTACACCTGACACCACAGCTGGGCGTGGGGTTTTGGGGGTATGCACCCCCCCACCAGAAACCAAAATACCCCCCAGAATTCAATTTTTGAAAATTTTTTTCGTTTTTTCCGCAATTTTTTGATGCCAATGGATAGTGCTTGATGAGAAACGACGAAAAATGGTTTTTTATTGCCATACCACCATTTTTAAGGCCATTTTTTGACCTTCAAAAAATCTTGCACCCCCGCCTTGCCCCCCAGAATTTTCTTGCTGCCCACGTATGCCTGACACTAAATGGCTGTCAGCTCAATTTTTTGTTCCTTAGTATCATTTTTCAATACTATGGGCTTGTTCTTTTTGTGAATCAAAATGTAGGTTTCATAGCCCAAATCTACTGCCTCCATTGGAACGTCAAACATAAGGGCATTAAAACAACCATCTGTCAAATTAATTAGCTTATTGTACTGAGAGCGCATCAGGTTAATCCATAAGTTGTAGGGTAAAAGTACAATTTTCCACAATTTTTGACCACAAAATCCAATGCTAGTAACACCTTTCCACTTGGAAACTATGCAATACATATTGATTTTGAGGCTAAACTAAACTCTGTTTGACATTTTAGAGAAAGACATAGCTGAAGCATACTGAGTAGTAAGGGGTTGGAATAAACAATGAGCCAAATGAGCTTGAAAATTGCAAATAATGCTTAATAACATCAGTGTAGCAGGGAACACCAAAACCTCTTCCACCATGGTATTTCCTAATGACATCAGTGCTACCTTATTGTAAATGTGAAAAATGATGTATCTGTGCAATTTTATTGAAAAAACATAAACGCACTAAAGAGAATAGTCAAAAAATACTTGATGAGTATGATGAATCTCAAGTAAAAAACCAAATTCAACATAAATTATGTGCCGTCAAACGGGGCTACTTGGAGACAGCAGGGGCTACTTGAGACACTTGATAGAAAAATGATTGATTGTGCTGTATTTAATGTACTCTGTTTGCAACATATTTCTTATGAAATAAATTTTTTATCAGGTAGTTTGATGTCCTCTTTCTAATGGGATTATTTGCAACTCACAATTTTTTCATGTGTGTCTTGAAAACCAGGTTTACATGAGTCATGAGCAATTAGATGAATTTTTCATGTAGTCAAACTTTCAATTTTTTCCAAGACCTTATGAAACCACTTGAGATTTACTTTAGTTTTTCTAGCAAGGAATTTCATGGTCTTTGATGTGGTATTTATCTCATTGCTGTCACGTCACTATTTCTCGAGATATCTTGGATGTCTCAAGTAGCCCCAGCATTCAGATGAAAAAGGGGCTACTTGAGACAGGCTGAAAAAACGTCATTAATACTCTTGTCTTTTTAGATGCGTAATTATAAGCGTAAATTAGGCGCTCGAGCTTATCAAAATTATTCTAGAGCAGATTTAGATGGAGCTTTACAGTCTCTTAGAGATGGTATGTCACTAAGGGATGCAGCTTCAGCTTATGGAATCTCACGTGCAACACTGGCTCATGAATTGAAAGCCCAGCATTTGAATGCTCCAGGACACCCGACTGCTTTATCAGTGGAAGAAGAAGCTCTCTTGAAAGATTTCATTATTTTAGTGGCGAACTGGGGTTTTCCGATGACCAAGAACGACCTTTGTTACTTTGTTAAGGACTATCTTGATTGAAAATGCGTTGCTATCTCTGCCTTTCCAAATAATTTGCCTGGTGAAGGCTGGATTGAGAATTTTATCAAGCGAAATAAGAAATTCCTCAGCACACGGCTGGCCAATAATATTAAAAGAGCAAGAGCAAATGTTGGAGAAGATTGCGTCAAGAGCTATTTTGAAAATTTGGCAGAAACCCTGAAGGATATACCCTCTGAAAATATATTCAATTACGACGAGACAAATTTGTCTGACGACCCTGGAAGAAAGAAAGTACTAGCTAGGAGGGGGACCAAGTATGTTGATTGTGTCAGAAATTCTACCAAGTCAGCTATTTCCGTCATGTTCTGCTTGCTCTGCTAATGGTACAGTATTGCCGCCATATACAGTCTATAAGGCAGAAAATTTATGGAACACCTGGTGTACAGGAGGCCCAAGAGGTTCCCGGTTCAACAGATCCAAAAGCGGTTGGTTTGAGAGCCCTCATTTCCATGACTGGTTTGAAACTATCTTCCTTAGACATGCTCAGAAATTGGCAGGGACAAAAGTCCTCATTGGCGATAATTTGTCAACGCATTTCAACTCAGAAGTATTGAAAAAAGTGAAGAAAATGGCATCAAGTTTGTCTGTCTACCTCCTAATGCAACGCATTTATGCCAGCCCCTAGACGTTGCCTTCTTTGGTCCATTAAAAAGACATTGGCAATCTACTTTGGAAGATTTCAAGCGAAAGAATCCCAAAGCCTCTAATCTTGCCAAGGATGTGTTTCCACAACTGTTGAAGCAGCTAATGGAGAAAATATTTGTCACTGGTCATGAAAATGTGAAAAATGGTTTCCGTGCATGTGGTATCTTCCCTCTTGACCCACAAGCTGTCTTGAAGAAATTGCCCAGCTACAATCCGCATGAGAAAAATGGATCAGCTGATTGTTCAGTCATGAGTGAATCATTACTATCCGTCTTAGAAAGCATGCATTATGACAAAAAGCAACGGAAAATAACGAAAAAGAAAAGACTTAACATTGAACCTGGAAAAAGCGTTTTTGTGAATGACATTTTGACGGAAGAACCGATTGCATCCATTGCTAAAAAGAAAAGACGAGCAGCTGTCATTGAATCAGCTCTGAGGAATCTGAATCAGCAGTTTCAGAAGATAATCAATCCGAAATTTCTGATGATGAAATAGATGATGTTGAAAGTGTACGAATGGATTATGGGCAATTTTACAGCAAGTCGACATGACTTCTTTGAAATTTGGTGATTGGGTTGCTGCTGAGTATGATGGAAAGTGGTTTTTGGCCTTGATAAATGATGGTCCTTCCAATGACATGGTGTGTCTCAAGTTTGTTCATCCTCCAGGACCTCGAGTTAAGTTTCAGTTTCCAGAAAAGGATGACATTTTATGGGTTACTGCTGGCGAAAGTTTGGCCAAGCTGAAAAGAACCCCCAGAGCCACAAGGACGTTATTTTGTGATTCGCTCAGAAATTTGCTCCGATATTCAAAAATTGATGCCTAATTGATCTGCCTTGCAAGGACTCAATCTAAATAACGAACATTTTTGTGCCTTTCTTGTCGTGCCTTATGTGTTATTTCTCTTAAATGCAACTTATTAATTCTTATAGTTGCTAAGTAAAGCTTTAAGAAGTCAGAATTTTTTTTAAAACAACCCATGTGTCTCAAGTAACCCCTTAAGACAATAATATGATCATTAAAAATCGTTCTGGTACTTTTATTACAGGGTGTCTCAAATAGCCCCAACCTGGAAGCTACTTGAGACACAAACTTTGTTTTAAAAATATTTTTTCCCCCTACACCCATAAATTTGGTGTTTTTCAAACTAACAGCTGAACCTCTTGTGAGTAATTTAAAAAAAAATTAGTAAAATCTGACAAGTAATCACTGAATAAATCAAATTTCCCCTAGAGCAATCTATCCAAAATCGTCTCAAGTACCCCCGTATGACGGTGCCTCACTCTGCCAACTGGTAGTGCTTTTCCTAACTGCATTTCCAAGCTCATTGTTCCTTCTCACATCAATTTCCACATATTGGTGTTGGTCACACAACTGGGTGATGAGGGGGGTTTATGGAGGTATGCTCTCCACCATCCCCTCAGAAACTAAAATACCCTCCTCCCTGGAATTTTAAATACAGCCCCAGAATTCAATTTTTAAAAATTTCATTTCATTTGTTTAGCAATTTCTGATGCCAATGGATAGTGCTGAATGAGAAACGGCAAAAAAATGTTTTTCTTATTTTTTCACTATACCACCATTTTTAAGCAATTTTTGCACCTTTGAAAAAGCTTACACCCCCTCCCCATAATTTTTTGCTTCCCATGTATGGTTAGTTGGTACCATTGGCACTTAACTCCCTGGCAAAAAAGGTACTTCCATTTTTGAATCTTCTTACATTGATGGTGTTTCCTTTGTCATCCTGTGTGATTCCCAAGCCATCAAACAGCTGGACATAGGCTCTGAAGAAATTGATTATCATTGAATTTAGTTTGTACGGAGTCAAAGGGATGCTTGCCGTGCCACTGGACAATTTTGATTTTGTAACTTCCAAAATCTCAAAATTCAAAGGGTGATAGTGTGTGATCAATAGATAGGCGGGCAAAAGATGAAAAATCCAAAATATACCAGACTTAGTGATTCTCGGGTCAAGCAAGATTTACTGGTTGTTGTGGGATCTGCAGACCCCATGCCCATGTGGCATGATGACTGACCCAGTATTTCAAAGAGAGAAAATTTCTGATCAAAAAGAATAAGGGCATGAAATGGCTTTAAGGAGAACTTTTTTAAAGACCTCAAACTTCCCAGACTATTCTAACTTTATATCAATTTTTGGATTTTACTTTAGCTCAAAAAGCTCTGGGCTAGCCACCAAACCAAACATGCTGTGTATTATCCATGCTAGTCTGTTTCTAAAGCAAGTACCTAGGGCGTTTATGTATAGTTCAGTGTCAATAATTATTAACATATCAGTTCTACTCCTTTGCAGAAAAACACAACATTTTGTTAAGTATAACCTTGCAGTTTTATTGTACATGAGAAATGCTCTTACTAGAAACTCATGGCAAATAGCAAACCTTAGGGTTGATAGGAACCTAAAAGCATTACAAAAAATTGTTGTTCTGCAACAATTCATATGTGGAAACCGCAAAATTGCGTTAAACAGGCAAGAAAGTACAAAAGATTTTACAATAAAAAGTTATTGCATATGCAATTAGGGCATTGCCCTGCATGTTGGCGAATTTGTTGCCATAGTTTCAAAGCAGCTGAGCGCTCAGTTCCATATTGGTTGTTGCTTTGAACAGCACTGTCACTTTGCCGCTTTATCCACCTAGAAGCCTCGCAATTGCTCTTACATTCCCGTGACAATGGCAATAGTTGATTAGGTGACCAAACAATAGCGGTTGTCTAGGAGCCGGCTCCCTGTGCACATCAAGCATGAAGTACATTCTGTCAAATATAAAGTCCAGGCAATACCTCAGAATAAGTTTAAAAAAAAACAACAACTTGAACATTTAAGGTTTTCTGTTTCGAATAGATCAATAGCAGGACAATCAAATCAGAGGCTTGAAAAAAGCAATTACTATGCATAGGCATGAGAGTGTAGGACCCTCAAGAATCAGGTGGACCCCCATAAATCAAAAATTCTCATTGAGTGCCAGAATTGCCATTTTTTAGCAGTTTTTGGCATTTTGCCCCGTCTAGACATGTTAGAATTTTTCTGCTGTCCATGTATAGTGTGAATATGATTTTTTTATTTAAAAAGGAAAAACTTCATGTGACAAAGTTCCTCCATATAAGTAGCTACATATTTTATTTACGTAAAATCATTAGAATGACTATTACAAGTACGTATGACAGGCCATTTGATAGAAAGATAAATTATTAGGTAAAATAAACATAATTAATCTCATCTAAGTAGAACATCAGATCAATATTGTCTGACTTGCTCCTGGTTTGGGGCTCAGCCAGACTAGATGTGCATGTAAATTTCATATAATAGACTCCCAAATTTGAAAATGAGAAATTTTATGATGACAATGAGAGAGGCAAGCAAACATGCACAATATTGTTGGGTTTGAGGGTCTTCACTCACACCCACACCTGAGCGTGGGGGGCCCCAGAAATCAAAATATCCCACCCCCAGAATTCAATTTTTGAAATTCTTTTGTTTTTTTGCAAATTTTTTGAAGCCAATGGATAGTGCTTGATGAGAAACGTCTAAAAATGGTGTTTTTATTGCCATACCACCATTTTTAAGGCAATTTTTTGACGTTCCAAAAATCTCGCAGCCCCCCCCAGAATTATCTTGCTGCCCATGTATGCTCACACCCCTAGAATTTGCACTTTTCTAGGAAAATTGTCGGAGGTGTCCATATTTGAATATTTTAAGCAATATGACGGCTCAAAAGCGTTAAATTTTTGGCACTTTGTGCCAAATAGTTGTTTTATGACTATATTTTGGTCAATATAGCGCAATTTTTTTTTTGATTCTCAGCAAATTATATATTTTTTGTTCTAAAATGTAACAGAAACACTTATTATTGCATTTTTAACAAATTTCTATATTTTTCAGCCCAAAAAAAGCACTGTAAAAAATTTATGGCTTCAGCCTCTAGAAATTTTGAGCTGTGCATGTCTGCAAGCAAAACATCATAAAGAAAAGAAAAATAAAAAAATGTGTCAATGAACACTATGTGGATTTAAGAATATGATCTCTGATCCATGCTTTTAATGTTACATTGTCATAAAAAACTCATTTTTGAAACAAATTTGAGACATTTGTGATGATGATCTTGCTTTCTTTGTTTCCAGAGCATAAGAGCATGGCAATATTTTGAAAAATTTTGACTATATCTGAAGAAACTTGACAAAAAAGGAAAGAAAAAAGTGATGGGAAAGTGAAATAGGAATATTTAGTGCAAAAATTCTAGACATATATCAGAATATAGGTAAAAATGTAGTTTTGCACTATATTTTGCAATTTTAATAAATTTTGAAGGCATTTAGGCATAAAATACTCCTTACTGATTAAGTGAGTAGAAATACATGATAAAGAAACATATCTACTATGATTATTATGATCATGTTGTCATGTGCGCCAGCAGCTGCTCATTTTTGATGGCTTTGCACATTGTGTTGAACATCAACATTTTGCTAGGTTGGCCTTGTAGTCAGAGATAATCTTGGCCCTCTGGAATGGCCTAGTTGTAAAGATGCCCCTGTTGACAATGGGAACATTTTGTTGGATCTCAATTCTGTCCCATGCCTATCTCTCACATTTTTCACTTAACGCCAATTACTTCAGAAGCGGCAAGATCTTGCATGCTGTGTGCAATTGTCCTACAAATGTGTATATTTTACATTAAAAACTAAAGATGCGAGCATAACACACATTTATGTACAGTTAAGAGAGAAATATATGACAAGAAGATTAAAATGAAAAATAAATTAGATAGAATTGCAATGATAGGAAGAAATGAAAAAACCTACCTAATAAAATAGAATAAAACAGAAAAAAAGATAAATAAACAAGGATAATGTAAAGTAATGTAGCAATACAAGAAAAAATATACTGATGTGGTCATCCAGAGAAAAATGAATTAGAAAGTGACTTTATACATATAAAAATTTATTACCAATATTGATGTAAACAGTTTTTGGAAAAAAATGGATTTTTGTCCAACCTTGAATGTTTTCAAATAAACAAAGAAAACATATTGGAACTAACAAACTAGAACAAAAGAACAATTAAAATTTAATGCAGCAGAAATTTAATGCAAATTGTGGATCTGAAAATGACCCTTAAATAAGCAAATAAATTATATCATAAACACCATTAATAATCAATGTTTTAGCATAAATTAAGTTACTCTGGCACTGCTTCACCTAGTGGCTGACATTTGATGAGTCTTCAGCTAAAGGACCACTTTCTGGAAAAATTAAATCATTAAGTGACCAAGAAGATCAATTAAATCCGCAAAAAGTATGATAGCTAAATGGGAATGTTAGAAATGTGCAACATTGATTAAAAAAATATTTTTTTCCACCATTTTCCAGAATAAAGTCTATGATGCCCAAAGGTTTGCTAAATTTGTTGTGCCCTACCATCTGGCCCCTGAATTGTATACTAACAGCAAATCAACAACATATGAATACAAGTTGTCTGTTTACACATAAAATGCATTGAATAAAAAAAGAATACACACTGAAACTGATTAGATGCTAAGAAGGCAGAAAAGCAGAAAAGAAAAATAATTAAATTAATCAAATCAGACATGCAAAACATAGGAAAACTGAGGAAAACAAGTACATTAGTTAAAAATTAGGTACTTTTTATGCAATCTTAACATCTAAAGAGACCATTAAAGTATTGAAGCAAAAACAATAAGGATGCAACATATATTCATCTTACTTACTTGTGGATAAAAGTGGCATTTCAGCCATCCTACTTGGCGTTGGTGTCTTCCTTTTGCTGAGCAATGCATTTTCACCCTACAAAGGCATGGCTGAGTTGTTTAAGGCCATTTTCCAATGTGCCAAAGGAGACTAACAAATAAATGCAACTGAGAAAATAAAAATACAATAGCAACACACTGTAAAAAATAAATGAAATGAAAACAATGACAAAAAACTTCTGTCTAAAACAGCCTAGAAATTTTCAGAAAATGTAGAAGAATAGCATCATTTTCATGCTATTTTGAAGTTTATAGCAGTTTCTTGGATCATTTTGATTGAAAAAAACAGTTTTTTATCACAAGACCGAGCAAAAAACGAAAACTATGTCATGCACTATGTAATGTTAGGATTATAAACGAGTAAGCAGAACACATTTTGATGAAAGAGTCAAAACTCTTTGAAAATGGAAGACTTTTGGTAGCAATTATTTTAAATGACTAAAAATGTGGAATAGCATGATATCTATGTCATTTTAGCATTTTTTGCAGTTTTTGGGATCATTTTGACTAAAAAACATCAAAAGCAACAAGTGCATTTGGAAAATAAAATATATGCCTATTTTAAATCATTCTTTGTGGAACTTCTAATTGACAAAAAAATATGAACTTGGCACAATTTCTATGCTATTCTAATGCTTTCAGCAGTTTTTGGAATCATTTACACTGAAGAAAACCTTTCCTGCTGAATCAGTCTGACCTATCACTACACTCTTTTTGACGAAAGTGTAAAAAAATCAAATTATGCAGATATATATGTAGATGAAAAAGCATGCAAATGTAATTTTATACCACTTAAGAGGATTTGTTTAGTTAATTCAACAATACCACACTTCAGATCAATGTTTGGTGGCTCAAAACGCTTCTTTGAAATGGAACCTGGATGCTCGTAGCTAAAATTTGAGAAACGTGTTAATCTTATATGTTAAAGGATTTATAATAATAGTGACTTAAATTGATTAGATTGCATATATTGAAAAGTTCATTTATCAGTCATGATTAACAATTTGCTCTTTTTCTCAAAATATATCCCAAATGCAAGTAAAAGCTGTCAAAAAGTTGCAGAAATGTCGAAAATTAAAAGAAAAGTTACAAATGCAGAAGCTTATAAAATAATAAAAGACAAAAGCTATAAGAAAATAAACAAATTAATATAATAAGAAAAAAGTAGCCTAGACTTATTTATAGCAAACTTTTGCATTCAAATTTACCTGTTAACAGCAACTTTTCTTGTTTTGTTGTGATTGAAAGACAGCAACATGGAAATTGCACTTCTTATTTCTATTGTCTTTTTACCTTTTTAGATTTTGAATTTGTTGAGCTGGAAAAAGCAAAACTGCTTAAACGCCTCAATCAACCTGGTGCCTGTCAAATTCAGAGAGGAGCACTTTGATGTGTTAACGTTGCATCAGTCAATCCTAAAACAACATCAAACAATAATGTGCTTGTTTCTGAAAATGACTACTAGTGCTGGAATGCTCAAATATCATAAAACAATGTGTTAAACTGTATTTTTCAAGCAATTTAAATAATTCTGATGAAAACGTCTGTTTAAAGTCGTTTTTTTCTCTCTCACTTTCCTTGAATTTCTGATTTTTCTATTCTGCAATCGAGACTATAGATTTGCAGCATGGCCAGCCCAAGGGTCAGTCGGTCTACAAAGGTCAAAAATTCATTTTACCTGTTTTTTCCAATAAATTTTCCATTTTTCCTCCCATGTGTCCTACTTCAATGTCATGTCCCTACCATTTCCCCTGCATGATTTAAAAAAACAAACAAGATTAAATAAGACTGAACTCTAAATAAACAGTGTATAGTATGTGGACAAGAATAGGAGTGAATACTAACCTACTCATAGCTGTGGTATTTTATAGTAGGCACAAGAAACTAGAAAATCTCTATCTTTGAATGGGCTGACTGAATTAATGACTGAATTTGAAAAGCCATTGGCATTTAAACTAGTTGAAGATAAGGTGTAAACAACCTGCTGAAATGCATAATTTAGCTTAAGGTCAAAGAACGCAATCATACAAGTCATACTCTTGCATAGCATATAATTAAATAAGAATTCTGACTAATAACAAAAAATTACAAGTGTTTTAAAGTTGTTAAAATTTCATTTTATCTCAATTTCTGAATTTCCTCTTCTTTGTACTATTTTTCTCAAGCTGAGAATTTTATAAAATTAAATGATAATTCTTACAAAAGGTGTCCTAACGGAAGCAGAAACAATAATAAATTATCAAAAAATATTGTGCAGACCCCTCTGGACAAATATTATTCAGGTAGTATTTGAAATGAAATATGTCATTGTTGTCCAGGAGAAAATCCGGGATCTGAGAGGAAAGAGGTAAGAAGAGGTAATAATAATAATAATAATAATAATAATAATAATAATAATAATAATAATAATAATAATAATAACAGGGGCAATACAGGATTTTTTTAAAAGGAGTGGGAGCGGTTTAAAATCAATGACCCTATATTCTAGGAAATGTTTGTCATGGCAAAAAATGAAGTGCATTTGCTGATTTCCGGACATGTTTTATCCATTCAGCTCATAAAATTCAAACTTTTCGAACAAAATTCTATTTGCTCTAGTATGCCACAAAGAAATGACGTTTTTTTGGCTGCACTTGAGGCAAACTTATGCAAAATAATGATCCTATGGCACTAGGCGCCAAAAAAGCTTGAGCTTTTTGATGAAGTGATATTTATTTACATAATTTTTGGAGACATTATCCTAACTTTCCAAAATTATTTTTCCAAATGCCTCTCTGGTAAACTGATCTTACGCTTGCGCATCAGTTCCTTCTCAAATCTTTTTCCTGAGGGTATTAACAAATCTTTGAATTTGCGCTTGAAGCGCCACTCCCTTTCGGGTATGGATGTTGGGGGTGGTGGTAGCTTATATAGCTGTTCTTTTGATTTTGGTCTATGTTGCCTTCTTTTCGATTTGGAGGCAATTGGCTCCTCAGCACACCTGGGCGTGGGGGGTATGCACCCCCCAGAAACCAAAATACCCCCCAGAAATCAAAATACCCCCCCCCAGAATTTAATTTTTTGAAATTTTTTTTGTTTTTTTTTTGCAATTTTTCGATGCCAATGCATAGCGCTTGATGAGAAACGTCTAAAAACGGTGTTTTTATTGCCCTACCACTATTTTTAAGGTCATTTTTTGACTTTCAAAAAATCTTGCACCCCCCCCCCCAGAATTTTTTTGCTGCCCACGTATGCTCCTCAGTATTAATTCTTCTTTTTGCTAATGGTTCTTCCAATTGCGATTTGCGTTTTACGCCACTTGACTCTTCTTGCAATGGTTAATTGTACTCCATTTTGTCATTAATCATTTTAAGTCTATTTGGATTCCCAATATAGTCTAATGGAATTTGTTCCATAGACAGGGCTTGAGCCAATTCCTCGGCACCAATGAGGGGTTTGGCGGTATTAGTACGTTCTCTACTAAAATCATTAATTAAATCAATGATGCGAGAATTGGGAATTGTTTGCCCTTTGATTGCAATTTCACCATTATCATTAATATTGATTAATTTGCTATGTTGAATATTCGATACTAAAAGTTTTGCCTTCTTCTGCTTACTTTTTGGCAAATCTCTTAGTACTGATTCGTACCAATCTGGTTCTAATTTTTCTTCTTCTTCCTTAAGGATAAAAGACTGCAGTTGTTGTTTTTCAGCTTCTAAATTTAAATAGCAAGTAAATAGCTGTGAGTACAACTGAAATTGTCGCTCAGGGCTCTCTTTGCTATTTAAAATTTTTGGAAGTTCAGTCTTAAATTCATCAATCTGTTTTTGGATTGGGGATTTTTCAGTACTAGATTGATTTGAAAATACATCTTGAGGAACCAAAACCATCTTCTTTGCAAATTTCATCTTTTTGTAATAATGTCTGCTAGTAAATTACCGGCAATACTGAGTAATGGACCTGATATTAATGGTAGAAATCCGCCTTTTTGAATAATTCTGTGTTTTTTGAGTAAAGTGGTTCCTTTTTTTGGAGCCCAAGTACCGGATTTCTTGTTTATGACGTTTAAGTTGTTTCTTTTGCTGCAAAGATAATGGAATATTACCTCGTAACAAGTTAAAACAAATATCCAAAATGCACTAAATCAAATCTTCACTTGCTCCCTTTGAATATGTAATGCATTGACAAGGACTACACTTGGACAATAGCTTTGATTCATCAAGATGATTTTGCAAGCAATGCGACATACTAAGCCAATCACTAGATGCAAGAATAACAAATAATCAATTAAACTGTTTATTTATAGCAAAAACGTAGCCTCATCCTTGAAAATTTCCAAAAATAACTTTTTGTGCTGTACAATACTGCAATCATTGAACAGAGAAAAATCACATTTCACATCTCGCAGTACACCATTGTACAATTCTTCTACAAAATCAGCATGTATTTGACGTTGCTGCATTTTCTTTGTGAGCTGAATTGCAAAGTACCAAAAGTTTGAAATGCGCTTATGCCCACAAAACTCGTTAAGTGTATTGTAATCCCTCGCCAGTTCTTTATGTGATGCTTTTGCTTCGTGCATAAATCTGATCCAAAACAAATCAGCGAGTTTCTTTTTCTCTTCGTTTGACAGAATCATTCCTATTAAAAATAAATCTTTGTACACAAAATTTCTAACTTATTCAAAATTTAAGCTTACCTTTTACTTTATTGTGAACCAATCTGACAAACAATTCAAAAGTTGCCGAGACCATTTTTGAAGAACCAACCAAATATTGCGAAGCACAATGAATAAATGAAATGTACCAATCAGATCTGTCTTTTTATTTATTGTTGAATTTAATGCTTGAACCAGTTGCAGTGTATTCTTGTATAAAAGGGTAACTGGACCAAGGTGTAGAGAAAGGAATAAATTATCATATGCGCAGCAAATGTATATTTTGGGTGAATAAAATATTAAGCGATCACAATTATCCATTTGGAACACTTTAGCCTTCTCGGCTGGGCATTCTAGGTTCAATTCAATGAATTTTAGTAGGCTAATGTTTTCAGTATTATTAATTCTTGACAATGTTGTATCATTTGCTGCAGTCTTTGGCGAGTGAATTAAAATAATGGTGTTATTGCATTTGCTAGTAGTACAAGTTCTAGCATAACTATCATAGCGAATACCACTGGCAAAAGCCAGAAAGAACAAAATGCCTAAAATTGGCGACATTAGCATGATATTACAATGTATAACAAGCGTTTGAAACACAGTTCTTAAGAATGCATGCTGACCATTTTCCATTCAGGAGCAAATTATCAAAAATGCCGACTGTTATTGATGCTCAGCTAAAGAATGAACTGCTGGTCTAAATATTCCCTATTTATTAATATTTAGGTACATATACATAATTTACAGTATCACTAGGGAAAACATTTGTCCTAAGCCGCATGTTTTCACATGTTGTTTAGCATAAATCAATCAATAGGTACCCAAATGGTTCTTTGGTAGCATTTAAAAATGCTTCAGCAAAATGCTTAGAACCGGGGAATAATTGCCTTGCCAAATTTTGAACTTGTAACTTATTGGGAGGATTTTTCATCAACACTAAGTACTGTGCATTAATTTGACTTGTACGTAGCCCATCAAAAAATGCATTTTGAACAATGTGTACAATTGATAAATTCAATGATGCAAACCTTTGGTAAAGAGCTCGCTCAGTCTTGAATCCGCCTTCAAATCATACATTAAATTATCTAAAATTAACAATTCAGGCTCATTTTTGTTTCCTTTTAATGTTTCCAAGTTGGGAATTCCCTCAACAAACTTGACTTTTCCCATTAAATCTCCATACGTCAATTGCCACTCTGTATAACACCAAAATATTTTAGATGGTTCTGGCTCTATCATTTCATTAGAAAATTGTACAAGTCTCTTAATGAATTCGGTTTTGCCCGATTTTGTTGGTGCTGAAACTATACAGTTAAACAAATGGTTTAATCTGATATCCATATTAAATGTCAAATATCAATGTATCATCACAATCAATGGCGTTTTTTATTTTTAATGAGCCCTCAGAGAATAGCCCCTTTGCAAAATTCAGCTTGCTTATATAATTTGCAACCTCGTCACAGCATATTAATACATATGGTGTATGTTCAATGAACTTAAAACAAGTTTCATTCTCAGCAGTACAGTTGCAATCAACACTAGCATTATACCATATAGTATTGTTCATAAAAGCAGGAGCACATAAAACTAAAATTATGTCTTTTTGTGTACAATTGCTCAATTTTATTGAATCATCATTAGGATCAAATGAAGTATTTATAGTTAACAAATTACGAGACTCGCTGGGTACTTTCAGGTTGGGTAAAAGCGATTCTTCAATTCGCTTCATACTGCATGCTCCAAAAACTGAGCATGCAGCCACAAATATCAACAAGAGAATACTGTTCATTTCAAACCAATCGTTGCATAAAATATCTGATAAAATAAAATTTATTTATCAAACATTGCTTTATATACACACAGAATACACAATAATTACAAAGTGTACTTGGGAACAGTATGTACTAAAAAATGATAAGCATCAAATACAATGCAATAATAACAGAAAGTCATCAATATTAAAAAATAATAAAATAAATTTAAAAAAATAAATGAATAAATGAATAAATAAATAAATAAATAAAAGGTAAATAAATTAGGCATGCTGTTAGTATAAAAGAAACAAAAAGACGCAAGAAATAGTACATACACAAGTACATGAAAAGCACACAAAATTATATTATGAGAAATTGTGGGTTTTACGAGGTGCAAGAGTTCAAGTGAAACGAGAGAAGTAAGTATGAGTTATACAGAATAAATACAAAAAAAACATGAAAATATAAACAGGCGAGGTCATCAGAGAGGAACTAGGTTGCTACAGTTTCGTGCCTTTAATCCTCTGACTGTCACTGCAGTCTAGCGGCACCAGTCTAGGTGGCTAGACTGCCTCTCATCATTGAAAAAAAAATAATAATATTAATAAAATAAAAATGAAAAAAGGAAAAATTAATTAATTGAATAAATAAATAAACGAATTAACATTATAGATACTATAAATATTATGATATTTAAAAAAGAAACATTAATAGAGAATATATAAATAATTAAAAAATAAATGGAATGATAAATAATAAAACAATTGTAAACTTACATGTGAAATACTGCCGTAACTGGCCTGTTCAATCACGTGAGGAAACACAATGAGTAAATAGATAGCGAGAGCAAGACAGGATCAATCTTGCCAACCATATGGAACAGTACTAAAATTATCACAAATAACGCGTTTATCATACACAATGCAAAACTTTTTTGGAACAATCTTAGAAACGACTTTCCAACAAATGCCTTTTCAATGAATTCAATTAAATGTTATCGTAATTTCCTTTGTGCAGTGTTGCTTTACAAATGTAAAAAAACAATCAAATCAGCGACTTCAGATTTACTCGCCTAACGGCGTATTTGGATAATGTAATCCCTCGCACTTTATGTACAACATGATCCTTTCCATCTTTCGCACCACAGACTCGATACCCATAATTCTTGGGTCCCCCATTGCAAAACTTATCAATGTATGCATTTTTGCCATATTCACGTAACTCATTTGTCATATCGCCAAGGCACGATCCAGTATTGACTCGGTATTCAAGGGGGTTACTTGGGTTGGGAAATGTAAATAATACTATCAGTATCGAAGTAAAGTACACTGCGATTAAGTTTCTCGATGTAAGAATACAGTTTCAGACGCGCATGTTTTGTAACATAAGAAGCAATCACAGGATTTGTGTTGCCCATTACATCAACAAAATCCTCATGTTGTTTATAACTGACCATAACCATTTCCTCACCAATACCATGTATAGCCAAAATTTCATTTGATGGATCAAAAACATGGGCATAGTATTTGGCTGGATCCGTAAAGTATACGGTCTAGCTCAAATTGTTTTGTTGGCCAAACTGAAAATATAAAAAGTCAAAATGCTATTAAAAATTTTTAAAATGTAAAGTTTGTACTTTTCCCCAAAAACTGTTGAGCATCAGCTTTGCTAATGCGCGTTTTCCTGGATTCTTTTCAATTTTGTCCGGATCAATGCTGATGTCTTCACGTTGTTCAATATACTCAACGTATTCCCACTTGTCCTGCTCACTTTTTACGTGTGCATTTTAAAAAATAAAATAATGACAATTATCAGAGTTTTTGTTGTATTTATAGAAAAAAATAAAGCGAGCATCACTCGTTTATATTACAAATCAAGAGGCAACAAAATAAACTCAAAAATAAGTCAACATTGGTACAATATTATTAGTACAAGGGTACGGCTTGAAATTATGAAAAATTTACATCATATATATATATATATATATATATATATATATATATATATATATATATATATATATATATATATATATATATATATATATATATATATATATATATATATGTATATATATATATATATATATATATATATATATATATATATATATATATATATATATATATATATATATATATATATATATAACATATATATATATATATATATATATATATATATATATATATATATATATATATATATATATATATATATATATATATATATATATATATATATATATATATATATATATATATATATATATATATATATATATATATATATATATATATATATATATATATATATATATATATATACATATATATATGTATATATTTATATATATAAATTTAAAAAACTGTAACTGACCTAAGATTTTATCAACATCAGTATGAGGTTATAAACGCCGGCATACGGCTTGCAATCATAATCTAATAAGTAAAAATTTTTTTGCGATAGTTATGCTAGTTTTTTCTTATCTTTTTTTGGTCACAAAGAACTTTTGACCCCAAAACTTTTTTATATTCCAACAAGCTTAAAAGCATACATAATAACGCTGAATTTTCCTAAATACGTCATTTTTTCCATCTTCTTATCTTTTTCTTCATGCGAGTAATACATTAAAACCAAAAAATTGTGACCCAGATTCCAAAAAATTTATTTGAATCCCATATTTACATCAATTTTTTGATTTTCTCATCTCTCTAGGTCAGAGTACATAAAAAACAAATGAGCGTGACCTATAAAAGTTTTTGTCAGATTGTGTGTCCTTTTTTATTCTGGTATGCTTAAAACAGTAATCAGATAAGCCTCTAAAAATTGTTTCACCTGTTACGTCATTTTTTTTTGATCTTCTTATCTTTTTTCTTCATGCGAAGTAATTATACATTAAAACCAAAAACTTGTGACCTAGTATTCCGAAGAATTTTTTTACATGTTTACGTCATTTTTCGATTTTCTAATCTTTCTTGGTCATACACTGTAAAAAATGTTAGTAAAACTAACCTGTTAAATGCAGGTTACGACTTAAGAAACCTGTTGCCAACAGGTTACAAAGCAAGATGTGGTAATGCAGTTTAGGAAACCTGTGCTCAAAAGGTTGAAGGAAACCGATGTCATAGCGTTTAAGCTAACCTGTTGGCAACGGGTTCTACTTACCGAATGGTAAGCAGGTATAAATTTTTGAAGGTTAACAGAGCATTTGCAAATACTGTAGATTTAAAATGCTTATAACATTTTAATGCATCTTTTCATCGACTCAATCAATAATTATCTATATCTGCATCGGTCTCTCGCTTCTGTCTAGTGTTACCTAATTACCTAATTGGTAGAAAACCACCAAAAATTCGCCCGTTTGTCGGTTTTTATCTATATTTGCCTAAACTTAAGTTATGGGTGGTACTTTGTTAAGGACTTTGTCGATTTTTCAGTTTCCTTTCGGCTTTTCAATTTTTGAGTCGTCAACAGTGCTTTCTGTCAAGCATGCGTACGTAGCGTATGTTGTGTGTGTGTGTGGTGTTTTACTGAAATGGCTTGATTTAGCATTCTTTCTAGGACCTATTTTAGTACCTATTAGGATAGAAAACTTTCTTTTCTAGAACGATTTTTTAAATTCCTGTAAATTACTCATAGTCTATAGTGCCATCGTAAAAGTCTAAAATTTTATTCGGCACTTCTACAGAATAGTAACCTACGTTGTTTAAAAAATCAATAATAATTTACTTTATTTTTATCCTGAGGCTCAGGCTTAGTTTAGTGGCATTAGCTATTTATGCATTGTTGGCTCTTAAATAGTAGAGGCCATCACATTAAAAAAATGTGACTATTGCAATTATTATTACCATTATCATTGTTGATGACGTCATAATCAGTTACTATTCTGTAGAAGTACCTTTTATTCTATCTAGAATCAGCTAAGCCCGAGTTAATGAAAAATAATGCAGAAGACGACTTATGTACCTGTAGGAATGTCAAAATTGCTTAAGTAAGTCATAAGTAGGTAAGCATTGGTAAAATTGCGAGCTTCCGCAATACTTATTGATCGGACTTTCATAAAAATTTTTTCGCCTTTCTTTAATGTTTTCCGCACGTTTTGTAAAGAATTTGACTCTTATAACCCATTTTTATCCTTTTCTAAAGGGATCCGTTACCTAATTAATAAGTATAAGGTTTTGCATTATGCACAGGTATTATAAAAATGACCTCTTTCTGCTCATATCTTTTTGAATATTTGACACCTTTAGAACAGTTAGCTAAAAATGCTTAAAACTGCGCTTTTTTACAAATTTTTTTTAAGTCGATAATTCAGGGGGGAATTGAGGAGGGGGTACCCATTCATTTAATAGGGGAATTACCCATCCGGCTTTGGTCGTTCCCATCCCCAAACCCCCTGTTATTTACATGTATGGTTGTAACCTGTTATGCGTTTTCACTTAACATAGACTTCATACCGAATCTTGCGATTTGAGAAGAAGTATAATGAATATGTTGATGTAACAAACCCTGGCGATATAGCGCCCGGTTCAGTTATAAAGCTGGTTCTGGATGCTGCACTGCCAGCAACCGAGGCTGCTGCTGAAAGTGAGTGTTAGGTATCTTAGGTTTTGTGCCCTCTTCCTGTAAATCATTATTGCATAGAATTTCCCATTTTTCAAAATTATTCTAGAAATAGCTCTGTTGTACTTCTTAAGTATTTAGTGCCAAAAACAATTTTGACTATATTTTGTTTTCTCGGAATTCACGATTTTCCAAAAAAGGTGTTGTGTTGCTTTTTTAGGCGTTTCTAGCTACCTGTTTGTTTGAAAGGATCACATTTTCTGTGCTTCGTGCTATATATGTACTACTCATTTTGTCTATATTCTCTTTAATTTATTCAAAATTTTGGTTTCTTCAATTTTTTTTGTCTTTATACTCTAGAGACACAAGTTCCACTCCCTCTCATAATTCTCATATTGTGTGTGTGTGTATGTGTATGTGTGAGTGTGTGTGTGTGTGCGTGTATGTCTGGATATGCTCAATGTCCATATTGTCTAAAAATAAAAAGTAATGTCAGGACAAAAACAAAACGATAAAAATAGTCTTGTGGAGCGTTGCATACTCACTGATCGCTTTTAAGCTGAAAACAACTCTTAAGCAATTTTTGGTTTGCCATTTTCCCTCTCTAAAATTCCCATGTTGTGTGTGTACAATGCTGGCTGTATTTTGTATTTTTCATGATAGTATGGTTGACTTTCTCCAAAATTTCCATGCTAAATAATTGTATGTCCCATCAAAACATTATTTTGTATTTAGTTGGCGTTATACCAGATGGCTCTCGTTCGCTTGGCAAATGGCCGGTACCATTTCCGATTCCGGATTTTACCGATCCAAACGTTGATGTTGCTTTGGCAAGCATGATGGCTAGTTTAATGACAGATTCTGCCCTAAAGGAAACGTATCTGCGGCCACGATCCACACTAAAGATGCTAATTCTTGATAGCCTGGCTCAGAAAATCTGGTGTTTCACTGAATATCCAACAGGTTTGCACACTATTTTTTAAATTTTTTTGCTGAAGCTAATTAAATTTGGGTAGGTATTTTTTTTGCGTAATATACACACGTGGGGGGTTTGGGGTATGCACCCCCAGAAGTTCGAATACCCCGAACGGAAATCAAAATACCCCCCCCAAATTGAATTTTTGAAAATTTTTTTTCCTTTTTTGCGGTTTTTTGATGCCAATAGATAGTGCTCGACAAGAAACGTTGAAAATGTTGTTTTTTTTCGCCATGTCACCATTTTTTAACCTTTGAAAATTTTTGCAACCCTTCCCCCCCCCCCGCAGAATTTTGGTGCTGCCCACTGCCCAGCCCACCTATGGTAGTATATGGCATGAAGCGCCAAAAATTTGGCACTTTTGAGTAAATAGATAGCTATAAATGCTTAGAAAAGCACCTTTTCCACAAACTTTTGGAAACTTCTGAAAAATCGACAATTCTGGTGGGAAGGGTCGCGGCTATTTTTTTTGGGGGGGGTCAAAACCCTACAATAACACGTCTGTTGCCATTCTGGGGGGTCAAAACCCCCAAACCCCTCCCCCCAAGAAAACGTCTGTTGTCATGTCAACTAGGTCGATTGGAACAAAATTTGGCAAAAAATTTTATCTGATTTGTTTTTATGTATGTTTTAAAAAAGCAAAGCGTAAAAGAAAATCTGCGGATCAATTCTACTCTGTCTCATTCAAAATAGGCTTTTTCGAAAAATTCTGTTTCAGCCTATTTTATCACATTTTCGGTCAACGTTTGCTGAAGTTTGAATTCTTTTCTATTTTCACAGGTGAACATTTGACACAGGTTGTGCAACAATTAGTTAAGAAGTATCCTTGTCTCTGCGACGAATCCCGCGATGGTTGGACCCTGTGGAAAAAGTCTCTGTCAGACAAAATGAGCAACATGCGAGCGTCATGGTGAGCCATTAAATGCTTATTTAATTTTTATTTCTTCAAATTTTATTATATCCTGATTTGTCTATGTATTTCCAACGTTTTATTTATATATGTTTTTTTTCAGTTTATAATTCACTTTTCTGGCTTTAAAAATTAAGGGCTTGTTTTAGAATAGCATTTACATCTGTCTTCTGAGGTGCATCGCACTGCTTTTAAACTTATTTTGCTCTTTAAAGAAAATTCTAACTGCTAAGCTAAACAGAATATGTTAAATATTTGATATTTTTTGCTGATATTGTGCTTATCCGAAGGCAATATCATTCTGTTAGTTTCCCAGTAATAATGCTTGTCAGTAACAATAATGCTTAGTTGTTTAATTAGTTGTACACTAAATTTGTTCAGTTGACACAACACACAGTAACAGTTCATAGTTTAAAAGTGCAATAATTAGCTAGCTTGCTTGAGAGGTTGCTTTAGACGAGTACAAATAGGCAAAATGCCGACTTTTTAGTTTCTTATTCGTTTATTTATCATTGCACAGATAAATACTGGAAAACGTAGCCTTGCTCATCCTAATAATCCACTGGCTCAACAGAAAGTTGAAAAAAGCATGCATGGTGCAATCAATTTTCATCCAAACTATCCTGTTGGCGAAGATATTCACAGTTCTAAGCGCCATAAAGCAGAATTAATTGCTTTAAGTATGTTTATGTTATTGCAAAGGAGCTGCATTCAGATATGCACAGGGCATTGATGTAGGACAAAGAAAAAGCATAGGTGGAAAATAAGGCAAAGTTAAGTTAAAAATCTGAACTTTTATGCAAAATCGCTTTTTTCAACATTTGTATCGCCTTTCACGGGCATTTTAGCCTCAACACCTGCTTCATAGATGCACAAGGTCAGGGTTGGCTCGGTATGGGGAAGGGGGTAAAATTTCAGAAATCCAAAACAATTAATTCAACGCTCACAATTTTTTGCTGTTTAAATTTCCACAAAGGTCAAAATACCCTATAAAACGTTTTTTCATGCTAATGTCGCATTTTTAGTCTATTTTGCAGTTTTAACACTAAAAATACAGAAATTTGTAAATGATTTGTTCTGAAGTGAAACTTTATTTTTAAGTGGGCAAGAGGAATATTGATGTGGCAAAAGTTCGTCAGTTAATGGCACTATCTTTCGCACATCGTAGATACGAAATCTTGGATCAGATTGAAGATGATGCAGTTCCAGGCAAGCGACGCTTCAAGCTCGTCCAGGAAATTTTATCTGATTGGCCTGCCCTCTCACAGCCGTCAGTGGTAGGCATTATTTTCTTCAAGTTTTATAGGTTATAATTTCTCAATTTTTTCTGGATATATACATGATCTTTGGAATTGCAATAAGGATTAATAGTTTATAAACATGCGCGGATTTAGAGGGGCGGGGCGGCTGCCCATTGTTGTCAAAAAAATACTTGTCTTAAAAAATAATTGTCATAAAAATACGCATCTTTTATGACAATTTTTCAAATTTTTCCGGCGCTTACGTCGAATGACGGATATTACTATCAAAATACGGCAAAAAACCCCTACTTTAAGTATATTTAGTGAATTTTTTTGGACAATTCTTGGCACTTTTAGGGAAATTTGGGGTTCCACTCCTCTGTCAGAAAATTCTGGATTTTCCACTGTTTATAAACTTTTGTTACATTTAGCGAAAAATTTCAGCTAATTCTGACTGTTACTTTTCTCAGACATGAGAGAAAAAACAATATGCATATCCGCCTGTTTGCGATTTACATAGGTACTAAAATTTCGCAATTAGGTACTTCAAAAACGCTTGTAGATAGACAAAAAAATGGTGTTTTTTTATCGTTTCTCAATGAGCTCTATAATATTGGAGATCATACTTAACTTTTCATCAGAGGGGTGAAAAATTTTCTGACTTTGGGAAATTGGTACGACCTACTTGGGTGGGGTGGGGTATCACCTATAGATGTTCAAGGTCAGGGTCGGCAGGGGGTGAAATCCAAAACATTAATTTAATGTTCGCGATCTTTTGCTGTTTAAACGATCAAAATGGTCAAAATAGCCTATAAATTGTTTTTTCGTGGTAATATCGCTTTTTTCAGTATTTTTAGTCAATCATGACGTTTTTAAAGCATTTTACTAGTCAATTTTATCACCCTCTATATGCATAAATGATATCCCTGTTCCCATGTTAAGTGTCTGATTTTATTACAGCTTTATTTATGGCTCTTTTGATTTCAGGTAAAGGACGAGTTTCAACGCATTACTGGAACATCATTGGATAAAGAATGGTACAAGAACCTGGACGAAGTTGCTTCAACTATAATATCAATTTACGCGACTAAGTCAAAAAAAATTAAGTTTTTTTGTCATTCTAGGCCCATCAATTCACATATTTAGGGTTGACTTGACACCATAAATGGGCGGCACCAAGGTTCTGGGGGGATACAAAATTTTTTAAAGGTCAAAAAATGGTCTTAAAAATGGTGGTTTGACGAAAAAACACCATTTTTTAACGTTCCTCGTCAAGCTCTATCTATGTATTTGCATCAAAAAATTGCAAAAAAAGCAAAAAAAACATTTTAAAAATTGAATTCTGGGCGGTATTGATGCGTATTTTGGTTTTAATGTTGGGTATTTGGAATTCCGGAGGGTGCATATCCACCTAAACCCCCTATGCCCAGGTATGGTCGACACCAGACATGCACGTGGGGGGTTTGGGGGGTCCTGACCATACATGGGCAGCTAGAAAATTCTGTGAGGGGTCCAAGATTTTTGAAGGTCAAAAAATGGCCTTAAAAATGGTGATATGGCGATAAAAAACACCATTTTTCGATGTTTCTCATCAAGCACTATCCATTGGCATCAAAAAATTGCGAAAAAACGAGAAAAAAAATTTTCAAAAATTGATTTCTGGGGGTCTTTTGATTTCTGGGGGGGGGGGTCTTTTAATTTCTGGGGGGTCCAGACCCCCCCAGATCCCCACGCCCATGTGTGGTCCTGACCCCCCCAGAATGGAAAAATGGAAAATTTTGTGGGGAAAATGAGGCAAAATAGAGGCCAAAAATGGATGAAAATTGAAAAATTTCTTTAAAAGTGCTTCATATTGACCAGAAACTGTGTAATAACATAGTTTTAACGCTATTTTAGCGCTTATACCAATTTTTGAGGTCATTTTGGCCCAAAAAAGCTCAATTTCTGACTCCTTCAGATCGGCTGACCCCGCCAGATTGGCCATGCTGTGCACCTATGGTCGGCACTCAACAGGAGGAGTTGATTTTTAAGTTATTTTACACACTTTTGGACGCTTTCTTAGTAAGTATGGTGCTAAATTATTAATCCGACGAACTTTTGTCCTCAGAAATGAAGCAAAAATGTGCTCTTAGCTGAAAATCGCCTGTCAGTTCCTGTCTGATCTGACCCTTCAGTATGTAATAACAAATTATTTGCCTGTGTAACTAAACACTTTATATACTTTATAACCTTTGGTCTCATTTTCCTAACTCACGCATTCTAAACTCATAGAATTCGTGTCAAAATCTTGTTAATTATTTTCCATCAGAATTTTGGTGATTTATCAAAAAAGGATACCATCGAGTTACGTGATTTAGCTGTCAAAGCAATACCAGCCTTGCTGTTTGAAACGCCTTCGTTCCTGCGGTATTTTGATGTAAGCTGCTGTCATAGTTCATTTAATTATATGCTTAATTTTTTCATTAGGTATGTAGCTAAAGTGACCAGAGATTTTCCATTTTTACTATTAACCCCATTTATTTAGAAAGTATTTTATCGTGGACGAAAACTGAAGCATCTCTTGATTTCGACTCTTACGATCAGAAAGGTGTTAAGAATGACTGAATAAGATTTATTGCATAACACAGTTACTTTTAAGTGTTTGTATGCATTTTCAGGTGTGATGAACATGAAATCCTTAAAAAAAGCAGATTTTCAAGAAGGATTAAAGTAAATTCGAATATTTTCTGGATTTCTTACGATTTTTGATGAAGCAGGATTAGAAAAATGTTAGAAAGTCGTTTTTAACTTACATCCATCACATCGATCTTCTCTTGCTGCACTGAGCACAACCATAGGTGGACAACAGCACCAAAATTCTGGGAGGTGCAAGACTTTTTAAAGGTAAAAAAATGGTCTTAAAAACCATGGTATGGCAAAAAACACCATTTTTCGACGTTTCTCATAGAGCACTATTCATTGGCATGAAAAAATCGCGAAAAAAATTTTTCACAAATTACGTAGATACCATGGGTGAGCGGGCAGTGCCAAAATTCTGGGGGTGCAAGTTTTTTAAAGGTCAAAAAATGGTTTCAAAAATGATGATACCTATGGCAAAAAAAGCCATTTTTCGATGTTTCTCATCCAGTACTATCCATTGGCATCAAAAAATCGCGAAAAAACAAAAACCTTTCAAAAATTGAATTTTGGGGGTATTCTGGTTTTCATGTTGGGTATTTGGCCTTCTGGGGGGTGACCCCCATGCCCACGTGTGATGGATACTTATTAAAATAGCGATAAGAGCAAGGCTGCATTAGTTGACAATTTTTTGTCAATGTTAAGGCTTTTACTCGAACATTGCAATTTTATTTTGTGTTAAACACCTTACCAAGTTATCCTTTCCCTCAATATTTTCACCTTTATTATTCTGATAGTTTGACTACACGTAGACTTGGAGATCAGACACGCACATGTGGTGGTTTGGGGTCTCTAGGCCCACAGATTGGGAAAATTAGAAATTTTCTGGGCAAAATGAAACAAAACGAAGGCCAAGAAATTGATTAAAAATGAAAATTTTCTTCGAAAGTGCTTGTAATTGACGAGAAACTGTTTAAAGGCATAGTTCTAACCATACATGGGCAGCGACCAAATTCTGGGGGGTCCGATGGAGCAAAAATGCTAAAAATAGCACCAAAAATCCAATTTTGGGGTCTATCGATTTTGGGGGTCCAGTCACAACCCCCTCCCTACGCCCATCTAACCCCCTGGTCCCCTTCAGATCGGCCGTGGTTTGCATCTCTGATGGAGGGAGACGCTCATAATCCTTGAAAAGCGCAGAATTAAATTTATATTTTGTTTGTTTTTGCTTGAAGGAAGGAGTCGACCTAGCGGATATAATGCCAAAGGACGATGATGGCGACGTAAACGCTTTTGTTGCGCTCATTGGACTACCAGGTGACCGGCACCTGAAAGTAATTGTGGCCGAACGTAGCTTGCTTCTCGAATACATTGAGACGCTGAATGAAGCCGTGATGTATATGTTAGCGTATCACTATGTACTTAATCTTGAATATTCTTCACCATTATCATTTGAATTTATGCAACGTGCGATTCTGCGTATAGGCTTGTTTGATAAAAACCGAATAGAAAGGTGGCTACTTTGTTACGAATTGTCGGAGTTGATATGTGATGCGTTTAACCATAGGTACTCTCAATCGTTTTAATTGCTCAAGTTATGAATTTTTACGGAGTCCAGCTTTGATTTAACTTGCGCCTTGCTTTTATCCTCGAGTTTTTCTCGTCATTCTTTAGTGTTTTTTGTGCAATAATGTCAGTTTTATCCGACTGATCTGTTGTTCTTTATGACTGCTAAAATAAATGTACAATTATGTCTGTACCCATAATCGGAAAACTTACTGACGGCTTTGTATGTGTGTAAAGCTAACAGAATTCTGGTTGAAACTCGTTGATAAGCCACTTTCTACTGAGAGGTAGTACCAAAATGAAATTCGAAAAGCTCGTCCAGATAAAAAGTTGCAGGTTGGTAAAACCAGTTGACAGTAAGTACGTAAAGCTAGTAGGGAACAGGTGTGTGAAGCCCTCTAATATCAGGTTGGTAAAACCTGTTAGCATTAGATCCATATAATCTGAAAAGGATAGGTTTAGCTAACCCGTTAATTGCTGGTTTATATAACCTGTTTACAATAAGTGAGGAAAACTGCAAAGAACGGGTTTAACAAACCCGTTGACTACGGGTTGGGAGAAATTGTTGAAAACAGGTTGACAAAACCTGCAACCAACGGGTTGGCTGAATTAGTTATCATCGGTGCAATTTTGGTAATCTGTTGCCAACGGGTTTGAGACCGAAAATTTTTTACAGTGTAGTGCATAAAAACTATTAGGCGTGACCTATAAAACTTTTTTGTCAAATTGCATGTTCTTTTTTAATTTTGGTTAGCTTCAAAGAGTAATTGAGTAACCCTAATATTTACGCTATTTTTTTCTTATCTTTTTTGGTCTCAAAAAAAACTCGTGACCCAAAAACTTTTTCATATTCCAACAAGCTTAAATCTAGTAACGCTGAATTTTTCTAAATACATCATTTTTTGATCTCTTTATCTTTTTTTAGTAAAGCGGGTAAATATACACTAAAACCAAAAAAATGTAAAACAGGATTCCAAAATTTTTTTCATTCACATGTTCACATCAGCTTTCAGTTTTCTGTCATAATGCATAGAAATCTATTAAGCGTTACCTATAAAACTTTTTAGGCATATTGCATATTCTTATTTTAGTTTTGGTAAGCTTCTGAAGTAACTCTAAATTTTTTTGCAATTACTTCAGTTTTTTTGTTCTTCTTATCTATCTTATTTTATGACACACGTGTTAAGAATCATGACCCTAGCTCAGTTTAGTTTGATTATCTTTTGAGTAAACAGAAAAAAGTTTTATATTATTCAATGTCAACTACTTTACTTGGCACTTTTTTCTGGTACTATTTGAATATACACGAGCCTCATAATAAGCGCTGAGATTTTGATCTTGGGGTAAAGTATACTGCTTGGTATCTACTCGGAACAATTTCACGAATATTAGCTTCAGGATATGCAAGATGCCAGAACAATTTTACGAGTGGCAGCGCCAACGAGGCAAAATTGTAGAGGCCATCAAAAAACTGTAAGATAAGAAAATTTTTTAGCTTCGAAAAAACAGGAAATAAATAAAAGTAACTAATCTATTTGATTAAATATGAAAGCATAAGCATAATTATAGAATTTGAAGCATTAAATAATTCTTATCATTTTTACGGGATTTGGACCATAAATTTGCTATTGTATGCAATCTTAAATTTTTTATAGTAATTATTATAGTTTTTACTACTCGGCAAATCATAAGAATATTGTTATTATTCGCTGATATTTACTTATTTTATGTACGTAGAGCAATGTACCAATATATATATTTAAATCAGTAGAATAAAAATTTATATATTTAGATATTTCATGCATGCATATTTAGCGTTATCCTACACAGTAAATAATTGAATTCACGGACTGTAATTTTCTTTTAGATAGGTGTTATTTAATGCATTTCTATTCATTGTAATTAAAATTTGTGTTATCTGTGCTTTTTGACCTTATGAACATTTTTTGCACGTTCTAGGAGTCTACCAATTCTTGGGAGTTTAGATTTCCACACCCATAATTATAATTTTTGTCCAAATTGGGCGTTACACATTTTTTAGTCGCAAGCATTATGCGTACATAATTTTAGCACAATGCAACAAAATTGATTCATCTGATAATCTCAATCCATGAGCCATAAAGCTTAGTGGTCGTTAAATGCATGTGTACATGATTTTAGTGCACTGCAAATCTCGGTCTGAGGGCTTTAAAGCATAGCTGTGTATGTACATAATTTTAGCGCATTGCAAATCTCAGTGTGGGGGCTAGAAAGCTTAGTGGTATATGTACATAATTTTAGCACGGTTTATCCCATAATCCCAATCCATGGGTAGCTTTAGAGACCCCCCGGATATGCTAATTTGGGGCGGGAAGGGGGCGCATAGCCAATTAATGTAGGTACCGTGGCTCACCTCCAGGGGTATTGTAAGGACGGCCAAGGGACTGATGACAGTAATGACGCCGATAGCTGCACAAACCTCAAACATTAATGAATTGCGCAGTTAGGGTTGACGTGCATTTGGTGGCAGAAGACAAAATATGTGACTCAAGGCAGCCGTTGAAGAAGTGAGGCAAAAAGCGAAATACGTGAGGTGATTGACGAAAGCGATCTGAGTGAATTTTGTTTGTTGCCTAAATTAGCTCTTTTGTTTGTTGCCTGATGGCACATAGCCCATCAAGTATTTAAGTCGCGCGTTTTGTTCATTGTTGGGTTCGGTTGGTTCAGTTCGGTTTTGGTCCGTCTCTTGAGTTAGCTTGTTTGTCTTGAGTAAAACGTGTGTTGGAATATTCTCGGTACTTACCACATAAGTCTTAACCTTGAGACAGTGAACCTCAGCAATCAAAGCTAGAGACGCTTGCCCATTGATCCAACCCCCCCCGACCATAGGTGGGCAGCACCCAAATTCTGGGGGGGTTGAAATTCCCCTATAAAAAATTTTGTATACAACAAAAATTAGACTACAAATTGATGCAAGACATTTTAAGCCCTAAATTTTTGTAAGATGTGCATACATGTATTATGTAAAATCATCCAATTTGCTTGTTTTCATATTAAACTTAGCTTTGTGGATATTTCTGTACCTTCAATTGTAAGTTCACTACCTACCTACACAGGTACCTACATTAGATTATGTACATATACATATGTAGGTAAGCACATGCATGAATAAAATTTTTCTACACACAAGCAACAAAATAGGACCCAGTTTTTCCGACTGAATAAAAGGACAGCACAGCATGCTGTAAAGAGACTGTTCTATATTCAATAATTATATTCTGAGCCCAAAGTCCCAAGAAATTTTGCATATTGCACTTCTTAGCCTATGTGAAATAAAGGATTAGAAAATTGCAAAAACTGTCAAAATCAAAACAGAGCGGAGCCTTGATTGATACGTAGGTATGTTGTGCACATATTGTGTTATTACTAACAATCATAGGTAGCGCGTTAGCGCGTACCTATAATATACTTGGGTACCCCCAACACCTGGGCACTCCCCTACAGCTATAACGGGACACTTCTGGAAGGTGCGGTTTTTTTTAAAAGAAAGATAATAAGAAAATTCGCTGCCCGTGTTTTTTTGTTTTTCTTGAAACTCGAAATTGACTGTGTAAAGAAGGTGTAAAGTTTTTGTGTAACGTTATAACATAGGACAAATTTTGGGACCTTTTTACTGCGGCATGTGGACAACTGAGTATTGATGACTCGAAGGATTGAACAGAATAAGATAATAGAGGGATGAATTCTACAGATGACACTTTTTTTGTTTTTTGAAATTCGCATTATTTATTGAACGGCAGTGTAAAGAGTGCGAAAATCTGGGAGTGAAAAAGCACTTTTTGGTCGAGTTTTCAACCTTCCTATGTCCGATACTAACTCCGGTTATGAGGTTTTTAAAATGTTTTCTGACAGAAATGTAGAGCGGATCAAGGGCTACATTCTGCATATAAGCAAAGTCTTGTATGCTCTATGGTGAGTTAGATCCTGGGGTTTAAAGTTTACACTCTAGTGGATGGTGTAAAAAACGGATTTTAACTAAGATTTCTCTGCCAAATTTTTCCGCTTATGAGTCAGTGCAAATCGAAGACAGCATTAATAAAGTGCCTCACAGGGGCTAAACATCGCAGCAAACCGCATTTAAAAAAACGCAATATTGAGTTATTTATGGGGGTGTAAAGTTCGAAATCAGAGGTAAAAAATGGGCTAAAAAACACGTTTTTTCCGAAGTTTGATTGATAAATCATGCCAAATAATTTTTGCAACAGAATTTTGGCACACAGGAATGTACTACGATTTAAAAGCTACAAATTGTACCAAACCGAATTTCTTTAAACTCAATGGGGAGTTCGGTACGGAATTTTAAAGTTTACAGTGTTCTAAATGACGGAAAATACGTTTTTGTTGCGTTTTTTGTTCGCCACTTTCTCCGTCCAGAAGTCGGGATAAGTCTAATAGAATAAAAATAAAGTGCTTTATATCGGGTGCATGTCAAAGCAAATTGTCTATACATTAATATTTAGCGAGTGTAAAGTCAAAAATTTGGAGTTTTAAATGCGTTTCTGTCTTGTTTTTTCTGCCTGCTTCTCCGGTTACGAGTCAGGGACACGTTTATCAAGTCTAGAAATGGACCAGGAATCAAATTTGATATGCCAGTCTGGCGCATATGTTTACACTCTACGGTGTTGTAAAGTAGTTTACACCAATTATTAGTTTGCCCATAGAACATTATGTAGACTTAATTTTTTCATAAATATTAATCGTAATATCGGAACAATATCAAAATTACGAATCTGACTAAAATCTTCTTTACACTAGGTGTTTACATGAAGTTTACACTACATATATATTTATCTTCGTTTTTGAGCATTCCTGAAACCTAATTTTTCTTGGAGCCTAGAAGTTTACAAAGGATCAAATGTGAGACGTCACGTAGACGCGTTTGTTTACATCCAACAGTGATGTAAAGTAGTTTACATTCATTGTTTATATGTCCTCAGACCATTGTAGAGACATAATTTTTTCATGAATGTTGATCATAATATCCGAGTAATTTTTTACACTGCATGTTAGCCTTTGTTCTAGAGCATTGCAAAAATCGAAATTTTTCCTGAGATATAAAAATTTACAGGGAATGAAATATATACGTCAATTGGGCGCACTTGCTTACACTCAGCAGTATTGCAAAGTGGTTTAAACCTAATGTTTATTGTCTTTAAAACATTATGGAGACTCATTTTTCCATAAATGTTGAAAGAAATATTGGAGCAATATCAAAATTACGAATCCGACTAAAATATTCTTTACGCTATGTGTTTGTGTAAAGTTTACGTTACGTGTTAACCCTAATTCGATAGACTTGCAGAGACTTTGTAACTGAAGTCAAGAAATTTTCAAGGATTCATATGTGAGACATCAATTAAGTGAGTTTGTTTACCCTCAAAAGTAATCTAAAGTGATTTAAAAATTATGTTCAAGTGTCCTTAGATCATTGAAGAGATGTAATTTTGTCTTAAATGGGTTGCATTAAAGTTAAATCTTTCTTAGCCGTGTTTATAATATGTTTCACAAAATCTTGCACATGGAGAGCTATCGTTTAATTGATGTAAATTGCCTGCAAAAGTGGTTTAAAATGAACCAGCAATCACACTACTGTGCACAGAAGTCGACAAAGATATACAGCTTTATTGTAATCATGTACATTAATAAGCCGTAAACTGTTAGTATTCTCTACACCTAGTAGTTGTGTAAAGTTTTCACTATTCATTTGTTGTTAATATGTAGTCTATACTACAAATTTATTTTACTACCAAATCAAAGCGTTAGTGTTCCTTACATTTGATATTTGCCTGAAGTTTTTGAATTTTTGCCGAAAATCTTTGCCTTCTAATTTACCAACATCCCGCCTTTTCCATTTTCTTGAAGTTTAAAATCTTTTATAATTCTCTCATAATTTAATGGTAGGTTTTAACTTTAAGTTTCTCTTGGTTTACAACTCTCGCTTAGCAAGCTCATTTTTCAAAACTTTTTCATAGTGATCAGATTAGTTGCGTTTAGTTTGGAATTGGTGGACGGTCGTTATTTTATTACTCGGCTTAAATAAACCAAGTGACTATCTTTTGATTATTTTCTTCATCGCAAATTCAAACACCCAATTTTCAATTTGAAAATTGACCCAATTTCAATTTGAAAATTGATCCAATTTTCAATTTGAAAATTGAAAATTGGGTGTTTTCAATTTCAAAAGTCACAACACATTGTGCTTGTGTATTGATTGAGTGAGGATTTGCAATGTGAATTCGTTGGTTAAATTTTTGTGCTTGATTATAAGTGAACTGCACATTAAGAAGAAATAACTTAATGCAGTTTTAATTTGAAAATGGATGGTGTCAATAAGGTTGTCTTGTTTAAAAAGGATAATGCTGATGTTAAGAACAATATTGTTTTCCGCGTTCTTGGACTGTTGTCATTATTGTGGCATGTTACTGATTGTGTTTACTGACTGATGTACTGAAATCACGCTAATTAAAAGTAGTGTACTAGCAAAGAAAAATGCTCCGATGGAACAAAAAAGATGAATATACTTGGAATTGTGGATTATTATGGATGTAAAAGGAGGGGACTAGGAAAAATCTACCTAAAGTCGGAAAATCTGCTAAAAATCACACTTTCTCTAAGCAACGCAAAAAATCGATGTATATTCTGCGGCCTCTAAAAAAGTGTCTTTTTTAAATAATGTTCGAAGTTTCAGATAAGAGTGTATAAACGAAATCTATCAAGGTTACTTTTTTAAATTGCTGGCACCTGATTGATAGAAAACTAAGAGGTATTGTATTTAAAGTTGTTTTGTTTTATGAGCATTATAGCAAGCAAAGCAGGAGCCGATTGATTAGTGCACACAATCGTTTCGGGCATGCTAGTGTATCTACATTAAGTCTGTTTCAAGTCAACTTACGTGTTTCCTACTGTTTTTAACCAACCATGTCTTCAATTGTCTTCGATGTTTGCTATTTCATTCAATTGGCTTGGAAGACTGTTAGTTTACTTAATATCATTTCCCATAGCGACTGCATAGCTAACGTGCTGCTGTTTCAATCATTGTTATGGTTGAATATTTATTTTAATCTGTTGGCCGCAGAATATACATCGATTTTTTGCGTTGCTTAGAGAAAGTGTGATTTTTAGCAGATTTTCCGACTTTAGGTAGATTTTTCCTAGTCCCCTCCTTTTACATCCATAATAATCCACAATTCCAAGTATATTCATCTTTTTTGTTCCATCGGAGCATTTTTCTTTGCTATATGTACATACTTGATAGTGGTTGATTCTTTTGTGGTGCGTACAAATCTGAATATTTGTTAATTTACTTGCTTATTAAAAATGTATGTAGGTAATGTACCTCTACATGCACATACTGTATCTCTAGAAACCATACAAAGTTTACATGTATACTCGTAAGATTAAAATTGTAATGGATGCTATTTAGATAAAATTGAATATTAGTACGCAAAGGTTTAGGTAAAAGAAAAAATGTCAAAAACGCACAACTATGACAGCTCTATTTAAGCATGTAACAACAGTTGCAGAAGTTTGAATTTCACGCTTATTGAGGAATGGTTGACAAAATAGCGGAAAGATGCAATAACAAATGTTGTCAGAGCAAATAAAAGCTAGGAAGGGCCAAAGAAAAGGCATTGAGCACAAAATTTTGATTAATAGAAGAAAAACTATTCTTTGTGTTCGTTTCTCATTAAAAATGTCGTTTCAAACCAGTAATACAGCTTTTGCACACCATCGTGCAATCATGTACTTAACTTAAATCCTTCTCCTCTGTGATTCGTTTTTGTGATCAGTAGTTGTTTAAAGGCATCTTTTGAATCTGTGTGGTCTAGTATAAGGATTACCTTACCCCAAAAATAATAACATTTGACGTACTACTAGTACTACTACTCTTTCACAAAACCTTGGGCACAAAAATCAATTTTTAGCGACCCAGAGAGCAGCTACAAAAGTCGTTTCTAGGTGGTTTACTGTAATAAAATTTTGCTTAACAAAACTTTGTATTCTTATCAGTCGCTATGCACAGTTTCATGATTGCTGCTTTAGTTTAAACCGCTTTTGTAATTGATTTACATCATCTAAAGAATTATGATCCATGCGCAAGGTTCCATGAAACGACTACATATACCTATACACTTTGTATGAATGAGAGCTGTGTCAAACCAGGTTATGTTTTGGCATCGTCTATTATTGATTTTAATTTCACTCAAACACGATAAACAAATACTAAGCTGTATAAATGATATAAATCAATGGTCTCATCATTTACCAACTTATTTACCTCATATAATTCATTGCTCCGATTTTCTCATAATAAAAATACCGTCAATTCAGTGGATAAGCATATGTATCTGCTTGCGTTGTGCTTTTGGCGGCTGTCGTCTTTACAAAGGAATGATGATCTCCGCCATCTCCACCTCACTTGACAAAACACAGCATTGAGAAAAAAGCGTGGCATGGCAGCTGCAATTTTTATTTGACAAATCGTGAAATATTTCATTGGAAACAATTAATTTCTAAATGTACCTATATACATACTTGGTATTCAAGTGCTGAAAAGCATTTATAGTTCTACAGTATAAGATACTCTGCTGTTTTGTGCCATGTATTCATTAAAAAAGGATCCATAAATAAAGAATCCTAAAACAATTAGTTTTAAGTAATTAATGAATAGAATAAGTTTATATTAGCTTAAAAATGCACTTGACTGTAGGAATGCACGCCAACAAGGAGTCCAGTACACTCCATTACACATGGGCGCGTTGGGGAGGAGAGGTAGGTTAGACACGAAAATACGGTACGTCAATATCTGATAACATATCTGGAATACATAAACAAACATGAAGCAGACTCTATGCAGATAAGATAAGCACTTATGTACGTAGGAGATTGTCTGCTGGACTATAGGACTTTGGTTTGGTCTGTTCATTGTCTGAGATGTGCTTAGATATAGACTCGCGCCAAATTTATTGTTCCTGTAGTTTTGTCTTCTAAACCGCTAAAAACCGCTCAAATTTGCAGAATATGTCAATTTTTCAGCCCTTGGCGCCGAATTATTCATTATCTGCATTGTTTTTCTCTGTAGAGCACACTGATTAAGTGCAAAGGCAAGAGATAAGAAATAATGCGTCAATTAAGTGATGAGAAATCAGCTTAAATGATAAATTTGCTGTATATCAATATGAAATAGAGTGAAAAATAATTGAATTTTTTTGAAATTTTTCTTCACCATCGTATAGAGCTTGCCAAGAAGCGCTCAAAACTGCCTTTATTTTTGCCTATCTCCTAATGGTTTTGGAGATATCTGGCCTCAAAAATTTTCGCCCCCTCCCGGATAAAATCCTGGATACGAGCCTGCATGTACCTAAGCAAAAATACCTACTTTGTGCCCATTCCCCAAAATAATACCTACCCTCGTCTTGCATTGAATTTTGACTAATAAAGTAATCACTGGCGGATTTAGAGGTGGCGGCAGCCTCCCTATATTCAGAAAGTATCAGGGTGCGATAAATAGCTGTGTATTATTTTTTGATGATTTTAGACATTTTTTATTATGCTTTTTCGAGTTTTTTAGGCGCCACGCGCCGGGATAGTTTTACTTATTAAAGATGTTTTCTCTCTTGGCGCTCCAAAAAACTTCAACTTACGTCAGAATAGAAGTTTTTGTACAGAACTAAGATTTTTAAGCTCTCAGAATGATTTCTTGAGTGTTTTGCAGCAATTTGTGTAGATTTCTGTATTAATTTTGCGAGTTTTTCAAAGAATGAGAAAAAAATTCGAAATTTTCTCACTTTTTTACATCAGAAATAATTCTACCTATCACAAGATAACAAAAATCGGTAATTCAAGCATATACAAATTTTTAGGCAATATTTGGCATGTTCAGGAAAATTTTGGGTTCCGCCGTCCCTCATATTAGATAATGCAGGATCAGCCGTGGACAACATGTTGCTTCAGCAATAGAAAATTCTTCTATGACAGGTATTATCACCTTGATCAACATCCAGGAATCGGAGCAGCACGGATTAGCTTTCTTAACGCCTCATGCTTCCAAAGTGTGCAAAGAATCATCAAAGAGTTTAGTCAGGCAGAATTAGCAGCATGTTGTAGATGCCCATGCAAGCAGAACAACGTCCTCAAACAAACACTGCCACTTGCTAGAAATATCTATTTAAGAGTGAATTAATGTTATTTGTACCAAGCATACTTGTATGTACAGGGGTGGATTTAAGCGGAGGCGGGCGAGGTCTCAGGGCCCCCCCCATTGGCCAAAAATAATTGGCGGGATAAAGAATGGACATATAATTTGCAATGGCTTTTGGCTGTCACAATTTCTCAAATTTTTCCGGTGCTGAGCACCGGACATTTATTTACTTCCTTAGCGATCTGGAACTTGGAAGCCATTTTCGCCCATGGAATAGGTTTAAAAAACAATTTCAACAGCAGAAACAGTGATTTTAGTAGTTTTTCCATTTTCAGTTAGACGTTTCGCGTCAAATGCTTAAAATACAGGAAATCAAGCAGTAAATTAAGCTTCTAAACGTGCATCCGCCTAAATTTCACAAATTTTCCTAGATACGCTAATGCATGCATACACAACATGTGAACTCTAAAACTCCAAAAAAATACTGAGAAATTGATTACATATCAAAAAACTAAACTTTTGGCCAAAAAACCGCTAAATAGACCAAAACGCTTTGCTTCATATATTCTTCAAATCTGTTGTGATATTCCAAAAACTAAAGGGCGGCGCGGCACTGAAGGTATTCTATGGATATCGGGCTCTAAAATCATAAAGATGATATATACATACTTCATTCAGGAATGATCCGGCCATTGGCAATTCCGTGTCAACACGAAATTTCTATATACATAGTAAAACGACTTGCTCGTAATAAAGATTTCAGTCTACTCTCAAATAAATGATGAGCATAACGGACAGAAGGCGAAGTCTAGCAATTATTTATTACAGATAAATGAATGACGAATACATATGAATGCCGGATAAAAAAAATTTGGTCGCAATGCAATAGCTGGATAAATCAGAGATTACAAATATTCAGAATAAAGCTTTGACGATATGCGAGTGCAATAATATAAATCAAAATATTGGCCAAAACCACGCCTTTGTCCATATGCAAAGATTTTTGGAAAGACAAAAATTGTAAAATGGTGTAAAATTCCCAAAAATTTTTTGGCGTTTTGCGCCAAAATGAGTAATTGTCCATCCTATATAATCTTCTTAATGGCAATATTGGTATTTAGAATTAAAAGCGTTTTTTGATACTTTTCAGCTAAAGAACGTGAAAGTTTTGGGACTTTGCGCCATTTACAATATTTAGGATTATATATTGTTAAGGTTTTTTAATTTTCTTATGATATGTGCATGTTTTTAAATTCTAGACAGAACAATCATCAACATCAGAAGCATCAAAATTGGTGTTTTTAGCATATATCAAGGCCCGTATATTTGGAGAATAGGGGACACACACAACACGTGCCTGCCCCCCCCCTCACGAAAAAATCTGAGAATGATTTTTTCCTTTAATCCCCCTTTGCTTTTTAGCCAAAAACCGGTGGAAAAATTTGGCGCTTTGCGCCCGCCTCTGCTTTTTTCTCCAAAAATCGGTAAAAAACATTTGGCCGCCCTGCTTTTTAGCCAAAAATTGGTAAAAAATTTGGCGCTTCGCGCCCGCCCCTGCTTTTTTGGCCAAAAATTGGTAAAAAAATTTGGCGCTTCGTGCCCTCCCCTCAACCTGAGATCCAATATACCTACCCTTAATCAATTATAATAATTATTTGATGCAACATTCTTGATCATTGATATTGAGCAAGGCGCAAATGGTTTTTGATCGGATTCGCAAAGCATTGCGGGTATAAATGGACGCCTGCAATCGACACACAAATTTTTTTAGTCGCATGAGACAAAAGCGAACGGCGACAACTGCTAAGAGCACAATGGAGGTTGAAATCGTTATTCTGCAGAATAAAATTTTTATTTTTGTAACAAAATGTTTTGTTATGTTGAATACTACACAAGGCTGCTATAGTCATAAGTGAGTTCTAAATACGACATTTCTCTACTTCAAGAATTTTAAGGTAATATTTATTCCCTACCGTTTTTAATTGAAAATAAGTTATTTAGAATTTCTTCTGGCCGCCACTAACGTAAATATAACTGTGTACGTTTTGTTTTTTTCATTTAGGCAAAAATTGTTCCCAATGTGCAAAGACTTTTTGGAACTGTTTGGTAAGTACCAGTGTTTTTTTTGTACAAGGTCTGTTAGTACATGTACAAAGATGGTCCCTAAAAGTCTTTGTACATTTTGTACACACAAATTTTTGGGTACTATAATATGGTACTGTAGGAATTTTAGTGTAGCAAAAACAGAGTTGCCCAACCTTTGGTTACGTATTTTAGCAATTTCTAAGTTTATGAGGGCAAAAATCAGTAATAATTGTCTCAAAACGGCGCAAAGCGCAAAAAAAATTGGCATCTTTCCTTTCAAAATGCAATTTCTAAGATTATATAGATATATAGAACACCCACTTGCTCATTTTGGGGCGGAGCACCTAGAATTTTTGCGAATTTCGAACCTTTTTTGCAGTTGTCTGCCAAAAAATCTTTGTACATGTACAAAGACGGTCCCCAAAAGTCTTTGTACAGCACGAAAAATCTTTGCCGAATACAAAAAAAACCATGGTAGGTACATGTTAAAAGATTTGTGGAAGTACAAAACTGCAAAAAATGTCCGAGGTCTGCAAAAATTTGCGGAACTTCGCGCCAGAATCAATTACTCTCTGTTTTAAATAAATTTCTTTGAGATGGTAATAATTGTGTTTAGAACGACAACAAAAGAGTCAATTTTTTTAGCACTTCTCGCCGATTATTGTTACATATAACATGCAGCTTATGTAGAAGCTTGAATAGTTTGTACACTCTAATATTTGCAGTTTTCTCATTAAAACTGAATGCCTAACTTGAACTTATCTCATTTACAATAGAATTATTTAGCACAAATTTGACAAATTTTTTGCTTGCTTGTCTTTGAAAGCCTCAAAACTGTATGTGAAACGTTGGAAATCGTTAAATTTTTGAGTCCATCCAGCATTAGGAAGCCAATAATTGCGATTAAGCATCAATTTCTTGATCTATTCCAATATAGTTTCAGTGACACCAATGCAGACGAAATATTTTTGAGCAAATAATCCTGGCATTCTCAAACAAAAAAGACGTGTATAACTCGCAAAATGCAGACATGTACAAGCGCAATATAAGGGTACACCCCAAATGAAAACATTGTGTAATTTTCTCAAAGAATTAGGCAAAACGAAGGCTAGACATGGGTGAAAATTCAAAAATTTTCTTTACAAGTGCCCGAAATGGACCAGTAACAATTGTAGACTAGTAGTCTTTGCACTATTTCATAGTTTTTAATACTTTTTGATGCAATTTGAATCCAAAAAGCTTGTTTTTGACCCCCCCCAGATGGGCATTCTGTCAAGGCATCCATATGTAAGTTCATGATAATTGTTGTCAGGCTAAATAAAACTTTTTTCATGTCAAATTAAGTTTGAATATTCATGTTAAGTAAAACACAACTGATTCTTTGAGGATGGGTAAGAAGAAAACAGAAAATACGTAAGTAATTAACAAGAAATCCTCACTTTAACACCGTTTCCAAAAAAACTTACTGTCAAAATTAGTCACCTACCCTCCACCCAAGGGAAGTCTGTTTCCTCCTAGAACTTTAAGCTGTGTGCATAAAAAATAAACCGTATGAACTATGTATGTAAAAAAGAATACATAAAAAAACAAACAGACTACAGTTAGACGTACACTGCACTTGCTGACAAGGCTGTTTGGCACATCCCACTTTCACAATAGCTATACGACCATAACCCAGGCTTGCCACACCTACAAAACAAAGAGTTTTATAGTTTGCATTACAGCCTGCATAATGAAGAATAATTTTACCTCTTTTCGATTTCGTAATCCGAAAGCTCACAAATGACTTCCATATTATTTTTAAAAAATTAAATTTCCAATTGAGCAACCTAAAACAAAATGTTAGCCAATATGAGTAATGATGCAGGCGACTGCAAGTGGCACACATATATGAGGATGTAATCCATCAGCATTCATATTTTATGGGATTTCAGGAAGGGGTTGACCTGACCCCCCCCCCCGAATGACAAGTGACCCCCAAAAATGACTTGCACCACTGCATTTTGTTGCAATGCGAGCAACCATACATGCACATAGGGGCAGTGATCGGACCGAGGGTATTTTTGCACCCTTGGCCTCGGCCGAGGCGACTCAAAATCCTTGCATCGGCCGAAAGTAATGCTGAGGGTCAAGCTTATATACCTATACCCATAAATAATACTCTTTGAATATTCTATATGTACATGAGCTAGAGAATAATCATTATATTTAACACTTTATCGAACTAAAACAAATGTTTATTGGTGTTAGCCAGAATCTTATTTTCAATCTGATGAAGCAGATAATTCATCATCAAAATCTATATCATTTGAATCAAAGTTAGCCTCATCTATTTCGCCTTGTTGTGCTACCACATCATCATCGTCATTGATTCTTTAAGGTCACACTATTATAACCAACTGCTTTGAGATTGTGCTTTACAACAAAGAGATTTAAACATTATGGTAGCAGATGAATGCGAGAATTGCTGTACTTTCTGATCCATCCAGTAGCGGAAGGGGGCGGTATCCAAACTTTTCCAAAAAATTCAAAAACAGGTCCAAAATTTTGCCCTTAACGCGCGAAATAGTAGTTTTCGGTTTTTACATTTATACTTCTACATAAAATCACTTTTGAATTCATATTTTTCTTGAAATTTCAAGATTTTTGACAATTTTGTGCGAAAAAATCATTAAATTTCTAAGACTTTTACAAAAATCTGGCGCGAAGCGCCTACAAATTTGTAAATTAAGGTGGATAGACGTCTAGAAGCATGGTTTACTGCTTGATTTCCTGTATTTATAGCATTTGATGCGAAACATTGAAATTTTTTTTTTGAAAATAGAAGAAAACTATGCAAAAATAGCTGTTTCTGCTCTTAAAATTGTTTTGAAACCTACATGAACAGGAAAGGGCTTCCAGGTCGCCAAGAAAGTAAATAAATCTCATCAATAGGTATCATCCGGCGTGTAGCGCCAGAAAAAATTTGAGAAATCAAGGTCACTGACAGCCCAAAATCATTGCAACTTGCATATCCATTCTTTATCTCGCCAAATGTTTTTGGCCAATAGGGAAGCGGCCCCCCCCGCCCTCCTCAAATTCGCCTCTGCATGTAGTAACTGTACTTCCCGATCCATGAAGCGAAAAGACGCTTTTGGTTGTACAAATTATCATTGTTTAACACAAAGTGCGGAAAGTCTTTTGCAATTATTCTTTCATTTTATTTCAAAAGGGGCACTTTCTCCCAATCCCCCTGTATACGAGCCTGGGCTCTACATTAGGGTTAAAATTGAACTATATACTATGCAGAAAGGTCAGTAGGATACTAAATCAGTGATACTGACACACAAAACCTCTAAAATAAAAATAATTCTTGACAATGCGGTGGAAGAATAGAAAAGCTAAGGTGAATGAATGACAGACAAATGTTCAAAAACTCGTTTTTGTAAAGCATAAGCTCAAAGCAGTTGGTTATAATTGTGTGACTTTAAGGAATCAGATAAAGGATGACGATGTCGATAATGTGATAGCACAACAAGGCAAAATGGATGAGGCTAACTCTGATTCAGATGATATAGATTTTGATGATGAATCATCTGCTTCATCAGATCAAAATCAGAATTCTGGCTAACAGCAATAAACATATAAACAGTTGTTTTACGATTATTTTCTCTGAACTGTACTTTCCGATCCATGTAGCAAAAAGTTAGTCATCATATGACAAACAGCCTGTCTACTGCAGATGCATTCTAAATAGTTAATATTTAATGCATAAATTAAACTTTTTCAAATTTGATTTTAACCTTCAGCGCCTCAGCACTTTTCAGCTTTGCCCTAGGCCTCGAGGCCGAGGCTCCAAAAACGCTGAGCCTTGCCGAGGCCTCGGTCCGATCACTACATAGCAGTGAGAAAAGGGACCTCCATCCTGCTGAGGGTTCAATCAGTCAGACAGGTAATTACTGTCCAGCGATTTTGAACTAAAAAAAGCTTTTTTGCCTCATTTTTGAGGTCAAAAGCAATAGAATAACAAAAATTTTCCGGCGCTTCGCGCTGAATTCATACCTTCATATAATATTTTACACAAAACACGCCGCAAATTCATCAATTTCTGTATTTTTTAGCCCTAAAAAGATACAATACAGTTAAAATGAACTAGAAACGAATTAAAATTGAGAAATTACCACAAAAAGACATTATATAGGCTATTTTGAACATTACAACAAAAAATTCGTGAACGTTAAATTCACTGTGTTGGATGTCTGAGATTTCCCACTCCTGCCGGCCCTGAGCTTGTGCACCTATGGTTGCGTGACAATCAATGCGACCCCCTACAAGTTTTCGATTTCTTCGTAAAAATTGTAAAAAGTGTGCCTTTTTGAGAGCACAGTACATTTTGGCTTAAAAGTATTGAATTTTTCGCTTCACACCATATACACGTCTTTTGAGTATATTTCATTCGATTTTTTTCAATTTTTCAGAATTTTTCATGTTTTTATGTTGTACAAAGTAAGAGCATTGTCTGAAACGTCAAAAATGGTGCTTTTGACGTTAACCAGTCATTTTTAATACAAAAAGGCACTTTTTAAAAATTTTTTGGGCCATACCCCCCAGAATTATCATGTGGAACATTTATGGTCAAGTATCTTGGGCCCCAAACAGCTTATGTAGATATGGTAGGAGATATATAGTACGGAAGAAATACTGTAAACAAAGTGCACTATGCTGATTGTGCAGTCTTTAGATTGATTAGTAAATCAGTAAAAATCTCTAGTACTTATCCGTCCTACTAGATCAACATCAAACTAAGATTGAAATTCTGCGCATTAAAATTGGGATGAATCAAACCCACATAAACATATAAGCCTGAATAAAATCTACCTGGAGTCGTATCATTATGTTTTCTGCATATTTGGAAAGTTTTGTCAGGACTTTTTTTCAAGCAGGTATTTTAAGAAGAAGACGTTTATTGCTAATACGAAAATGATAAAATACAAGACCAACGATAATTAATATCAATATAGAAGTAATATTATTTGAGAAAAAATTTTACAAATCTCATGCAGAAAATGAGATCTGTTAAACATGGTGTCCATTAGATTCTCATCACATTTAGGGCATTTACAGGCCCATATCCAGGATTTAGTTTCGAAGGGGGCATGCATGACAAGACCTGAATTTTTTAAAAACATGAGGGAGGACCAAACAATGACCCAAAAATGACGTTTTATGACCACTAGAGCTGTATGCATTGTAAATTTTGCCGCCCACATGCCTCATATATGATGAGAAGAGAATGCAATGGATGCCCTCCTGAAAAAATCTGATTTTCTGCATAAATCCTGTAAGTACAGAAGAGACGACATAGACGATAGGGATTGTGATAAAAATTGGTGACCCATTTTTTCCACATGTAATAGTGAAGTACTTATAGTGAGCGAGTGACATGCACCTTGGATGAAAGCCGCCGTGCATTTAATTTAAAATTCGTTCTCGAGCAGCGTAGGCAAAACAATATGGAAAAATATGGCACGATCGAGCAACTTATTCTAAATTTTGCAATGACCGGCTGATTAAAAATTCAGTTTTTGTACGAGTTCACATAAAACTCAGCAGCATAGATCAGGCTTATATTGGATTGCACTCTACGATGTGATACGAGGCTAAACTTAAGAATATAGTACTTTTTGAAAAGGAGCAAAACGAATGTGGAATGCCAAAATTTTTTGTCAAAATGGTAGAACATGATAAATTGAAGCGCGGAAAAAAAATTTGGTGAAAATCTGAGCCATACTTGCATAGTTGCAGGCAACTCTCATGTTAGTGTTAGGTGGGACAATTAAACGGCTTGATTCAAGGACTTACACATTTGTTAGAAACAAATATTATGGGCTGAAATCATGGGAGGAAGCATAGCAATGAGCGAGAAGAAAGAAAAAAGGCGCAAAAAGCTGTTTGAAATTTTAAAAGACCTGAAAAAATTTTCATATTTTTTGCATGTTTTTTCGGTTTTACTTGACAAGATATACAAAAATCTAAGTTTTTTGCTTCTATTATATCAAGGCTTTGGCTTAGTATATCTGAAAAGGTGTTTTAAGCTGCTTAGGTCAAGGTCGCTCCCGCTCAGGTCAATGTATAGATGCTTAGGTTGATGTATAGATGGTTAGATTGATATATAGATACTTAGGTCGATGTATAGATGCTGAAGTCGATGTATAGATGCTTAGGTCGATGTTTAGATGCTTAGGTCAATGTATAGATGCTAGGTCAACGTAAATTGGGTATCTGCATGTAATTCCGCATTCAGCTGTTTGAATCTTCAAATACTTAGGTCGAGAAGATGATTGCTTAGGTCAAGAAGAGGCTAATTAATGAAACCCATAGCTTTTGTAATATTGATCATAGACATATGAAAGTTTTTTCCGCGCTTTCTTTCAACATCTTCTAAGTACTGAGCAAAAAAATTGGCTTTCCTGAAAATTATTTCTCAGTATTCTGAAAGTACCATATTCTTAAGTTACTGCTATACGAATATCAATGATAATTTTTGTTTACCATAAGGCAAAAATTGGCATGTCAAGATGAGAGACGGACATACACAAATAAATAAGGTAAAATGAAAAATCTCACTCCCTAATTTTTTACTGATTTTGGCACCATTGTTCCATGCTCTGCAGAAAAAACGCGATCTAAATAAGTCTCACGGTCAGCACAAATTTTTGCCTCATTAATATGCTTAATTACGCTGCACAAAAACGAATTTTAGATGAGTTGCGCGGTGGCTGTCATCCATAGTACATTGGCCGCTCACTATACTTCACTTTCGCTATTACATACATGTAGAAAAGACAGGTCCCCGCCCCGCCCGATTGTATAATAATGCTGACTCTAATTATATTTTTTAGAAATTATTTTTGCAACTTAGGAGCTAAAAAAACAAAGGGTGGAGTACCGAAAGGAAAAAAATCATTCTCACATTAAATTTCGGATTGGGTTCGTGCTCCCCTATCTTCCCCTGGGTACAATCCTGGGCATCTGCTGGGTAGCAAAATTTACAAAGAGTACAGCTCTATTGGTCGTGAAACGTCTTTTTTTATTCATTCTTTTGTCCCTTTTTAAATTTTGGTCGTGCCACCCCTCCCCTTAAACAAAATCTTGGATATGGGTCTGGCCTGGCTATGCCTACGCTCCCTAGCTAGATATTTCAAATTATAGAGTATTTAAAATAATAATTGAAGGATTTGCATCCCGCGCTAAATAGTCCGCAGCCCCAGCTGTTCTACATTTTGCAGCCAAGACCTAACTTGCCTCGCAGCTCGGGAATAATGGTGAGTGGAACAATTGTCATTGGCGACATACTTACATACACTCACATCACACATCCACACAAGTTGTTTGAATCAGAAGTACAATACAGTAAAAGAGTATAAATTAAGTGTTAAATAAACGCGCAAATTGCATATCTTGTATGTCATGTATAATTCTAGACAAACATGGCTTCAACCCCCAGAAATTTTGGGTTGGTGTTTTTTAAATTCTGGGGGGTGTAAACCACCCCAAACCCCCACGCCCGTTGGATGCTTGAGAGTGCCACCCTTAGTCTCCCACCTGTATAAAATTTAATGCTTTGCACTTTCCACACCCTCATTTTAGCTTACATTACAATTCACTCTCAGTTAACATGTTTTGGACAAGAGCTTAGTTCAAACTAAGTTCTTTTTGAAAAACAAGAACTTAGTTCCAAGTAAGTTCTTGTTTTTGTGTGATGTGATGTGACCATACGTGGGCAGCACCAAAATCCAGGGGATCTAGACCATACCCGGGTGTGAGGGTTTCCGAGGAATGCACCCCTAAGACCAGAGAATATTCAAGAATACACCCCAAATTTCATTTTCAATTTGAATTATTTATTTTACAATTTGATGTCAGTAGATAGTGTTTAATGAGAAACGTCAGAAAAAGGAGTTTTTTTGCCATAATATTGTTTTTAAGATCATTTTTTAACTTTTAAAATCTTTTCCCCCAGACCTTGTCTCTGCTCAGCTCACCTATGGTCTAACTAGACCATACTTTTTGGGATCCAGATTATATACCCTGCAGAATTTTCTTATTGTCCGTGTATGGTACAGACCGGTTTTGAACTTGTCCACAATCAGCTTTTTGAGGTTTTCACCATAATGAGTTTATTAAAGTAATCAGATTAATTAAATGCAATTAATTAATTTGCTGATTTGTTGATGCTCAGTTAGAACCTACAAATTTTGTGGCAATCTGTAATTGTTAGTCATCTTCAATTCAATTCTCAAGGGTGCTCAATATTGTTAAACATTTGTTAATCATTCATTGCCTTGAACGCCAAATTCACTTGCTATTTTTGTGTTGATTTGTTATTCACTTGGTGCATTTTGCAGTATTATTGGGTACTTAGGTACCTGTTTTTTGTTCTAAGCATCTATAAATTGGTGTTGGATATAAAGAGCTGTTTTTAGTAATTTCTTGATTTCCTTCTTTTACTTTGTTTTGGGGTTAAGATAGGCATAGGGTGGCCCTTGTAGCCTTAAACTCCTAGAAACTAAAAACTCAATGCTTTCACGTTGTCCTGACTGTCAATGGAGGTATCAGGAAAGGTTGAAAAAGTTTTTTTGGAGATATCAAGAGAAGTTGGACAGGTTTTTGCCCCAAATCAATTTTCTACCTGAGATTTTTTTGTCTGACTGAACCCTACCCTACTCGTCTAGATTTTGATCTTTTCCCTTTGCGCTTAACTGTACTTGAAGATTATGCACATAACTTCTTATATCTGGATTTTTTTTAAAGAGCTTAATGATTAATCCTTATTGTCAACTTATGGACATAAATTCATCATTTGCTCAGAGCCTATGTGCCTCATTTTAATATTGTTGAATCTAGGTTGTCATTTTTAAGTGCATATGCTATTCAAATTATGTCTTATATTACTTTGTTTGCTTTATGGTTACCTTCCATCTGCTTTAAGGTGAATTGGCATCTTTGATCAAAACCTCTGTTGTGGTTTTAAACAATAAAAAATGAAAAGTTGAGTAGATGTTGCACATGAATGAAGTCAAATTTTTTTCACTTCCTTTTAGTTCACCTAAGGCAGAATTACACTCCCCAGAATTTCATTTTTAAATTTTTTGCCTTCTTTGGGTTTTTTTAATGCCAATCAATAGAGCTCAACAAGAAATGTTCAAAAATAGTGTTTTTCCCCCATAGCATCATTTTTAGGGCAACTATTTGACTTTGAAAAAAATGTGCACCCCTGTGACCTTTACAGCTGCCCACCTATGGTCCAGAGCAGCTACGCCCATTCGTGATAACCACCTATGTATATATATGTTTAATAGGTACCTACCACCTATTATGAAACTGTAGTGTGCAAAATATGGAAGAGGCTCCTGTGCTCACATTATTCCAGCAGTTTACAGTCAATTTGAGCACATACATAAAGCTGAGGCGAATTAACACTAATTTTTGACACTTAATATCATCAATCAAGCAATATCCATTGGCTTATACCCCTAAACCCACCCCCAAGCCCATCTTGTATTTAGATCAGTTGTTAGCCTCATAATTTCTTGAATTTTTCCGGCGCTTTTTGCCGGATAATAAATATTAATGACATTCACTTACTTTTTGCATTTTTTGCTCATTAAATATGTATAGTCTGTTTCACATAACTTTGTGCTTTTATGTTCACGATTCTAAGTTGTTGCATGTGTGTGTTAGCTCTCAAACCATTTCAATAGCAGAAACAGCTTTGTATTTCAGCATATGTAGAATGCTAAAACAGTCTTTTTGAAGAAAATTTTAATTTGGCGCCAAAACAGCTGTCGCCAAAACAGACAGCCCCAAAATGGCCAGCACCAAAACAGCCATTGCCAAAAGCGGCTGGCGCCAAAATGGCGTCGCCAAAACGTCCAATTTTGTGCAAAACTTGCATGAATGTCATATTGCTTCAAGAGGGCACGTGCGCCTAAAGTAGGACCAAGATGCAAAAGTTGCCAGATAACATGCAAATATCTTTCTGTGGTGCAACATAATTCAAACAGATATTTAAAAAAATTCAGCATTTAACGATTATCAATGTGATCAAATATAAATTGATATTTTCTATTTGCAGGATCAAGTTTGTTCATAAAGTCATACTTTGAGCTAACATTTTTTAATTCTGAGGAAGGTACTGACTGATTGAGAAAACTTAAAAGAATACCTTGCACAGTTGCAAAAGAATCACTTAAATTACATTCTTTTGTTTTATAAATAATAGTAAATGCTGACTGGACAGTTTTGACTGTTACATATTTGTCAAGTACTTGAGCTGTGTATGTACCTATGTTTGTATATTAGCAAACAGAAATGAAATCATCTTTGTGCCACAAAATAGTGATATCAGAATTATTACAATAACCTTGATTAGCATAGCAACCACCTGTGTCTCCTAAATCACTGGATATTTTATGACCATCATAAGGAGAAACTAATTCTAATTCTAAAAAAAATTTTGTTCAGTGCTGCAGTGATCCTTACAACACCATACAAAAGGAACTTGAAGAGCTCGGTTTGTAGACCAAAAATTTGATTGCATTTTGACTAACAGCTGAGATTGGTACTGTTCAGTGATCCAAGATGCTAAGCATTCAGAGGTAGTACTCGGATTCTGTATATAAAAATTAGACTTGATGCCTTTTGAACCAAAAAATCCGTAATTTGTACAAATAGTTCCTTTCTGAAAGTAGCATTTAGCGGCAATTTTCTCAATTGGTTGACTTCTAGGCGCATAAATTGAAACACGGAATTTTCTTGAAATATCACTCAGATTTTCAGGCAAAAGACAGTGAACTGTCTTAGGGACTGATGAAGCATGACCATTACAATGAGAACCGCACAAAGAAAAATTTGCTTCTATGGCTGGCGTAAAAGATAAGCATGGCAATGCAAAAAAGCACAGCAATATGTACAATAAGCATATATTGATAGGGTAAACATTCAAAGTCAATAAATTTTTTAAATTATGTGTATGCTTAACTGGTGAATTCTCCAAAAACAAGTCACTGTGAGGCACCAAGACATCTTAGCCCAAATTTTTTTTTGAACTGAGGGTAACTGCCTGTACAAACACAATTTTTCCATATTTTTATTTTTTCACATTTCTCATGATGCTCATCTTCCATAGAATTTTTCGGCACTAAGAGATAACTCATTTTAAAACCAATTTCATTGACAGAATCGGACTCCTTACAGGCAAAGAAAGTCCTCGTGGAGTGATTACCACTAAATTCCTGGGGATTGGCTCAAAAAAATCTGGGTCATTGCAATGTAGGCAATTTATGTCTGAATTCTGCCTAAGGTTTCCCTCAGGTTGCATCTCATCCTCCAATTGATACTGAAACTCATTATTAAATGTTAAGCTAGAGGCACAATGCAAATGTGTAGGTTCATTATTTTGAAAGCGCAGATTCTGAGTCAGACTTCGCAGATGCAGATTTTGAGGACAATTCAAAAAATTTGAAAAATGAGCAGAATTGTGACTGATACTGTTAGGATGCTGTGATGGTTGCAAACGAGGCAAAGGAAATTTGTTATTAGCATGTTGATAACTATTAGTGTTAAGGCGCGCTCTATCACCTAACAAATGTCTTACTAGCAATTTAGACTGAGTTAACACATCATTAAGCTTAATTCAACATTGAGCTTGCATATGGCCTGGTTTAGCATAATAATAATAGTCAATAAGATTGTGCTGTCTACCTACGTTTGATGTTACTTGGGTCCTATTCAGGTGGCTTTTAGACGCAAAAATACCATTTTGAGATTTTGGGTGATTAGGAAAATCATACACGACTTGCATCAAATATTTTTCAGGAGGATTGAGATCAAAAAGACTGTTTTTCTTGACCATAGAACTTAAAATTGGGTTCTGAGTAAACTGAGTCAAATGAGTTACTACAAGAGTTTCATGACTACCTAGGTCCTGTGCATTTTGTTCCTGAGTCTGAATAACTTCTTGCTTATAAGCTTCAGTTACTGTATTTTAAAAGTTTTTGGTAACGCGTTTTTCACCCAGATACAAAGTGAAGTCAGAAGCTTAGAAATAAAATGACTTTTTACCATATCATTCTCATTGTGATCCATCCAACCCGGTTGAGCTCTCTTAGCCAGTGGTCTAATGTCATATGCAAATTGCAAAACAGGTTCACCAGGTAACTGATAACAAGCAACAATTTGATCACGCTTTATATTGATATTTTGATTATCAAGAAAACGAGTTTGAAATGCTAGAGCCCATTGATCCCACTCTGTGAGAGCTGGCTGTCTGATAAGCAAATCATAATAAAAAGTAAGAGCAGCGCCTTTTACATATGTTGAAATAAGTGTGATCTTTCTCTCAAACTGCAATGCGCCAGCCAAAATTGCTTTATTGCTAAAATTTTTCTCACATTAAGTCTAGCTTGCGTCCCTGTCCCCATTAAATGGAGTTAGTGATGGAGCTGAAACAAAAGTTATAGTTCTCTGTTCATAAAGGTCTTGAATATGTGTTACTGTTTGTTGCAAAAGATCAATAGCAGCTGTATCCATGTTATTCAACTTTTCATCTACTTCTTGATTTATTTCTATTACGGTATCAGAATTATCAGAATTATCGCTGTATTTTCTGGATCTTAAACTTATCTTATCAATATTATCTGTTAATGATAATGAAGTTAGACGAATAGCAAACAGTATCAACACTTGCAGAATGTTAGACTCTTGAATGAGTACCCTTCAGCTTTTCCTTCAACGCCTCTTGTCTTGCTCGCTTGACAACTTCTTGGAACTGATTTTACAAATTTTGATTAACCGTATTACAAGTATAATATAATATGATTATTCTGCAGTATACTAATAAACAAAACTCAGTAAGTTCAAATTCAGCAACCGACGAATACAAAGAATTGGGAATCTTTTTTTAGCTGAGTCGCACAAAATTCGATAATGTTTAAGTTATAATGCGCATATTTAACAATTAGCAACAATATTTAAATACAACTCTATGACAAATTGGGCATGAGATACTATTACGTGAGAAGCTAGCTGGAGAAAAGTCTCAAAGTCGTATATCAAGAAAGTTTTTTTTACATTTATACTACATATTAAAAACAGGAATTGATATTGGTTTTGAATGACGCATTATAAATTTGTAGGTTGATTTGTATCTTAGAATTTCTACAAAAATTCCTGTCATCATAAGACAGAAAAGTGCATACTGTTAAAGTAGTGATAAATGAATAATTCTCAATAAAGTAAGTTTGTCACATAAGCAAGAGTTGTAAACTAGGAGAAACTCAAAGTTTAAACATTTAAAAAATCCGTTTCTCTTGGTTCACAACTCTGGCTTAGCAGACTCATTTTTCAAAACAATATCTAACATGTTCTCTTTGGTCAAAAGTACTCTGTAAGTTATAAATGCTGCTGAGAACATTCTGTTTGTATGTGGACACATATGCATCTGAACACTGACCTCGGGTCTAAACCTCAATATTCTGACCCAAATTTGTCCTCAGACCCAGCAGGGTCAGTATTTCTAAAGGTTTAGACCAGTGGTCAGTGGTTTAGATGGATTTTTTGCTGTAACTCTAAAAATTCATCCTTGAATGATAACTTAGTTGATCAATAAAGCATGAAGACCAAAAATCAAGTTGAAAAAAATATTTAGGATTATCATGTCCATGATTCAATGCTAAAGATCATTTATGATATTTAGCCATAAATTTGCTAATAAATACGTTAAAGCTGAATTACGTTACCATCTGACTCACTATGAATAATTGTTAATCATACATATTTAGGTCTTTCCTGTCATGAGAAGTCAGTATGAAGAGTGTTTTCTGTTTGGAACATTCTGATAGCTCATTTAAGCAAGTGCATTGCACATTTGCATTTTGGTGATACACAGCTTGTATCTCAACATCATTGGATGTAATGTAATGTAATGCATTGTAATATAATGAAGATTACATTAACATAATGTAGATTACATAATAATATCAACCTCACAAAATTTAGTGTAATGTAATGTAATATAATGTGGATAACATTAATAATACAATCTGTGGGCTACAACAATGCTTGTATCTTGACCTCACGGTATGCTGCTTGTATCTTAACCTTGCTTTCATTAACTGTAACTCTACCAACTTGTCATGGGTGGCACTAGCACATTACAAGGTACAGGCTGTAACAACTCAAATTGGAACATATACTTTATTCACTAGTTGTAAACATTTTAAGGCTTTTACACATATCTTAAGAACAGTAATTGGATTGCTAACATTAGCAGATCACAAAGTGTAGGCTTAAAAAAAACTCTAGTTGAAATACACACTATAACTCACAATTCAACACAATCTAGAAGTCTTTTCACATACATCAAGTACTGTAAGAAGATTTATCTCATTGAATCCAAGAAAGAAGTACTTATTTCTCATAGCTAACATATATAAACCTCTAAACAAGAAACAAGGTGGTCAGAAGGTGAGCAAGTAGATTTGTTCAGGCATTTGATCATTAATAGTCAGTAAAACAAAGATTTAGACCAAAGTGTCAGTGGTTTAGACAGACACTATTGAATATTTTGCACATGGATTTATTTGCATCTAGACCACTGACCTCTGATCTAAATACAATACTGAGCCACAGATGTCCCAAACTCTGCTGGGTCAGTATTTCATGAGTTTTAGACCAGAGGTCAGTGGTTTAGACAGATTACCCACAGATGTCCCAAACCCTGCCAGAGGTAAGTGGTCTAGACAGATTTTTTCAGCTGCAGCTCGAAAATTTTGTCCGCAATGATGACTGTGTCAGTAGGTCAGTAATTCATATGCTACTGATGATCAGTTTAATCATTAATTAAGTTTAATAGTTACTAGATAATTAGTGTAAGCATAGACCCAAAACTAGTTATTTAAAGCAGGGGATCAAATTTTTTGAAGGTTCAGATAAAAAATGCTCTCTGAATAAACACATTTGCACCTTTTAAGGTGTTAGAAAAAATATTTGTAAAGACTACTCAATAAATGACTGATGAATAAAAAATTAGCAGAAAGATATTGATTTAAAGTGCATTTCAATTTACACGGTTTTTGATTGCAATTCCAAGTGGATTTTCTTATGTCAATGTTTTACATTTAAATACCTCAGAACTGACTATCTACCTAAACCCACAAAAACTCATAGGGCCTAATTCCTAAAGGAGTGCTAGACTAGGGTTAAGCTAGGGCTAAATTTTGACTTAGCACAGGCTAACTAGTTGGCCTTTTGTCCATAGATTTAGTTAGCATGGGCTGGATCAAAAGTGCTATTTCAAAAGGCGTGCTAGTGCTGAACTTTCTAGCTTGGGCTAAACTCAGATAAACTTGTGCTATTCACATTTTGTCATAAGAATTCATTGTGTAACAAAACTATTTTGTACCTTTGTCAAGAAGTCGAAAAATTTGTCAAAAAAGTTGAGATTCAAATTTTTCTGACGAAGAAATTTTTTTTTCAATGGAATGTCTGAGACAAGTAGTTAATATAATTGAAAACAAGCGAACTGATTCCACAACCGTTAAGGCAAAAAAAGCATAGAATCAGATTGTCAATTTATTTGCCAAGAATCCGAGCTGTCAGAAAAGATCTGTAATGCAGCTTCAAGACAAATGGAAAAGATTAAAGCAGGTAAATAATAATTTGAAAATAATCTAAAAATATCAATTAATGATAGCCCTGCATTTTGCAAGTCCTCGTAAATTATAACCATTATCATTATCATGATCATTCACTTCCATTTCTTTGAATTCTTCATCCTCTGGGTCAACACCAGTATTATTCAGGATCAGTGATAAACTGTGCAAAACTGCACAAGCTGCAATAATTGCAGAGCATTTTGCCGGACTGAATCTAAGTTTGAGTGTCAAGCACGGAAAATGATGTTTTAAAATTCCATTTGGATGTTCTATGACCATTCTTGTTGAAGATTGAGCAAAGTTGTAACGTTTTTCAGCTGGCGTTGTGGCAGAAGCTAGTGGAAATAAAATATATGGTGAACATGGATACCCATGATCTCCGAGGATGTGAAATTTCTTTGGAATCTTTTCAAGTTTTGTTTTCAGAAAAATGCTGGAGTCATGGGCATTGGTGGGCAGCACCAAAATTCTGGGAGGGGGGTTGAAAAATTTCTGAGGGAAGGTGAAAAAATTTTTAAAGGTCAAAAAATGGTCTTAAAAGTGGTTGTATGGCAAAAAAAACACTATTTTTTGACGTTTCTCATCAAGCTCTAAACAATGGCATCAAAAAATTGCTAAAAAGCAAAAAAAAATTTTCTGGGGGGTATTTTGATTTCTGGGGAGGGGTATTTCAACTTCTGGGGGTTGGTGCATACCCCCAAACCCCCACGCCCATGTGTGGTCATGGGTGCAACCCTTCTAACTAGCAACAATATTTCTGATTTTAAGGTTGGCATCACAAAGCAGTTGAATGTTCACTGAAAACCAGCCTTTGAAATTCCGATATAATTCATTATCTACTCCTCCTGGCCCTTGTATTGGCACGTGAGTGCAATTAATGGCACCCAGCACACCAGGGAAGCCTTGCATCTGATAAAACTTATGTTGCCTATCCTTGAACTCGTCAAGGCTGGGAAACTTGATGTAGGTTGATCACAATGAGGCAATTTCAGTGATAACTTTATGCACAAATTTTGACAGAGCTCCTTGTGAAACTTCATGGTTGTCCCCGAAATCCCTTTGAAATCCACCAGACGCCACAGAACGCAGGGTTGTCAGAATCTATACAATAAAGTACCTGAGTTGCTAATACAATAATTTTTAATAGGAAACAAAGAAGAAAGTTAGTGAATTCAAAAAGTTGAAAAGTCAACAGTGGGCGGTCCGGCACCTCCCAAAATTCTGGAAATTTATCAAAGGATTTATGAATTGATTCCCAGGCAATTTGAAAGAATTCCAGCAAATTTTGATGAGCCAATGTCTCACAACAAAACATCTTATCAGCTTGAAAATTTGCAAACTGACTAACCTGATCAGGACATGGCTAATGAATCTGATTCAGAGATGCCCGAATCAGAAAGTAACGCTTAAGACCAGAGATATATGGCAAAAACTTTCTGGGGGGGTCATGGCCACAATTGGAGGGGGAATGTCCAAAAACATCAAAAGTATGCACTTTTTAGCCAATTTTTCTCTTTTTTTTATTCCAGGGAAGGGGAATGAACTTCCAAATTTTTTTGGCCAAGGGGGGGGGTACAGGCAGCTCCTAGGAACCCTGCTCCAAACCAATCCTGTGTGCACCATGCTCAAGACACAATTTCTGATAAGTTCGACCTAATTTTTAAAGTTATGAGCAGCATTGCTCTGTGTGATGTTTTAATGTATTAGAAGGTAAAAACAATGCAAATTGAAAAATGTATGAGGTTTCTGTGATCCAATAATTAGAATATCGCCAATTTTGGCATTGGCGCGTCCTTGGATTTTGGCACTTTTTCATCATCTGTTTTATCCATTTGAGGTAATTTATTTTTGTAGTTTTTGTATCCCTTAGTATGTTTAAACTCAACAGACTTCGTGGAAACTTTGAATTCAACCTCTGGTCCAATTGAGAACCCACAAAACGCAAAATGTAATAAGTCACAAGGCTTCCTATGTCATCCAGTAGCTCAAAAAGTTTAATTTCTTCACAACAAACGTTGTTTACACATCAAACTTTGTTACACAACAACCAAACTTTGTTACAATCTTTACTAAGCTTGAAGAAAAATGAAATTGCTTTCAAATCCCAACCACACAGTCTTCAATACCTCAAAGAGCATTTTTCCGAAAAAACTTTCAATTTGACAGTGTGGGTTTGTAAGGGTTAATATGAAATATGCTTCTTGTATGTATAGTAAGTAAAGTGCAAATTTGCCATATTAGGTTTTTTCTGGAAATTTTTTGTTGTTTATACTGAGGTCTTGGGCTGATAGATTGACAAAACAGTTGCAGTTACACTTTCTTGACTGAACTAGGATCGATCAAACTGATTTGTTATATTGTTTTGAGCCCAAATTTTTGCTTTAAAGTTTAATGTAAAGACATTTAAGAAATTGTGTGATATTGTCATTCCTTGATAGAGCAGTCAAAAATGTAGTAAATTATTAAATTTCATCAACTAAGACCAAATAACGACCTTGCAAGGTAATGAAAAGTCACAGTTTAACACATAAAATACGATTTTTGCCAAAAAGTAGCACAAAAAGTGCAAATCTAGCATAGGAGGTTTAGCGATTTTTTGTCAGTCAATTGAGGACCCTTGAGCCCACAAATACACAAAAAATTTCCAATTACAAACTGTGATTGACTGAACTATGGCTAATTTAGTTGATTTTTGAAAAAAAATTTGCAAAAATTTTAAGTTTAAACTTGAGTGTAAACTGCGACAATAAAATTACCAGATTAATTTGCTATCAGATGATAGAGCATTCAAATAGATACAAAAAGGCCCAATTTTATAAACTTCGAGTAAATACTGGCTTTATTATGATTTTAGAAAGAAAGTAAACAAAATTGCACAAAAATCACAAAATTTTTAAACTTTGGCTTACTGTAACTCAATGAATTTTAGATTTTAAGAAAAACGAAAGTTTCCGTGTTTCTCAGCGCCAAAAGTTGTCCAAAATATCTATTTTTAAGGTATGATTAATTTTTGACTTATCACAACCTTGGTCGAACTTCTCAGAAAATCGTGTCTTAAAATACAATTACAATGTAAAATTTTGAACAGTCTGCTGGGCGCGAGCATTTCTACTTTTTTGGACATCTATGCTCGCTTCTAAATAACCCAAAATATCAAAAGTTTCAAAGCCTACAATGCATGCTACAAGAGAAAGTTTTCCATTACTTGATTTAATGGGGCAACACATGGAAGCTCAATTTCAATTAAGGTTAAAGCTAATGCAAGAAGAATCAGCTAATGCAAAAGTTTTGCACAATTTGCATGTTGAAGCTGTCAAAGAGCAAATCGAAGCTTTAAATACAAAATTTGCTTATTACGAAGAAAAGTTGAGACAAATTCAAGGAACTATTTGAACATCTGCACCACAATTTCCGGCTGCAGGGCCCCCTATTTTGTCAGCACTACCAGTTCAGTTTTTCTCCAGTCAACCAGGAAATGGCGAAAGTGTTATCATGGGTGTGTATGGAAATGAAAGTGATAGAGGGCCACATGTCAATTCATTCAGTTATATGAATATGTAATGATCTGTTCATTGTTCATTTTGTAGCAGCATGCATGCTCTTGTGATGAAAAAATTGGTTTTTATTTGTGTTTCAGGCAATAAAGCTTGATATCAATTTATTAATCGTTTAATTCCATCATATAACATGTGAATAATTTCTCGGCAGGCAGGTTTTCCAAATTGATATCATAGATAAAAATCTCAATCATTGTAAATTCGAAACAGATCAATGTGGCTTATAATATTAACAGCCAAATCATCAGCAACCTGATCTTCATTATATCATCAACAAATTCAACAAATTCAATAAAATCAACCACCTCCATTTTACTTCACATGAAAAATGATTTAGCATTCACTTTAGACCTGCTCCTACTAGGTCTAGAGTTCTGTACAAAAAAGCTGATTTTTAGCTTGAATTAAGCCAACTTTTAGCCTAGCCTTCCTTTTGGAATACCACCTCGGGCTAAATTTTTGAGTTAGCCAGAGTTTAGCACAAGTTTTGTCCAGTGCTAGAGTTAGCCCACGTTTAGGAATTTGGCCCATAGGGAATTGCTAGAGACAACCTTTTGCTCACTATGCATAAAATTTTTTCCAAGCCAATTAGTGTCTAAGCAGCTTCTGTTAGGCCCTATACTAAAGAACATAACAATTGGATTTTCAAAGATGAATGCAAATTGGTATTCAGTACAACAAAAGCAACAATGTTGCTTGAGAATCCAACAACAATATCACAACACTTCTTGCATGCAAAACAGCTAAATCATAATCAGGTATGCACAACTAATTTCTGCAAAATTAAATCATATCCAAAACAATAAGCGCTGATATCACAATTTACAGAGGCATGCATAATATTTTCCCCTAGCTTTTTAACAGAAGCAGTTGCACCCTGAAGCGACTTTAGCATATCACCAAAAGAAAATCAATCACTGTTGATTGAAAATGCTTCTGAGTTGTTGCAAATGACTAGCGTGAATATGTGCAGAAAAACAATGATTTACCACTCATCTGCCACTGACTCACCCAGACACAATTTAGTAATTGTAATGGGTTGATTGTCAAACAAGTACAGTGGCAGGATCATTGTGGTTTTAAATTTGTCAGCTGCTAGGACTCTACCAAGCTGTGGCAAGCTGGGGATTATCTTGCAATGTATCATGAAATCATGTTGAAAGGCATTAAATCTGTTGAATACCTTGACAGCCACAGCTTTCTACATCTACACGCCCCTGCAGACTAATTTAGACCCGCCTATACCCAGTCTGTCATCTTATTGAGTATGAATACTCATCAGATCCTATTTTCTTGATGAAATGTTATTTCAAGCAGGTTCACTTCCTACTGGCAAAGTCTGGACCTCTGCGGAGCCAAGCTTGTGGCTGTGCTGGGTCGCCCTATTCTGAAAATATCAAAACGCAAATGCAAATTTGTTCATTGATTGTGCTAAAATACTTCATAATTTTTGTTGGTTAATCAGTTATGAGTTATTTCTTGAATTTTCTTGTCTTCATCTCTTGCATTGACAAATTGAATTATCAGTTTGAAATTTTGATACAAATAGAAGACTTCTTTTTTTAGGTGCTGCAACAGTAATTTCACATTAAAGTCTACATTCATTAGAAGTGAGTGACTCGAGCTTTAGACTGCTAAAAGTCAAAAAAAGAGAACAAGCTAAATATCTATCATGTTCATTTATAAGATTGGCATTTGCATAGCATGAGCTCTTTATGAGCATTAATCATTCACATAGAAAACAGTTTCTCCTAAGAAAAGAGCCTGCAAAGTTACAATATCTAATATGCACTGAAATCAGCAGTGCAGATAATAATGCAAAGGTATAGACACAGTACATCAAAACAAATGCAATAATGTAACAATTATAAGGAACATACATCTTTTTAGGATGATAGAAAGCAGAAGAAAAATCGACCAATTCAAGCAACAGCTGATAAGCCAAATCCTGGCTACCAAAACAACAAGTTTACAGAAGTAGGCTCAGTATATGCAGCAAATTGCTGTAAAACATCACTTTTAACTAATTTTTTTTAGATCAGAGAGTACATTGTATGTTCCCAGCTTGCCAATCAAGAAAAACATCGAGTGAGCTTAGAAAGACTGTTTTCTTGTGTGTTTCATTAAATACAACATTTTAGGCAAAGGCTCAAAGTCCCAACAAAAGCCTGCCTGAGGACAAGCCCTTAATTGATTACAAAGCTTTGCTTTCCCATTAAACACTCAATTTTTGAGAGTATTATATTTTGTAATTCAGATTAAACAAGTTGCACATAGAAGAGTTAGTTGTTTTTATTGGCAAATTTGTATTTTTTGAATGAACACAATTGCATATTTTGCACATGAAAAATTTTTGTACTCAGTTTTTTAATGGATATAAATGATTAGACAAAGCAGTTTAATATAGAATATTAATTTATTGTAATAAATTATACGATATAGAACAATAAATTACCATCACTTAAGCACTAAAAAGCACAAATTAAGTTGAATGAATAAAATATTGAGTTATTTTATGTAAGACTAGGTGCTAAACATCATTAGTGCTATTGAAATATATATTTGCTAACTAAAGGGCTTATTAAAGCAGATTCTGATTCTCCACAAGAAATGATAAATAATATCTAATATTGTAAACACAACTGTTTGCCATGAGATAGTTTTAAGAAATGAGCTTTCTAAGTGCAATAATGGTCCAATTATAATGTGCATATCCAATGTTTAACATTGATATTTAAACACAATTATATGACAAATTGGTCATGAGATTTTGTTATGGGAAGCTAGCTCGAGAAAAGTCTCAAAGTTGAATACCCAGGAAGTTTCTTTTTTGTATATACCTTATATTAAATACAGGAATTGATATTGGTCTTTAATGATGCATTACAAATTTGTAGCTTGATTCGCGTGAATAAATTTCTACAAAAATTTCTTTCATCATAAGACAGAAAAGTGCATACTTTTAAAGTAGTGATGAATGAATAATTCCTAATAAAGTAACTTTGTCACACTCTACCCCACTTAAATAAAACCTCTTGACCTCACAGCAAACTAAATAAGCTTAAAATCATTCATCAAAGTATGACAGCTGGCTGTGCATCAGTGGCTATGGCAGAAGCGGCATAAACCTTTGCAAATCAAAGCCATCAAGCCAACGTCTAGCGGTAGCTGGGGTAAAAACAATAAGGCTGTTGTTGCAATGTTATAGCCTGTTGGTAATGCTGACTGTTGAATCCTTGCGCTTGCTGATGGTGGTTGCTGAACCCTTGCGCCTGTTGATGCTGGTTGCCTCCTTGTGCCTCAATTTGGTACTGCAGGGCCTGACGGATGCGTCTCTTCCTGTGTTGCATTTCTTGGGATATAACACATAGGCACTGTGCAGATTCATAAGCCAGGCATTGAAAAACTGTTCTTAGTGCTTATTCCAGGTATTGAGAGTGAAATCGGCAAAATAGCCATAAAACTTATCTATCATTTCCTGAATCAGCCTCCCAAATTGGAATTCGACATTTTGTGAACAAAAATCCGTGATGACTGACAACCCTATCTTGCGACACAGGTTGCTGAAGTAAAGCAGCTGGTTACATAAAAGAATCTGTTGAAGTTAACACAGCATATTCCGACTTATTTTTGGGAATTGGATCTGTATTTGTAGTGGCATCTCAATACATAATTTTAAGCTGCATTTAAGGAATGCACCAATTTATTAGATTCTGCCCCTCACATTCTTTAAATTCAGCAGAAAAATCAATTAATTCTTTCCGATTCTGATCAAGTAACATGCACATGTCAAATGTTATAACAGAACGCATTGCTGCATGCATAGCATTGTCTTCATTGAACAAATTATTTATCATGTCTATTTGAAAATTTGCTCCGCAAATGCAACTAATTCAATTCCAAAATTGTAAATAAGACTCGGCAAAACATCAAAATTTTTTAAAGCACACAGATTGTCATACATGTCTAAGCCAACTGTCATGTTTGTGAACAAAGAATCAATATTTCCAAGAGATTCAGAAAATTCAAATCTGTTGAGGCTAACATTTTCGTTGAACAAAATGTTTTTCAACAGGCGTGGAACGCCTCCAAGAGCTTTTAAATTGAAAAACAGCATAAAGCGTCCAGGCGTAGCACTGAAATGGCTTTGCAGAAGGGACCCAATTTTTGTTTTTTGTCTAAAACTGCTTTTTCCTTATTGTCTGGAACCAAAGCTGCTTCATTTTCCGGTACTGCTGCATTACTCTGAAGCACAGTGGTACTTTTCCTATTTGTCTCGGTATAGTAATCCCTGGTACTTAGTGTAAACAAATTTTTAATACAGTTGTCTCTTCCCAATAAATTGCATGCCTATTCAACTGGCAGATTGTCAAGGACTTGCTTAATTTTGAAATTGCCCAATTTTTGCTGGAACTGATTGATGCAATCATCTACCAGGATCATAGGGATACAACTCTGAGTAGTCTGTTTCTCACGTCACCAGTTGGTGTCCCTTAATTGATTTCCCGACTCTTAATTGCTGATACTGGATTCATGGGGTCAATCAGTAGCCATATTAAATAAACAATTTGTATACTAAATGTACATATAGAATAATGTATAAAGACAAATATATATTTATTATTGATTTTTAAGTGGTCGTGGCCTAAGATTATAAGGAATTTGAAAATTTTTCTGAATTTGTGGTTTTGTTTAATTTTTGGTAAATCTGCAATTCAAAGTCTGCTACTGGAATTGGCTGTTTTTAGTTTTTTTAAGCAATTTATGTGGATGTTCTCTTGAGGTTTTTGATCTTTTTGAATCACAACATTAGGGTACTGAACTTTTAAGACATTGAATGAACCTTCCCATGGATGTGTAAACTTCTTAGTTTGACCTTGCATAATGGAAGAATTATGCTTAAATACTGAATCACCAGCAGAGATATCAATATTTTTAGACTTTTTGTCATCAGAAAATTTTTGATTTTCTTCAGCGTGTTTTATATTTTCTCGAGCTAAGGACCATGCATTGTACATATGACTTTTAAAATTAGTAAGATAATCGTCTAAATTGATCAAATATCTGCTTGGTTTATTCATTGAGACAGTGTCAACCGAGAATTTGCTTCTCTACCATAGAGTAAGAAAAAGGAAGTGTACCTAGTTGAATCTTGACGGGAAGTATTATAAGCAAAAGTGGCAAAGGGCAGAAATTGATCCCAAACATTATGTTAAGAATTTACATACATAGATAAAATATTACATGATGTTTTGTTAAAATGTTTGACTGAACCGTCTGTCTGAGGGTGATACGGTAAGGTATTTATTTTTCTTGTATCACAAATTTTACAGATTTCTGAAATAACTTGTAAAAGAAAAGTTGTGCCTCGGTCTGATAAGATTTGCCTAGGGGCTCCATGGCACAGAATCACCTCATTAACTAAAGAATGTGCAGTTTGTTCAGCTGTAGCATGCAAAAGTGGGACTGTCATGCAAGCAATTAGTGAGATAATCAGCAAAAACAATTACGTACCAACTTCCTTTCAAACTAAATGATAAAGGACCTAAGATGTCCATAGCAACACGTTCAGAAGGACCTTCAACAGTTATAGGAAGTAAGGATCCTTTATTGCAATGTGGTGGTGATTTTTTAGTAAGACATTACAACAATTCAACGCAGTATTGTTTAACATCTGAGTAAAGCTGAGGCCAGTAATATTTTTCTCAAATTCGTGCATATGTGCGTGCAAATCCCAAGTGTCCAGCTAAGATATCATCATTAAAAGTGTGTGAAATTTCTGTGCGCATTTGTTCAGGAACTACTATGAGATTCAGAAGGTCAATGGTAGCAAAGAATACATAAGTATAAGTAAAGTTTTCATGCAACAAGATAGTGTTTCAAGCTTCATATATATTGTACAGCAATTCCTGTTTTACAAGAAAATTTATTATATTTTTACAGAAAGGATTGTATGACTGTTTTGCTGAAAAATCATCATGTGAAAAAGCTTCTTTTTGTGAGCTACATGTAAAGCAATAAATGCAAGACAGAGCATCTACATTACTATGACTTTCCCCAGGTCTATGTTCTATGTCTAATTCAAATTCTTGAAGAGTGAGTCCCCAACATGCTATTTGCGGAGACGGATTTGCCTTCTTAAGTATGAAATGTAGAGCTCCATGATCGGTTATTACAGTAATTTTTTGTTTAAACAAATAGGCTTGGAAGTGTTTGATTGCTCAAACCACGACTAAAGCCTGAACTCAAAAACTGGATAATTTTGTTAACTAGATTTTAGACTTCTGCTAATGTACGCGATTGGGTGCTTGAAAACATCTTCTTGAGCTAGAATTGCACCAATGCCTTTTCCAGATGCATCAGTTTTGACTATGAATGGCTGTGAGAAATTCAGATAAATTAAAATAGGTGCTGAGAAAAGAGACATTTTTAGTTGTTCAAAAGACTTTTGGCATTCAGTTGTCAACAGAAATTTAGCATCTTTCTGTAATAATGCATACAGAGGACTAGCCATATCAGAAGAATTCATTATAAAACATCTATAATAACCTGAGAGACTGGAAAGGGTTTTTAATTTTTCAACAGCAGTAGGTACTGCAAAATCTTTATTCATTTATCACTACTTTAAAAGTATGCACTTTTTTGTCTTATGATGAAAGGAATTTTTTTTGTAATTTTTCAACAAAAGTATGTACTGCAAAATCTTAAATTTATTTGATCTTTTCTTGATCTGGCTGAATTCCCTTTGCCAAAACAACATATCCTAAATAAGAAACACTAGTTTGAGCAAATTTGCATTTTTCAAACCTAAATTTTAGACCAGCTGAATCTAGTTTAGTCAAAACCTAGCAAAATGCGTTCTAAGTGTTGAGCAAAAATGGAACTGAAAATCAGAATGTAGTCTAAATAAACTAAACAGATGTCCCACTATGGGCCAGTCAGTAATAAGTTCATGAGTCACTGAAAAGCTGCAGGAGGGTTACATAAACCAAAAGGCAAAACATTGAATTTATATAAACCATTGTAAGTGGTGAAAGCATTCTTACATTTATCATTTTCTGATAGGGGTATCTGCCAGTAGCCCCATGCTAAACCTGAAGTAGTGAAATAGGTACTGTTGTTAAACGTTTCAAATATATCATCTATCCTTGGTAACAGATAACAGTTTTTTTTATTTTTACATTATTTAATTTTTGATAGTCATTGCAAAATCAAAATCCTCCTGTCTTTTTTGGAACTATAAGAATAGGGCTTGACCATGGACTGAAAGAAGGATGAATAATATTTTTCTGCAACATTTTACTTAATTCCTTATTAATAATTTCACATTGTTTATGTGGAACTCTGTAAGATTGCTGCTTAATTGGCATAGCATTACCGGTGTCAATAGAATGAGGTGGTTGGATTTGTCCTACCTAGGTCCTGATATTCTTTCATGAAAATATGTGAAAATTAATTCAAAGAGCTAACAATTTATTATAATTTGGTTCTGACAAAACAGGATTTCCAGGTACACCTGTAATAGTCAGTAATATCTTACATTGAAATGTCAAACACTCTTCAGCTGAATTTTTAACATAGAATCTAACTTTGCCTAATTTACATCATGCCTATAAAGAAAGCAGAATATTATGAATATTTATGACACTTACAATAATTTTCTTATCTTTTGGCTCAAGAATAGCAGAAGAAATATAGGCAGAATATTTTTTAGCTTTATCAAATAAAGGTTCAAAAATAACAATTGGTTCACAGCAATACAGTCTACCAATAAGTAATTGTGCAAAACTCATGTAGTGTGGTGGAACTGTAATAGGATGAAGTAAAGCAGCTACTCCGTTCTTCACCTGACAAAATAGTGGTTTATTTGAAATTATTTGATTTCAGTCCACCCAAATTCATGTGCCCAGTTTTCCGCAAAAAAAGGTAAGTGATTAAAGCAACAAAGAAAATCAGTGCCTAAAATAAAATTTACTAAACATTCTCTTATGACATGCAATAAAGCTAATTTGCAGAGTGAATAGCCAGTAGGAGAGTGAAATCCGAATGCTAACCAAACTGAACCTAAAACTTCTGTTTTGTCTCCACTGGCTTGAGTTATGCTTTTACTTGCTGCAGTTAGTAATGATAACAAAAGGTCTTGTTGTGATGATTGACTAATAAGCGTAATTTCTGAACCGGTATCAATAAGAGCAGTGCCTTCAGCAAGTTTAGATAGAAAAGAATACACATTTAATAATTAGACTTGCGTCATAGGTGATCGACCGGGGCGACTTTTTTGGCCGGGGCCGGGGCGGTACCGGGGCTGAAAAATATCCCCGGCCCTGGCCGGGGCCGGGGCCGGGGCTGTGCCGGGGCAGGAGTCAGACTAGGAAAATATTATTGCATAACAGACACATACTTGGGGTGGGCATAAGAATAATAATGAGCGACTGCTCCATTCAGTAGTAAATGGCAAATGCAAAGTTAGGGGCGCCTTTTCAAATCAAGTTTTATTACTATTTATGTCACAAGAAACAGATTTAGTCCAGTGTTTCATGGTCTGAATCATCGACAAATTCTATGTCGCTGCTATTAGCACACTCGATATCGTTTGAATCTTCACTACTGCTGCTGCTTGCGCCGCATTCTACATGCTCATCAGCCGAAGTGCTTGGGAGCTTCCATGTATCGAATCCAATTGCTCGCAAATTATGCTTTAGAAATAAGAGCTTTTGAAGATTTTCTGGCTTCAATCGAATTCTTGAACCATTAGCTAAATCACGAGCTGACTTGAATTCGCGTTCGCTGGACACGGAACTAATAGGCGGGCTGAGGTATTTTTTGGCGAGCTAAAATAAAGATGAACTTGCGTAGAAAGCATCACATGAACAGCAAACGTGAGATGCATATGGCCAGGGTAGTCAGGGAGGGGTGAAGAAATCTAGGTTTTTTCGCCACAGTAAGTAGCTTTTATCTGGGATTTTACGTCAAAATCGTTTCAAAATTCACTATTTTGGGCATAAATTGCACGGCAATACTTAAATTTTGGTCCCTTTAGGGGGTTATACCTCTCCCTCGTCCCTCCCTATGTGCGTGTAAGGTGAACAGCAAAACAGGAACACATGATCAGAAAGTTCTAAATATTCAATTTGTTATATATTTTTTGCTACTTCGATTTTTCTTATAATTAGTAAAACATTTTCATTATTTTATTACTTCAATTTTTCTTAAGTTTTGTTCTTTATATTAATCCTTCAGCATTACAATACAATTTGCATAAATTATTTTTCTTAGTAATCATATTGGGATTTGTTGAACCAGTGCAATTATAGAAACATTATAATGTACAATGTACCTATATAATGTTATTTAGATAATTATTATTTATTTTTATTATATAATGTTATTTAGATAAAGTCATGCATTCGATTTGACGTATTTTGAATGCTTCTAATGACCTCAGGAAGCAGGTTAATTACTACCACACATGGACGTAGGCTGGACCCCCAGAATGCGGCGGACACTCCCAAAAATGGATATTTGTTGCTAGACCTCACAGAATCGCTATTTTTGCCACTTTTTTGCTCTTTGACTCCATCCGTACCCCCAGAATATCTTTTGCTGCCCAGTGCCCATGTATGCTTACTACTGCTAGTTCTGGATATTTATGACTGTTGATTTTCCAGTAAGTCAAAGGCGATTCTTCAACATTGATGCGCTGGTCTGCCATATAGTCAGCCGTTATTGCTTTTGCTCTCTGTTGCGCAGATAAGGGGTCTATCTCGTCGAACTCATCTTCGCCTGATGAACTTTCTAGCATAGCAGCATAGTGTCTAAAAAATGGTTGAATGGCTCTATAATATAATGTAATATATTTTATAATATATCTATAATTAAACAAATCTAAAATGCATGCTTTAATCATTTAATGACCTGCAATTCATTTGCACCTAACTATCATGGATGCGCACGCCTGGGACGGTTAAAACCCAGAATATGTCATCAGGGAGGGGTAAAATCCTAAAATTTTGCTGTAGTTGTCTGCAGTTTTGAAGTATATTATAATAAAATCGCTTGAAAATATACTATTTCGGGTCTAAATTGCTTGACAGTACCTAAATATTGACACCTTTAGCGGAGGTAATACCCCATCTCACCCCTCCCTAAGTGTGTGCATATATGGTACCTATGTATAATGCGAGATAAAGAAAACAGACACGCGATTATAATATGTACATTATGTATGTATAAAATAATAAAAAATTTGTTATTTTATAGTATTATATTTTTTGGTATAATTTTTCAATATTAATATTATTTTATTCTTTTTTGATAAATAAAGCTAGTAGATGGCTTTTCTTTCAATAAAGTTTGGTGTTATACTGTTCAGTGAAGTATATGTGTATGAAACAATCCAATTCTCAAAAATAAAAACTATTATTTATCAATTTCATTTAGGCTAATATCCATCCACAAAATATATATCTTAATTTAAGCTATGCTAACTCACGTACTACTCACTACTACTTAATAATTTGAATTACAATTACTCTGCAATAACAGATTTTCCTCTTGATGGGTTACTACTGCTCCGACTGGCAGCGGATTCTGTTTCCTTCCTCCGCAACAAGATTTGCTCCTTAACGAGTTGAACCAGCGTATTTTCTGCCTGATCAGAAGAGCTGGATTTTCGAAAGGCCTGGAAAACATACATTTATCATTTCAGCAAATCGTACTATACTAATTAGCTCACTAATTTAAAAAATAACAAATACAACCATCACCTTACAACAGAAACTACAATATACAAATACCTAATAATGATGATGAAACAAACCCGCATTTCGGAATGTTATGCTGAATTAGTATAAAGTATTAGCCCAGCATCACCCTTGCAGAAACTGATCAGTCAATGAGCAGTCTGAAGTCTAGTGAATGGGGACTTTCTGAACCACATTATAAAAGCCCGTTTCTAATTAATCTTTTCTTTTTTTACGCATACCTTTTTATTAAATCGTGGATCAAGAAGTGTTGCAATAGTGAACAGTTCGTTTTCTTCAATGGATCCGAAGTGATTCCTATTATCGCCACCGTAAAAGTATTGATCGATTTTTGTCAAAATCTGCTCCAAGAGCGTGCCAAGTTGGGGAAAATTCCCTTTTACGAGGTTAAATAGCAGACATCTGAAAGAAATTTAAGTAGATGAGATAATCGAGCCTGCGGTTTAATCTACACATATGCATGTAATTGGAAACATTTTCACTTTTTGGTGGTCCACCAGTTTCTTGCGGGTCCAGCCTGACCCCAAGACTTCCACGCATGTGTGGTATTAACTCAGCGCAACCATACATGGGCAGCAAAGAAATTCTGGGGTTTAGGTGTTGTCCAATGACGAAAAATGTCAAAAATAGCCGTTCTGGGGGTCTGGCAAAAATATCGATTTTGGTAAGTCACCTGGATCCTGAGGGGGTCCAGTCAGACCCACACATCATAGATGTGCATGGTCAGGGTAGCCTGAGAGGGTTAAAATCCAGAATCTGTTATCAGGGGTGAAATCTGAAATTTTTGATGTAGCAACCTGCAGTTTTGAGATATGCTGTTAAAATTTCCTGAAAATATACCATTTTGGGCCTAAATTGCTTGATAGTCCTTAAATTTTGACTCCTTCAGAGGGGGTTATACATCCCCTCTCACCCCTCCCTATGCGTGTGTATGCCCCACAAACATGTGTAAGCGCAACTGCTTAACAAATTGTAGAAATTAATGTGATTTCTGGATTTTTTAACTTTGTTTACATACATTTTTCTTTTTGCTTTAACACATGAAAATCTGAATAACTTTCAAAGTCTTTTAAATTCTTCCAACTCAGTTAATATGTCTCCTCCTCACAAAAATTAACTAACCATACACATACATAATAAATAACTATAGATGATATTCTGAACTTAATGGCATTTCTTGTCTTTTTTCTTTAATTATTAAACTCTTCCATGACGTGCGTAGATCACATTGACTGATAAAATTACTAATTGATCATTAATTATTGAGATAAAGAATTATATATACTTTGCTTCAATCAATTCTTCGGAGATGCACGATCCTTCCTTTTCATGCAGTTTAACCGTGTGTGCAAGAATTTTCAATAGCGCCGTAAGCTGAAAGATTAAGAAACTATATGCTAAGATTTATTAGATTTGCATAGAACGTGTTTCTCAAGAGTTGCTGCATTATCATTTTTTGTTTTCATAATGAAACCATCAACAGTCACAAAAATTGAAAAATAATCACAATTAAGGTGTTCTGATTTTCTAGCATTATAAAGGTATATATGTATGTATATACAGATTACCATTTAGGGGACGGCGGCCCCCTCACTTGGTCAGAATAAAAATTTTGGAGCGTGGAATGACGTGAGATGGAAAAATTGCATGGCAAAGTCATGAAATCATCAAAATTTTGGCGCTTTGCACCGTATCTCAATCATTTTCTATCATTTTGCCTCAGGCGCAACCGAAAAACAGAAAAGAATTTTTTTCTCGAAAATTCCGAATTTTATTGTCTTAATGGATAGAGCACGTTAATAAATGTCAAAAAATGCGGTTTTCGCAAGCTATCCTTGCTAATTTTCCGAGATATAGACCAATTTATTTTGGGTCCGTTCCCCTTGGCGGAATCCTGGATACGGGGTGTGTATATTTATTATCTGACATTGATTAAAGTACTGTTTTGTATCATTATCAAACTGACATGAAAATAAGATACACTATTTTGCATAAATTGGATTCCATAGCTGTTCGCAAGCGATGCGTTTTCTGCATAAGACAGCTTCTGCATGCACATCTTATTGGAGTTTTATACTTGTGGGAAAAAAACAGATATCAGTGCAGTTATAAAAATAAAATTTTTGTAAATATACCCGCATAATAGGATGTTTTTACATTCGAAATAAAATAAGATGAATTTATTTTAAAAATTAATTTTAAAATGTAAAAAAAATTTATTTTTGGGGTGGCGGACTCCCTCTTCCTCAAAGTCGACCATCATCTTCCTAAAGTGAGAAAATTGTTTGTCAACCTCCTGCTTTTGTGAAAAAGAACGTTTTTAGGCCATTTTATGTACCTTTTTGCCATCTATTATCGAAAATTGGAGGTCATTTACCCCTCAAAATGGCCCGCGACTATGAACTGTTGGTTGCACGTATGTTAACAAAGCATATTGTCATCACATTCTCACGCTCACCGTTGGCAAAATTTCCCATTCATTGTTGGTTAACATGCGATCATTCAATTTATCAATCTCGCAACAAACGCGTTTTATTGCTTGCTTTTGTTCATGAAAGCGTTCGATCATTGTGTAAGTGCTACTCCATCTGGTTGGTTGGTCGATGAGGATCGTGTGCTGTGGCAGATTTTCTTTCTTTTGAGCCAATAGCAGCATATTCTTTGCTTTTGTGCTGTGCCGCACAGTTCTTGCTATGTATCGTACCTGGAATTTAAGATTGCTTTGCTAGTCAAAAATATAAAAAAATAAATCAATAATCAAAATAATTAAAATTTGACTTTATTTAAATATGAGAAGATTTAAATAAAAATAAAAATCTATTTTAATTTAATATAAGAACTTATTCACTCGTATACTTAATATAAATATTAAAAATAGAATACGATCAAATTAGAGAATAAAGCCCAAAATGAGTAAAACCTAGAGAGCTTATTTTATGTAACCTAATGTGAAGTAAAAGTTCTTTGGTTATCCCATATATGTAATGAAAAACTAAGGAGCATCGTGACGTGAGTATGATAAGTGATCACACCAAGGTTTCTGTTTTCCTTTGTAAGAACAATGTTTAATGAAATGTAAAATATAAAAGAGAAAATCTGAAAATCCATTATTTTCCTTTTTTAAATTAGTTATTTTATTTGTAACGATTTTGGAGTATGTTAAATTAAATGATTAGGTACCATTAATTGATTTATATCCAGCAGCAGACTATGAAATGATAAATTACACTTTTTGCTTTCCCCTCTGAACAATGCCGGACAATTTAGTACATATTTTATTGCATAGTACATTAGTTTACTATTTTTTCAGACTTACTGGGTGCATACGTGGGCAGCAAAAAAATTATGGGGGTCCGAATAGGGTCAAGTGGCAAAAAAGTGCAAAACTAGCAATTCTGGGGTTATAGCAACAAATATCGATTTAGGGGGTCCGCCAAATTCCGGGGGGTCCAGCAGATCTCGGGGGGGGTGCATAATTCCCCTAAGACCCTTACACCCAGGTATGGTTAGCTTACTTTTGATAGTAAATTAACAACGGCTTGCTGGCTTGATAGGCTATTTTGCACAACTAAATGGAGGCTATGCAAAAAGCATCCAATACTTTTGAAATTTCCTACTTCCATAGCTTTTACGACATTGGCTCCGTTATCCCTGACCACAATATGTAATTTATCCAGAATGCCAAATTCTTTAAGAACCTTCTTTAAAGCTGCGGCTATGTGTTCTCCTGAATGTGTATCCGAAAAAGGCAAGCATTCGACCACAACTGCCTTACGCTCCCAAGTCTCATTTTCAATAAAGTGGACCGTGATTGCTAAGTATGCGTCCATAGCGGCAGAACTCCAAATATCCGTCGTAATTGAACAAAATTCTGCCTTTTCTTGAACTAAGCGCCGCACTTCTTGCTTTACACGTACGTACATTTCAGGCATCAATGCTGATCTAAGGTATTTTTCAGTAGGAATATTGAATCGGCCATTCAACATATCAATGAATAATCTAAATTGATCGTTCTTAACCACTGTATAAGGCAGTCCCGCATCTGCCAACCACTCCATCAGCTTGAATTTTAGCTTAATCTGATCCTGGTGAGTTGCGTTGTATTTTTGGCGCGATTGAAACAGCTCATCAACTTTGAGCTGCTTAGGATTCGTTCTTTCTCCTTCGACATCTTTCAAGCTTTTCATGCGTTTGACGGATTCGGCACGCGATGCACAATCATTTGTTCGCTCTTCATCCTTCTTTTCCTGAGCTGCTTCATATTCGTGTTTATGTTTCTTCTTCAGATGATCGTGCAAGCTTTTTGTTGAATATGTTTTAGGCGTTTTTCCTCGACTGTATATTTTTTCACATTTGATGCACTTCGCTGTCGTCTGATCTGTAGGGTCAATTTCAAAAAATTGCCAAACTACGGACTCCTGGCTGCTAGTCATTCATATAGCAAACAAAAATAAATTTGTTATAAATCCTAAAAACAGTAACTGAATATAATTGCGATTTGATGTAATCTAAATGGAAAATTTCAGTGAGAGCTAACTTATAGAAGCGAGCATACATGATCATGGGGGCTCGGGGAGTTTTCAACCCCCCTCACACGAAAAAAAATTTTCACCTAACGCAAAAAATTTGTCACCCCTCCCAGAATTCACACTTTTTTAGAAAAATCATAGGGAATGTCTAGATTTAAGAGTTTTTAGCGTTTAAATGGCTCAAAATTGTCAATTTTTGGCGCTTCGCGCCAAATTGTCAATAATTAGTCTCTTTCTGACTATATTTTGGTCAATTCAATGCAATTTATTAAAATTTTTTCGTGTTACGCATTTAAAGCGTTTTTACGGTAAGAAAGGCACTTTAAAAAATTTATTTGGATTGCATCCACCTCCCCCTCCCCAGAAATTTTTCACTGTGCTTATCTGGAAGCGAGTAGAAATGATAGCACACAAACAATTACCTAACAGAGCATAAATTTTCCAAGCAAGTTAAAATAAGAAACAAAGACACTGAATATAAAAGAGAAAGCTCTGATGAAAAATAGAAGTAATAATCGTCACTAACAAAACCAGAAACAGAAGTAGTGGATCACAAAGATGTAGCGATTGGACGGAATAGGTATTGGACGTAATAAATTAGAAATATTTAGCTTATCGTATCGGTCGCAATACTGCAGTGTAGTTTACTTCCGCCTATTATTCACTTCTGCTGCAATAAATATTACGCAAGAAACGCGGTATAGTGGAATCACAGAGATGTAGCGCGATTGGGCGTAATAGGTATTGGATGTAAACATATATAGTTTATCGGATCGGACGCGATTCTGCAGCGCAGTTTACATTTGATTACAATTAACTTCCAACTATTACACAAGAAACGCGTTTTAAAGCAGGCGGTTCCCATTCAATTAAATGTAAGTGTTTTTTTTGTAAAAATTGTCTTTTTGAAAACGTACAATTTCTAACTAGAAATGGAACGTATTTGTCAACTCTAAATCTTTTAACCACTAGCTACGAATAAATGAGATAAAAGTAGCATTTGGTTTAATGAGTTAAGTGAAGGAATCAAAAAGATGCAGATTTTCCTGAACATTTATTCAGTAAAAGCTCATTCATACACAGTAGCAAAGATATAACAAGGACTATGCATACATATGGTCGAATCAGTGCAGTTCTCAAAAAATTAACACTTGCCCATTGATAAATAAGTGGCAGTATCACATCCTTGTACAAATACGAATTACACTAAATTTTTCCTCGGCCCCGGCCATTTTTTGACATTGCCCCAGCCGGGGCCGGGATGCTTTAAAATGGCTGGGGATTGCCGGGGCCGGGGCCCCAGTCGATCACTACCTGCATCATAGGTGATCTTTCATTGAGTGAAATAGGACAATATAGCGCGGCTACAAGCACAATATCATTTTGATAATCATTTGCATTATTTGGAATTGAATTAGTAAATGTTGAAATGCTCTTTTCTAGAGATCTGCGATGCACATAGAATTATCATTATTATTCTGCAGAGCTGGGCTTGTTGTGGGTGCTTCGACAGTAGGTAAAATTTGCATTTCAGTGAATGAGTCATTTCCAAGAGACTTTTTATTCATAATTTTAGCTTTAGGACGTTTTTAAATATATGCCAATAAAGTTTAAGTCAAAATGCATTTAAGCAGAATAAATCCAATGATAAGCACAAAAAATATGACTGTCATGATTTTAATCAGGAACTGCATAGGACCTGAAAGTAAATGATAAGCGGTTGATAAGAGATTGTGCATACCATTAAGAATAATGTGCTCAAAAGATGATGATATACTATTTGTCAGAGAACTGAGAAGTGAGCTTGTACCTTGAAAAATGAGGTAGTTATACTCTGACTAAGTGATAAGGAAGCTGTGTAATTCATTACGCGCTGCAACTGATTTTCAATACGTGAGGATTGAGTAATATAATTGTGAAGCAAACTTATTGAATAAAAAATTTGTACACAAGTCTGATTGTAAAATAATGGTGCTGCATCAAAAGTGTACATAGGCTAATTACTTTGCAAACAACTTCAAAGTGTAATTCAGTAACATGAGTAAGTCTATTATGAGGAATCCTAGCATTATTGATTTTATACAGACCAGCATTTTTTATTGAACAATCAATTATCAACAAAAAGTTATTTACATATTTTGTTCCTGTTATTACAAATAGTAGCTTATTTTTATAAATTATTAGAAGAAATTCATAGCAAGTTTTATTTACAGTGTAATTCCAGAAAATCAAATCAGGAGTTATTTGATAACAATATCAGACAATGAGAGCTTGACTTCCAAAACTTGCATGAATGTCATATTGCTTTAAGAGATCAAGTGCGCCTGAAGTTGGATCAAGATGCAAAAGTTGCCAGATAACATTCAAATATCTTTCTGTGGCGCAACATAGTTCTAACCATACATTTTGAAAATTCAGCATTTCAAGATTACAAATGCGATCAAATATAAATTGAAATTTACTATTTGTAGGATCAAATTTGTTCATGAAGTTGTAATGTAATGTAATGCATTGTAATGTAATGTAGATTACACTAACATAATGTAGATTACATAATAATCTCAACCTCACAAAATTCAGTGTAATGTGATGTAATATAATGTGGATAACATTAACCATACAAGGTGCGGGCTACAATGCTTGTATCTCAACCTTACGATACGCTGCTTGTATCTTAACCCCACGTTCATAACTATACCTCTACCTACTTGTCATGGGTGGCACTAGCACATTACAAGGTATAGGCTGTAACAACTTAAATGGGAATATATACTTTATTTACTAGTTGTAATCATCTTAAGGCTCTTACACATATCCTAAGAACAGTAATAGGATAGCTAACATTAGCAGATCACAAAGTATAGGTTGAAAAAAACTCTAGTTGAAATACACTTTATAATTAGCAATTCTAAGCAATCTAGAAGTCTTTTCACATACATCAAGTACTGTTAGAAGATTTATCTCCTTAAAGCCAAAAAAGAAGTACTTATTTCTCATAGCTAGCATATATAAACCCCTAAACAAGAAACAAAGTGGTCAGAAGATGAGCAAGTGGATTTGTTCAGGCGTTTGAGTGTTAATAGTCAGTAAAACAAAGATTTAGACCAAAGTGTCAGTGGTTTAGATGGACACTATTGAATGTTTTGTACATAGACTCATTTGCATCTAGCAATCACCTCTTGTCTAAACTCTTAAAATATTGACCCACAGATGTCCCAAACCCTGCTGGGTCAGTATTTCACGAGTTTTAGACCAGAGGTTAGTGGTTTAGACAGATTTTTTCAGCTGCAGCCCTAAAATTTTGTCCCCAATGATGACTGTGTCAGTAGGTCAGTAATTTATGTGATAACGGATGATCAAATTAATCATTAATTAAGTTGAATAGTTACTAGATAATAAGTGTAAGCATACACCTAAAATAGTTATTTAAAGCAGTGGATGAATTTTTTTGAAGGTTCAGATAAAAAATTAGTATGCTAGACGTGACCCATGTGTATGCTCTCTGCATGGACACTTTTGCACTATTTAAGGTAGTAATAAAAGTATTTGGAATGACCGCTCAATACTTGACTGATGGATAAAAAATTAGTAGAAAGATATTAATTTGAAGTGCATTTCAAAATATACGGATTTCAATAGCAATTTCAAGTGAATTTTTATTATGTCAATGTTTTACATTTAATTACCTCAAAATTGACCATCTACCTAAAGCCACAAACACTCATAGGGAATAGCTAGAGACAACCTTTTTTTTACTATGCATAAAAGTTTTTTTGAAGAAAAAAACTTTTATGCAGCTTCTGTTAGGTGTTACACCAAGGAACATAGCAATGGGCTTTTCAAAGACTACGAAAGTTCATACTGTGCACCCTGTGGATTGTACTGCATTTTCTTATTGTTCTATTGATGCCAAAACATTGCTATGAATTCGATTTTTGAACATATCTATCAAATTTAATGCATAAGTTTATGCAAAATATTTATAATATATGCACAAGTTCATCTTGTTTTGAGCCTCATTTGCAACTTTGTATTCCTTACTGGAAAATGAAATTTATATGAAGCAGATATTTTACAAATTTGTTCTTTTATGAAAGTCTTCCTTAGCAAATAGACCTGTTAGAGCACAGTCAATTTTATATTACCTTACCTAGTAATACCAAAAAAGGATAGTACAGCTTCTAATTTTAGGTCACCTTACTCGATAGAATAAGATTAGAAGGTGACTAGGAAGTTGGTCCAGTAGAACTCATTTATCCATATTTTTGGTATACAATTAAGCAAAGTAGAAATTATATAATGTTGCATGTGGAATAAAACTTTTAGAGAATTGATTTTCCCACTGGAAATTATGAAACAATGGAAAGTCTTGTTACTGCTATTAATACAGCCATTTTGAAGAGGTAGAAAGAGATGAAATTCAAAAATGCTGTGCAAATAGAGTATAAGGATTCCAATGACCAAGTGATTTTTACCATAGATTCCTCAATTATTGAAGGAGTTATGTGAATTAGCAATTGTCCAAAATTCTGGGGTTTCATCAACCAATATATAAATTTACATTGGACGCCAAACCCACTAGAGTATTCAGTAATAACAGTACACTTTTTCAAATGAAGTATAAATTAAAATCAGACAAGAAACCTATTGATGTACTTAGCATTATAGGTGGGCAGCACCAAAATTCTGGGGGTGGGTGGGTGAAAAATTCCTGGAGTGGATAAAAAAAATTTTAAAGGTGAAAAGACAAGTCTCAAAAGTGATTGTATGACAGAGAAAACAGCATTTTTCGACGTTCCTCATTGAGCACCAGCCAATGGCATCAAAAAATTGCTAAAAAGCAGAAAATTCTTCTGGGGGTATTTTGATTTCTGGGGGGTATTTCAACATCTTGAGGGGTGCATACCTCTACACCTCCCCATGCCCACGTCTGCTTAGCACTAATGCACGAGACATAAATAAGAATAATTTTGAGACAATGTACATGTACAGTATCATTGTAGCAAATCAGATTGTTAGAAATGTAATGGCGCCACTTTTGATACTATTGATGTTCAAGGAAAGTTTGGCAGATTTTGGGAAAACAATAATAAAGCTCCATTTTAGAAAACGCTCTTAATACTTTAAAATTTGAAAACGCATGTAGTTAACATTCCAGATAATGCAAACAATTGGCTAGAATTTATTCAAAGTACTATAGCAACCAACCCCCAGAGCTAGGAGGAGCTATTTGTGGTTTGAAGCATATGCATCTTATCACAAAGGTGCAGGATTAGGCAGCTTTTTCAGAGGATTGTATAGAATAGCTTTACTAATTTTTAAAACAATTGGAAAAGACGTTTTAGTCAGTGGGTCCAAAATTTTTGCTGATGTAGCACATGGATGTAAATTTGGAGAAAGTGTAGTGTAGCATTGTAAAACTGGTGCTGTTGAAGTATTACACGAGACCGCTGATTGTACTCAGTCTGAAAAGGAATAGGTCAATAAAAGGAAAGCACAAATCAAAATCCCTAATAAGAGAAAGCATTCTCAAAAGTATCACTTAAAAAGGTTAAAATTACTCAAATTAGTCGGTTCAGACGTCTTTGCAGATTAATTATGAGTAAATTATAAGATGAAAATTTGCTTCCAAGCAATAAGAGCGAACTAGATCTTTTTACTGTACCTGCAACTTGAGTTGCTATTCGAGATCTATTTTTGTCCAATGTTCAACTTCAAAATCCGTGCAAAAATGATGGTCCTTACAAATTTTGTGTTCCTCCTGATATGAATCTGCTAGATTTATCGAAAAATTACATTTATTTTGTAATTCTAATCACCAAGCCCAATTGCTCATCATACAAAATTGCAATCTGCAGCAGACAGCACACAAACGGGCAATTTGGTGCTTCCTATAAACCTTATTGGAGAAACGTTTCTCAAAAACAAACAAAATGTACCTCAATGGAAAGCTGATTTCTGTTAGATAAAAAATCAAAAAATCAAGTTTAATCATTTTACCTCTTTTTTGCTTTTTTTAGTGACAACATATATGCATACCAATCTTTTCTGGAAACTGAGTTAAATTTTGGTAGAGATGCTAAGAAAACGCAATTACAAGCTGCAATGTGCCAGTTGAAAATCTTGGTTTCAAAACTTGTATGAATATTTTTTTAAGATAGTGCATGGGTTAAATTAATGGCGCCAATCCATTCTAATTTGATATCTCAGGAAAGATTTTTAATTAATCAGTGTGAATTGCGCTTAGAATCATACAAAAACAGCAAACGCTTTTGCTTAATTGATCTTGACAACAATCCAAGAATCATGTACAGAATCAAAGTGAAGCAAAAATTTTTTTTATATTGAGAAAGTCGAAGCTGCAGATGCAGTTTCACTAGCTATTGAATTGATGCTACAAAACACGCACTGTAAAATATCCAATACGTAGAACACAAATAACGAGTCTACATGTAATTGGAAATGATGCCTCTCAACTCACTTTTTTCCAGTGCTCTACCAAGGCATCTTGTTGTTGGTCTTGTTAATGCAGCAGCTAAAGGGCCTTACAAAGCATCACTTTTTCAATTCCATAATTTTTGCATTTCCAAATTTAAAATCACAAGTGGTACAATAACACTACCTTCAACGCCACACAACTTTAATTTTGACAAAAATCAACAAATTCGATCATTTGTGCAGTTGTCTGATAGCTTAGGAATTTTGCAATATGATAAAGGAAATATGATTAGTTTGAGTTGCTTTAAAAATGGTTGTGCTTTTCTTGTTTTTGAATTGAGCGTGGATGGGGTGGACAGTAACACATAGGAGCTAATAAGGAAGGAACCACAAGCCTCAAAATTGTATTTCATAAGGGTTTGCTGGTGGGAGGGGTAGAAGGCATCATATATGGCGAATTTGATAGTTTAGTAATGATTGATTATTCTAGACAAAGATTTTTTTATTTTATGGTGTAAAGTTGTTTTTGAGTGCGCAAAATCTGTATTTTGTTGATTAATAAGGAATTAAATGAAATGATTTTTTTTTGATGCAAAAATGCATGAGGTACATTTGTACAAAGAAAAGTAGGATTAATTGATTGTTCCTAGAAAATGGTCACCTGATTTCTTATAAAATTTACTATTTATGCAAAGTTTTTCAAAATTATTCATTTGTAATAAACTTTAGAGAAAAATGCAGTCCCTTCTTGAATTTTTTCCTCAACAATAAGATGTCTCTTGCCATGCATTCTGAGTTTGATTTGGGAGAGAATGTGTATTGCCTAGTTCCACATTAAAACCAAGCAATAAGCATTGGATTTCGTGTTTGCAAAACTTTTGAACAAAACAATGGGTGTACTTATCCTACAAAAAAGGAATTTATTTAGTACTGCATCAGTACAAAAAATTGTTACCCTTTTCTGACAAAATTCTGGCATCCTTACTTTACAACACCTTATTGGAAGATACCTATGGATTCACTCAAAATACAGTTGCTACTCACTAGTGATGTAAAAGATCATCTGGATCTGATCTTTTTATCCAGATTCAGATCCAGATCTAAATCATCTGAATCTGGATCTGGTTATTTTTTGATCTGGTTATCTGATCTGATCTGATCTGCCAGAAAATCAGAACCCGATCTTTATCTGATCTGGATCTGTTTAGTCAAGTTATATCTGGTTAAACAGATCAGAAAGTTGTTTTTGTACGATGGTATTATTTCTGTTTTACGATTTACTGTAGTTAGGTTATCTAATTAGTTGTAGCCTTACATGCACGGATTGTGCCTCAGCAGCCCCACCAGTCCCAACAGCCCCAACCGTCCCAACAGCCCCACCATCCCAACAGCCCCACCAATAATTCCAACAGCCCCACCAATCCCAACAACCTCAGCAATCCCAACAGCCCTACCAATCACAAGAGTCCCACCGTCCCACCAACACCACCGTTCCAACAGCCCCACCAATAATTCCAACAGCTCCACCAGTCCCAACAGCCCCACCGTCCCAACAGCCCCACCAATAATCCCAACAGTCCCACCAATCCCAACAACCCCAGCAAACCCAACAGCCCTACCAATCCCAAGAGTCCCACCAACCCCACCGCTCCAACAGCCCCACCAATAATCCCAACAGCCCCACCAGTCTCAAGAGCCTCACCAATTCCCAGCAGTTCCACCATTCCAGCAGTCCACTGTTCCAACAGTCACACTGTCCTAAGCACACATAAGCGTGGAGGGAAGAGATGTTTAGAGCTTAATTCCCATAACCCGAAATTCTGGAGATCCCCCAAATTATGTTAGACCCCAGAATTCTACTTTTAGCACATTTCGTGGTCACTTTACCAGTGATAGTGTGATAGTGATAAAGGGGTGGGCGCAAGTCCTTCAAGCAGGCTAAGAAGCCCATTGTGTACCCCACAGAAACTTTTGAGAACTAGTCGCACAAACGTTTTGAGGCTTTAATAAACTTCAAAAGTTGGGTAATAGGCCCTGTAAAACGGCCAAGGGTTCAATATTTGGAGCATGGAAGAACCTACCTCTCAACTTTATCAAACCCAGGGCAGTGACAGAGGAAATGGATAGAATCCTCTTCTGTGAGCAGACATTTTGCGCAATTGGGGTTATCAGAAACCCCAATAGTACATACATAGGTGTCTGTTGAAGGGACAGTGTCCAGTTGAGAGACCAGTAACTGTCTTAAGCAGCTTACGCACCTAAGCTGATCAAGGAGCTGGCTGTTTTCTTGCATGGCCTCTCCATAAAGGATCTGGCCTGATGACAAGCTCCTTGCTCACTCAGTATTGAACATGTTGTTCCCTGACCCAGCTGTTGATGTCAGCCTTAGCAACAGCTCTGGACTACCGGTTCTGGGCCAACATGTTTATGTGCTGATCCCATTTTTGCAGCATGATCCGCAAATTCATTGCCCTCAATGCCGCAGTGACCTGGGACCCATAATAATCTGACATTATTATCCTTGCGAGAGTTCTTGCAAAGCAAGAATACACTCGAGAACTAGCTTTGAAGACACTTTTGGAGATAGAAGTGACTTCAGAGCAGATTGACTGTCAGAGCAGATAAAGATGTTCTCATTTCTGAGGGCCATCAGTTCTCTGCTACGGCAGCATTGTAAAATAGCGAGTATTTCTGCCTGAAAGACAGTACACATACTGCCTAAGGTAAAATACTGCATCTGTTTTAAGTTCTGGAAATAGATGCCCGCGCCTGAGGTATTCACACAGCGTGATCCATCAGTGTAGCAGACAATTCCAGGAGGCGAGAGAATATTCACTCTAGATTTTACCCAGTCATCCCTAGTGGGAAACTGAATGGTATAAAGTCTACCAAAAATAAATTTTGGTACAATGAAGTCACTTGGCATTTTGAGTACTGGCCTGAATGGCCTTAGCCCAAACAGCATTGTGACCTACAAGTCACTTTACCAGACCCACAGAATTTGTTTGCTGCCAATGTTGCTTCCAACTGCCCCACTGTTATAATCATAGATGCACAGCACTACCGGTCTGGAGAAGGAGTTTTGAGCCAAAAATTGACCTCAAAACTGGTATGAATGCGAACAATAGCATAAAAACTACGCTAATTCACATTTTCTGGCTATTCTAAAGCAGATTAGCGTGAAAGTTTTGATTTTCATTTAATTTTAACACTTATCTTTCGTTCTTTTACTAGAACATTTTTCATTTTTTCTGGCAGTGTAGAGTAGACGATAATGAGCAGGAATCCAATCTTGCAAGATTACTCGAATGAGGCAAAATCCTGGATTGCGTAACAAATGCTGAAGCTTCAATTCTGCTGGTGTACCAGTTTCTCAGGTTGACTTATTCTGAAAATGTAAACCTGCACACTCGTTTATGGTCTTGATGAAATATAGGAATTCAAAGAATAGTAAAAAAATATCTTTCATAAAAATTAATATTGCCTGATTTTATTAATATCGTAGGATAGCGATTGCAGTAATGGTGAGGATTACTGCGTGGGGCTGCTGCGTAGGTGGGCGGCTGTTAGAATGGTGGGGCTGTTGGGATTGGTGGGGCTGTTGGGATTGGTGGGGCTGTTGGGATTGGTGAGGCTGTTGGGATTGGTGGGGCTGTTGGGACGACTGGGGCTGTTGGGACGAGTGGGGCTGTTGGGATGGGTGGGGCTGTTGGGATTTTTGGTGGGGCTGTTGAAACGGTGGGGCTGTTGGGACCATGGGGCTGTTGGGACTGGTGGGGCTGTTAAGACATCACTCATGCACGCGGGGATGGGGGAAGAGGTCTGCTGGGGTTTTCACCCCCCACAGATCCATGCTGATCCTCCCCCAGAGTGACCTAAAAGTGCCGCTGACCCCCATAATTTTTTACTTTCAGAAAAAATTTTTGAAGCTCTGCAGAAAAGTAACTTTAGTGATAAAAATGTATTGAAGGTTGTTTTTTTCTACATATTATCAGAATTGACCTTTAAGACACTTTTTTGCCTAAAAATGAGAAAATTTTGAATTTTTTCGAAAATTTCTGTTGAAAGTTTTTTCAGTGGATGCGTGACATCGAGAAACGTCTAAAAGCAATGTTTTTAGTGCCCATGGGATCGCTTTTTGATGTATGAAAAAAAATTGATTTTAATGACTCCCAGAATTTCTATGCTGCACAAGCATAGTTTTAGTAGGTGCATCTGTCATTTTTCATGAATTTTAACAGCGTTTTTCTTTGTTGAATTGAAATTAAGCAGGTTTCTTCATAGTATTTGCATTTTTGTGTTGTTAGGTAAATGTATTGTTTGTGTATTTGACAGTGATATCCCTCTGAAATAATACACCCTTTCTTTCTTACAAGCAATAGAAAGAAGCATTCTGTTTCTCCTGTTTAACCACAATGTTGCCAAATTCCAGACATCTCACGTTCCTGTGGATATTTATTGCCATTTTGTAAAATAAAGTTGTCCATTCAAGCTGTTGTAATAATTTTTACATTTTTCATGCCTCAATTTCATGCCCATTGGTAAAAGTCTAAACTTGCGAGTTTTTACTTTTAGACAATTTTTACTCATATTTTTATGTAAAAGCTCTAAAATACAAATTTTCCTCGGCTCTGCACAAGACCCTACTGGGGGCTGTTATATTAGTCCTGCCACCATAGGTGGGCAGCACCAAAATTTGGGGGTGTGAAAAATTTCTGGGAGGATTAAAAAATTTTCAAATTTCAAAAAATGGTCTTAAAAGTGGTTGTATGGCGAAAAAACACCATTCAAGCATATCCAGTAATGTCAAAAATCGCTAAAAAAGGAAAAAATTTCAAAAATTGAAATCTGGGGGTATTTTTATTTCTAAGGGGTTATTCCAACTTTCTGGGGTGCACACCCCCAAACCCCCCCCCCCCCCCCGCGCCCACGTGTGCCTGCCATTTGAGACCCCCAATTGATGTGGGCTTGGGCGCTTTACGCCCTCCTTTTTAGCAATACAAATTGCTGCACAAAAAATATTTTTATCTGGATCTGGATCTGTATCTGGATCTTTCTAAATTTTGATCTGGCAAAACGATCTGGATCTGGTTATTTTCTGATCTGGATCTGGATCTGCCTGAAAATCTGAACCCGATCTTTATCTGGATCTGGATAAAAATCTGGATCTTTTACATCACTAGCTACCACACTGGGCATGGGGGGTATGCACCCCCAGAAATCAAAATACTCCCCTCTCAGAACTAGATTTTTGAAAAAATTGCTTTTGTTTTTTTCTAGCAATTTTTTGATGCCAATGGATAGTGCTTGATGAGACGCTAAAAAATGATGTTTGTATTGCCATACCACAATTTTTAAGACCATTTTGACCTTCAAAAATCTTGCACTCTCCTAGAATTTTCTTGCTGCCCATGTTACTATACGTGGGCAGCAAGAAAATTCTGCAGCGGTGGGTGCAAGATTTTTTGAAGGTCAAAAATGGCCTCTAAAATCACGTTATTTTCACCATACAATGAATAATTTTAGGTTTTGAACTCGAAGAACTGGAAGATTTTGAACATGAGACATAGTTCATTAGAAAGAACATACAATTTTCTAGCTATTTACTGAAAAAATTTCGAAATATGTCAGAAACTCAAAGAATAATAGCTGAAAACATCAAAAGCTACAGTATGACAGCCTTCTTGGCGCATATTGAAAACTGGAATTCTCTAGTAAATCAGACAAATAGGATATCGTTCAAACGAGCTTTTCTGGGCTTTCTAAAATGGGCTTAAGCATTGAAAAATATGGAAAATAGCGCAAGGAAAATGCACACCTTATGGGGGCAGCCATATTGGAAAAAAATTGAATTGGAATTGCAGGATGAACTATTCAAAAACACGAAAAACAAAAAGGAATAAATTAAGAGCACAAAAATATCTAACTATTTTGCTATTTTTTGAAATATGAAACTCAACCTGTATACTGTAGTGACCAAGCAAAGTTTGAACACTTTTTCGAGCCTAGCATACTGTAGACATAAGGTAGCTATACTTTTCTTGACAAAATAGTTTTATTTGAAAATTTTCTATCTAAAACACTTTATTTCATGAAAATCCGTTCAGTGGTTCATGAGTTCATCTCAAAACCTCACTTCACTGAAATGAGTTATTCAATGGTGGGCAGGTTCATCAGCTTTTACCGACTCTTAAAGTGTAGGCATGTTATAACATGAAACATAGACTAATTTTTGAGCAAGCTGAATGAATTGTGATCATTTATTGTATTTATTCTCATAACAAATACCAGCGGTATCAAAAGCAATACTCATAAATGTACTCAAATTCTCAAATTGTGTGAAAATGACGTGAAATGGTGATATGGCAATAAAAACACAATTTTTTGACGTTTCTCATCAAGCCCTATCCACTGGCATCATAAAACTTGTGAAGAAATCAAAAAATTTCAAAAATTGAATTCTGGGGGAGTATTTTGATTTCTAAGGGGGATGAAGTGCATACCCTCCCAACCCCCTTCCACGCCCAGGTGTGGTTGCTACTGTTGAGAAGAATGCTTTGAAAAAATACTTTTGTTCTGAAAAATAAATCAAAAAAATCAGAAAATTGCATTGACTATGATTTAATTTCAAAGCTGGCAAATGTAACACTATGATTTTGAAGGCAATAAACAAAATTTGAGGTACGCATAAATTATTTTTCAGTATTTTTAAATTTGCTCAAGTTATCCAATTATAGATTCTATTGATTCAATGACTGAAAAATCAAAAGCAGAAGAACCAGAACCAAAAAAGCTATGCATTGATGAAACAGCAGGTAAAAATTCCTTAGTTTTACCTATTGCAATTAAATTGAATGCATTTTTGATTATCTTATTGCAACTTCAAACAACGATTCAGCACAAGAAGACTGCTGGTGGAATGATAATGAAACGTGTTTTCTGTTTTCTCAAAATATCTATTATGATTTTGGGAGATATAATTTGCAATAAGTAGTAATTTACCTATGCTTGAATACCTATATCATTTTAAACATTAAGAATCATCATATTTTTCATTAAAGCATAATAATTAACAACAATCCTTATACACTTAAAAAGCAATTTTTTCAGAATAGCCAGCATGCTAATTGAGATATTTTACATTTAAATTTACAATATTTAATGCTTGCACAAATTATTAAATATATATAAATGATCAAAAAAGTTCATGGTAACTTCAAAAATTTATAAGAAGTCACTGCTGATATATATTTTGCGATTTAAAAAATAAGTTCAGCTAAGCGATTGGAAAATTTTACAATACCTTCAAAAATTTATAAAACAGTCGCCAATCATACATTTTACAATTTTAAAAAGGTAAATTTAATGCAATCAAAAAATTTTACAACTTCAAAAATTTACAAAAAAAACATGAGCAATAAATCTCAAAATGATTCATTTGGTCGGATATGTAAGCCCAGTGGCCCTAATATGCTGAGGAAACATCTAATATAAACGAAATATTCAAATTTATCAACTTGTTCATGTTGTATTTGAGCAACAATCACTACATCTTTAATGAAGATTAATACATATTCAGATAAGCAAACTATTAATTAATTACTTTTTTATTAAAAGCAATTTCAAATACGTTTTATTTCACAGAGTAAGTAGCTTAAATAGCATGCTAAATGAAGGTATTGATGAATAATTGTCATAGATCATTTGAAAATCAGATTTAAGCCTTTGTAATACAAAGCAAGAATAAAAAAAATTAAAAAGAGATGGAAAATAAGTAAATTGCATTTTTGATTTTTGAGGTAAACAAAAATGTAGTACAAATTAAATTTAAACTCCTAAAGAGACTTGCCTTAAAAGTGCAAAGTTTAAGGTTTTTAACCTAATATTGAAGAAGGGCCTTAGGCTTCCAGATTACCATGAAAGAAGGTCACTTCTTCCAATGTGTAATAATTGTCATTGTAAATGTGATGATTGTTGTTTGAATACAAACAATCAACCAAGTAATATTCAAATATTTCATCCATGTCAACGAATTCCCAAAATGCTTTTGGCGCCGTATTTATATCTCTAAGCAAACGAACCATTGCCATAAATGCTGGAATTTTGGCATTAAGGATTAGATTCAAAACAAAATTTTGAACAGCAGTAGGAATGTCTGAGACATTAGTTATTTTGCATATCAGCAAATTCTGCAGGATATAAACTATAGCTAAGTCTATTATCATTTGCCATACTTTTGCCACCAAAATTGTTTTTGAGGCGCCTTCATCAAACAGTGCTTGATTGATGATGCTTAATCTAAATTGCAACTCTTCAATGAAAATTGAAATTCTGTCAATAATTTTTGTTGTGACATGTTCTGAAACAATTAAAAATGATAAAAATCTACATGAATGATGTTAGATATATTGCTTTTTAACCGCTTAAAATAAAAACTTTTTGATATTAAACATGTCCTAATCACCTATTGATTACAAAATAGTATCAAAAATATATTTTATGCCTTATTATAGGCATGATCATGCTCAAAAATTGAAAAAGTTGACTTACATTCAATGATAAAAAATAAAGCACTTTTTGATTATATTTCAAATATCAATTGATAGCCAAAGAAATATAATTTTACTTGATTTACGATCAAATGTAGCACATTTTTTATATAGCCAATAAAATGACATAAAAGTCGAAAACAATTTTTGCTATGAAAATTACTTATTTTAATCCTTTAAAAATAACGACATATGTATGAATATGGAAAATAAATTCTTTTATAATTTAATCATTAAATTAATTTTAATTGATAGTTTCACATTATCTTCTTAATTAGGTAATCAAATTAAGACAATTAAAATATCTAATTGTAATAATAAATTATACACATGCTTTTATTGAGTTGAGATGAAAGTGTTCCAAGAAAGAAAATAACACACTGAGAAGCTTTCCCGGAAAATACAAATATGGATAAAGCAATAAGATTGATAGGTACCCATCAATTTACCACAAAAATAAGTCACAAGCTTGATATGAGTTGAAGTGAACCTGCTTTTAGCAAGATTATTGTACTCATTGACTTAATGTCTCAGTAGTCATAATCAGAAAATGGAGCTTTGTCTAATAAGCGGGGTCCATTATAGTTAAACTAGCAGGCTCACTACACAATAGACCCAGCCCCACTGACCTACGCCAGCCAAAAGTTCATCAACTGCTATGTACACGTAATATTACACACACTATGCATACGCTGTAATAACGTGAGTCAGGCCGCAATGATGTAAGATAGGGTATCTCTCAACATGCACCCTAGAGAATGGCCCTTTACTACTCCCATATACATGCTAAAAGATCAAATGGGACAAAAGATTAGAGGGTGTTTTCTATGAAACCAAGCTGCAGAGAATTATTGCAAAATCAGATGATTTATTTGTCATTGGAAAAATAATGAAAGTTTGTAAAAAAGGCAAGAAAACTGATTAATTGGGCCACTGGAGGAGATAACCACCTAAATTTGACTTGTTGGTTTCTAATATTGTAAAGCTATTTATATAATTTCAATTATAAGAAAGGGAAACTAAAAACTTTTTAATAATGGATGATTCCACAACAAGACCTAGTGATTTTCACATTTGCTTCGTTTCAAATGACAGCACATGTGTAACACAGTTTAGGAGAGGTTATATCTTCAATTTGAAAAAAGCACTGGACTTTCCAAAAGAGCTGAAGGCTGGCAGTGAGCAGATCAGCACAGAAATGACATATGCTATCTCTCTCTAGACAACCCAGATGATGAGCCATTTACAATTTATTTAGCTTCTTGAGTAATTGGGTCTTGAATATTTTGAGTCCAAGAGATCTGGTTCAACATTTAAACTCTGCTATTCCAGGAAGCATAGAAAAGGATTTCAGCATATATAGTACTCCCAGCTACTTGAAGGTTACAATGATAAAACATATGTACATGTCAAAGTATAGGTGCAAAGTGCCAACTTTTGAGTGTCACAATGATGAAAGCTACTTCAGTCTGTGCAGCAGCTTATTTGTATGGGTCAATCAAACATGTTGAGCATTTTTGAAATTATTTCAGTTGTGCTTCATTCCTTGTGCCTGTTATAAGAGTTTTTCACATTGTAAAAATAAGAGCAGAGGGTGGGTCATCTGGAAATCGTATTCTCAAACCATGAATATTTCTTGCTTGTATTCAACAAATTTTTTATGTTTGAGCTATTGCTCATAAATTTACATTTGCGCCTAAATTTCCCAAACCCACAATATTGTGACTCCTATTTTTCTCCAACATTTTGCAAATTTTTTGTCTGTAATTTTATTATGTCCAATGCTTTCAGCACCAATGCATACAAGCTTGCCAATACAGAATCATGGAGCCATTGTTTTGGGGTCTATCATTCTTATTATCATAGTGTTAAATCTCCTATAATTGTATTCTACCCAGTCACAACTTCTTTTTAATTTTATACAGATTTAAAAACTTTGAAGAGGCTCAAGCTGTAGAAACATTATTTTGAATTGTAACTATTTTAAATAGACATGACTATTTATATTTAAAAAATGAAGATTCAACCATTCTAAAATGCAGCTTGACAACTACTTTTCCTATGATAAATGGAATCAACTCATTTGAATTGTCTCTTATGTTGATTCCTGTGCTAAAAATGTCTTTTACTGAAACTTGAACATAGTGGGTAGTGTCATAAATTTTATCAATTAGATTTGAGTAAGATCCCTTTACATTTACAATACACAAGAGAGGTCCAGAAAACTTCTCCTACAATCTGTGAGTTCTAAAATGTTAGCATAAACATGCATAGTTTTGAACCATACACTCACTAGATTTGGCTCCCTTACCACCCAGCATGTTTATTCCATCACTGCACTCTCAAATCCTGAAACCTTGGTCATCTTTTCCTTTGGTAATACTTTTTTTGATATGGTCTTTTGGTATTACGATCTGCATGTTTTATTTACTTGTTATATTTCAACTCTACTATCTCTCATATGCCTCCTTTGGGCATACCATTAAATTTCTAACTATTCACAAATATGTCAATAAAATCATAACACCCGTCTAAATTATGAGCTAGATATTGCTTATCATGTATGCTTGTAACCATAGGTGGGCAGCACTGAAATTCTGGGGGAGGGGGTGAAAAAATTTTCAAAGGTCGAAAAATTGTCTCAAAAGTGGTTGTACAAAAAACACCATTTTTCGACAATTCTCATTAAGCACTATCCAATAACATCAAAAAATTGCTAAAAAAGCAAGAAAAATTTTCATAATTTGAATTCTGGGTGGGTATTTTGATTTCTGGGGGAAAGTGTATTTCAATTCTGGGGGGGTGCATCCCCCACGCCCATGTGTGCTTGTTAATTTCCCTTCCAGGCTTTTTTTAATGCCTGCGAGTTTTGGGGAAATATGAATCCCAAACAGCTACACTCTCAATCACAATTTAGTTTCAATTTTTCTGGTAAATCATTGATAAACTGTGTAGACTTATTTTACCTATGACTTATAATGTTTGATGGTAATGTGATGTAAAACTGATCTATTTTTGACAAATTCGGTTTATGATGAAATCTTGATCTACAACAATAATTCCAAGCTTAAATAGACTATACACCCCATCAGCTATGCCCCTTGAATCTTTAACTGATTACTCAACCTAGCCCAAGAATATGCCATAAATCAATTAATCTTTAGCCTCATAACAAAAAATCTCATGTTGATAAATTATCTTGTTTTTGATTTATCTATAGTCTGTTTCACACAAATTTGGGCATGATTTTTCAGAGCATGTTCGACATTAAGCTGACAGATTGTGATTATAGCATTGATTTGATGTATAATTGTCATAAGGCTTACTTTCAAAAAATGCTTCAAATGTATGCCCACACTCATGTATAATCGACTATATAGATGATTCCAAAATGTTTTAGTTGCTCTGATGATGTGATAAGCACTCTTACAATGGACCATGAGTCACACAATAAAGAGCTCTGGACAGACCAGTCAGCATTAAATAAAAGCTAGATAAAATTCTGAAATAGTCTCAGAATATTAAAATATTAAGGACTTTCCAATAGGCAAAACAAATTGTCCACCTTTTGAATATCAATGTCACACTAAGAAGGGAAACTGTGGCATTGCACAACATGCTATGTATGCTACCACAGTGTATGTAGTGATCATAGAAGGTCATTATTATGATAAGAGGAAAAAATGAAAGAAACATAATAGAAGAAAAACAATAAAAAATAAAATAAAATAAAAAATGCTAGAAATACTACAAATGTACATAAAAAAGTACACAAATTACATTATGAGAAATTATGGGTTTTACAAGGCGCAAGAGTCTAAGTGGAACAAGAAGATGTACATAAGCAGGAGTATTTACAGAAGAATACACAAAAAGACATGAAAAATCATATGAACAGGAGAGGCTATCAGAGAGGAACTAGATAGAGTTTCATGTCTTTAATCCTCTGACTGTCACTGCAAGCTAGTGGCACTGGTCTTGGCAGTTAGACTGCCTCTCATATGCAGCAAACAACAACAAAAAGGAAAAGCAAACACAAATGCAAAGAATAGCAATGTGCTTCTACTTTTGTAATTTTAGGATCACATGACAAGAAAACAGGCAAATGCTAAAAATTTTCAGAAAATCTCAGTCAATGTGCCCTGTACTTTAGTATTTTAAAGATAATGCTGCACATAACAGAAACTAGGCAAAAATAAAAAAATTAGAAAAGCTCAGTCAATGTGCCCCCACTTTGGTCTTTTTAGGATAGTGCTGCACATGACAAAAGCTAAGCAAATGCTCAAAAGTTGGAAAAGCTAAGTAAATGTGCCTGAACTCTATTATTTTTGTGTTAATGCTGCACACTGACAAAAAAACTAGGCAGACAAGGGGAAAGAAGGTGAAAAAATATTAGGTACCGATATTCAACCAACCCAAACTTATACATTACAAAACTCAATAATAACATCAATGTGTGTGCTATATCAGCAACAGAGACACACACAAACAAATATACTTTGATCTCTTTATTCTTGAGGATATAAATGGAGGAGACTGAAAGGGAAATTTCCATATATGCGCAAAAGCTTTAATAATGTGCTAAACACTTAGACTTCCTCTAAACAACTCAAAAGTCGAAGTAACAATTTTTATTTTAAAATTTTGGAATTTCTGCTTCAAATTTCCGCAAATAAAATTAGAAGTTGCACAACTATAGTACCCTAAATATAAATTGAATATTGATGGAAATCAGCTGATTCAATCATTTGTACAATAGTTCAATGGTTTATGAATTTTGCAAGATGATAAAGGAAATATGATTAGTTTTTCAAATTAAGTGCTGATGGTGCTGACAATAACTCCTGGGAACTTCTAAGGGAGGGAGCTATGAGTTTAGAAATTGTTTTTTCCGTAAAGCCTTTCCAGCAGGATGAGTTGAAGGCATTATATAGGCAAGTTTAATAGTCTTATTATCCTCTATGTAAAGGGGTGTTTAGGACCTGGTTTCTGCATTCCCAGTGGATAGGCTCTACTCAAAATCTGGACTATTGTGCCTACTCCCAATTAAATGCGATTCACAGGGTAAATGATGTCTACATTTAATAATGCAAACAACAACTTTACTTAAAACAAAATTGGCGAATAAAAAGGGGGTGTGCGAGGATCTCAGCCAAAATCAGAACAACAAATTCTCAAGATAGTGAAAACATGGGAGAGAGAGAGTGTGGCGTTTGAAGGAGAGGAATGGTAAGCTAATTGTGTGCCTACAACACACTAGGATGTCCACTGCATATGGGCGTAAGCGTTTTGGGGGGTATGCATTACACCTGGGCGTGAGGGGTGTTTGGGGGTATGCACCCTCCAGAAACTGAAATACCCCCCCTCCAAGAAATCAAAATACCCCCCCAGAATTCAATTTTTGAAAATTTTTCTCGTTTTTTTCGCAATTTTTTGATGCCAATGGATAGTGCTTGATGAGAAACGTCGAAAAAGATGTTGTTTTTATTGCCACACCACCATTTTTAAGGCCATTTTTCGACCTTAAAAAAAATCTTGCACCCCTTCCCAGAATTTTCTTGCTGCCCACGTATGGTATGCACCCCCCAGATGTTGAAATACCCACCCTACCCCAGAAATCAAAATACCCCCCAGAAAAAAATTTTTTTGCTTTTATTAGCAATTTTTTATGCCATTGGATAGTGCTCAATGAGAAACTGTCAAAAAATGGTGTTTTTTTTGCCATATGACCACTTTTAAGACCAATTTTGACCTTTAAAAATTTTTTCTCTCCCTCCAGAAATTTTTTCGCCCCCCACCATAATTTTGGGGCTGCCCACCTATGATGTCCACCAAATCCCAAATGCTAAACAATTGGAAGAACCAAAAAATGCTTGAGCACTGTATTTTCATATTGATGAGTTGGAGGTTGGGTCAACGAAAAGTACTGAAATGTGTGTTAAGCATCATGAATCATTCGGGGGTTGGGCTAGTGGAAAATAATAATGTAAACGGAGTTTATGTGTCTTAGATAGCTCGGGTATAGAAATATGGTTTAGAGTATACTGTGGAAGTTTAGCATGCGGTTTGAAGGTTGTTATGTGCATTTCAATTGGCTTGAGCATAGAGATGTGGTTTAGAACATACTGTAGGACCTAAAAATCCCATGACCAAAAGTGGACATGGCCGCAAGTTGGTGGGCCAGCTATCAAAAATATGATTTTACCAAAAAGTATTTTCGCATGTCTGTGAGAGAACAGCGCTTTTGCGGAATTTAGGTTCATGTAATTTCTATTGAGGTTGAGTTTTTTCAGAGGACAAACATGGAGAATTTGATTGACGTTTTGAACTATGAATATTTTTATCAGTCTTTATGGAAATAGGTAATGGGTTGGGGTGGTCAAATGACAACAAGTTTTTATGTCAACGGCTGAGTTTGGAATAGATAATGAGATCCAAAAATGTGTGTGTTAAATGTAAATGTTGGACGTGATAGCAAAGAGAATAGAGTTGAATTTAAAGATATAGATTAATTAAATTTAAAGATATAGATTAATTGAGTAATTAAAACGGCATTACATGTATCACTCTTGCTATGTTTTATATGATTTTACAGTGTAAACTATTTTTTGGGTAAATGCAAAAGCATGATTTTCTTTGATGAAAATTGCTTTCTAATACAATTCCTCCTTTTTTTTAAATTGTGTGTTGAAACAGAGTACAAACATTAATAAAATCACAAAAATAATATTGAATAAATAAACAAATTTGATTGCCAGATTGCTTAAATGATTCTATTTACTCAGTCATATGATTATTTAAAAGTAATGATAAGCAAATTTTAGTTAAATATCCAATTTAGTATAAAAATTTAGTTTTAGAGCTGCAAAAAATTACAATTTTCTCTCTCATAATGAGTTCCAATGCATGCTTTGAATTTACCTTAGGGAATGATTTATTCTGTTTACTTTCAAAATTTAAGGATTTTGTTAATCTCACATTCCACGTTTGCGGTCTTATAAATTTGGTGTTAAATCCATATGAAAAATTTGTTTTTGAGAATATAAAAATCATTTTGCTTTCGAATTTTATGTCCGATGTACAAAAAAACGAGCAATTTCTTATATACCACCATTCTACATGGACTCTTTTTATGTGTCCATACACGCTTTTATAATTTCCTATATTGCTTTCTTCTTCTTCCTATTATTCTGTTCCCTTGACTTAGGTTGGACAATGAATTACTTAGGTTAAACGATGAATTTTGTTGAACCTTATAATATTGCAGTTTTTTTTCTTTCATTTTGATAATGGAATGCCAAAGTTCTGTACCCTAATAACTCATCCTTTCAGTTCCTAGCACACATATGCATGGGGGTATGCACGCACCCTGGAAGTTGAAATACCCCCCCAGAAGTCGAATCTTGATAACTTTTTCTTGCTTTTCCAGCAATTTTTTGATGCCATTGGATAGTGACTGCTCGATGAGTAACATCAAAAAATGGTGTTTTTTGCCATACAGCCACAATCCAGAATTTTGGAGCTGCCCTCCTATGGTTCCTAGTCCTGAAAGCCCCTTGAAGTAAGCGTAAGTGAGAGGTTCCAAAAAGTCATAACCAAAGCAAAATTATGTCTATAATATGCGACTGGACCAAAAATAATAAAATAATGCCGGTTCAAGCTAAACCTTTGGATTAAGGTAAAAAAATTCACTACATACAGTAATTGAACCATTGACTCAAAGGCTTGAGAATTTAGACATGCAATTTGAAAAATTTCAGCCAATAAATGCTGCTTTTGACAATGAAAGATGCAATTATTTCCTAAATAATCATTTATTCAATTTAAGCCCTCCTAAATTATTAGTGAAGCATCTAGCAATTGTTTTAGTGACTGTGTTCAAAGCTTTAAGCAATTTTTAAAATTACAAGATATTGATGGCAATGATGACTACACAATTGCTGACCTAAGAGCTAAGCTATAAGATGCAGCGTTAGCAGTTTTCCATAACAAAATGCGCACTGAGACACCTCCTATTACTTTTGATAGTCTAACTAATAAATTGCAGGAAGTTTTTCCAATAACCATGATGCCAATGTTTTTCAGCAATTTTTGTGCAATAAAAAACAAAAAACTGGCAAAAATGTAGCTATATTTCTCGAAAATTTGAGAAAAATTGCATAAATAGCTTACCCAAACATTGATAACACATCAATGGAGTCTTCTTACATGGACTACTCCCCTAAAAAACACAAGGTGTACATTTTCATGAATTTTCATCTATGAATGACGCCTTGAAAGCAGCTTGTTACATTTATCTCAATGAGTTTGTGAACATCTGACACATAATGCACAAGTTAATGATGGTATTCTAAGTAATTCAGGCCCAAATCCAATCATGCTGCTTAGGTAGCCAGTCAATGTCTTGACCAACATCATTGTAAAAGGATTTAACACAAATGGATTATCTGCTGCATGCCGAGAGAATAAGCCAAGAACCAGAGAATCCAATGAGAACAGATCAACCTAAGCACAATGAATGAATGAATGAATGAAGCATGGATGAATAACAAGATTTTTTCTCAAATAGCAACTATATTAATTTGGACAGATGTGATTGCTACAGTAATTGTGAAAATGTTATAAGTGGGCCTTATTTAATGCTTTTAATCCTCATTTTTCTCAAAACATTGCACAATCAAATAATAAAAATGACAGTAATAATATGAATAATAATTTATTACTTACACATTGTACAGACATAGCAAATTTATAGATACTGAAAATTTTTATCGCTCAATAGATTCAGATGATAGCATTGTGAATTTTAAGTTTTAACCACTGTCAGGCAAGAGGCCAAAGTGAACCTTAGTTACTGTTCACACATGTCTTCTAGTTATGAGGCAAATACCTTAACCCTCGCGTTCCCATGAATTAGGACGGCATCCTAGCTGATCACTTTTTTTTGCAATTTATTTCATTGTATGTTTTGTATGACTACAAAACTGTCTAGCCTCATTTTAGACCTAGTTAAATCATTTGAAATATTCAAACTGGTGAATTAAATTATACATCCTGAAAAATTAGCATATTTTCATGGTTATTGTATAAAAACTTAATTTAAAAAAAATGTTTGGCCAATGATCAGTACAAGATTGGTGGGCTTCTGCTTTTTTATCAGCTACTACAGTCCTAAAATGATATTTTAGTCAACTAAAATATACTATTTGTATTTATTTTATGCATGTCCAGGTCATGCCTATGCTTACGTATAGTAGCGGTTTTTTACTTATAACTTCTTACAAAGTTACTTAAGCAATAAATGACAAACATGTTCGGAAAGAGCATAAAAAACTGCACAAAATGATACTAATATTTGCTATTTTGAGTGAGACTAAGTACATTTTAACTAGTCTAGGACGGTGTCCTAGCACGGGAACCTTTGACTTCAAAAAACACACGGGAATGTGAGGGCTAAGTCATGTTTAATGTACACTGTCGCACTGGGAGACTTGAGCCATTTTAAGCCAGAAAATTTTACATTTTTGTGCATTATGCTTCATCCAGAGTAAAATTGTGAACAATAATTTTGCCAAAACAACAAAAAAGGGCTAATCTATCCATTATGGAAGTATTTTTTATGTACTAGTGATCAATCATAAGTTTTTCAAATTTTTGATTGTGGCTCAATTCATCCCAACAGTGAAGCAACTTGAGCCACATGAATCATAGTGAGCTATTAGAGCATCAGATGGCTAAAATAGCACATCAAATGGGGTTACATGAGCTACCTATTGTGTTATAAAAAATGCATACATTCTATGAAAAAAGACAAGAATCTGGAATGTAATCAGTCAATGGTAGCCCTTGGTATGTTGAAAGCTTGAGAAAGGTTCCAGATACTCATTCCTTCTTCAGTCAGGCGCACAGCTTCTGCTAAGTGATCCTCTGACCACTTTTCATATGGCCTACTTCCTGATTTACATTTATATTGGCGCATCTTCCAAAGTAGATCTAATCAAAAAGCATAATAGCAGTGGCTCATTTCATTCCATTTTTGGCACAATGGCTGGAGTATAATGAGCCATTGGCCTTACTTAATATCAGAAGTGGAAGTAAGGCCTTAAAATACTTCTGTCAGACACAGAAAAACTTTAGCAATCCACTAAAAAAAGAATGTCCTCAAAGTATCTGCACATTGTCTCAGAAAATTTAAATGTTTAGCACCATCCTATAATCAGAAAATTTCAATATTCAGGAAAGCAGTGAATTACAGGTGACAGGAGAAGCCTGCATGAAAAACTAATGTAATAGCAAGAATGAAGAACAAAAACTGGACCAGGAAAGTTTTATTTCAAAACAAATCCCACTTACACCAATCAGAAAGGTTGGATCAAACAAATTATTGTCCTTACAGTCGCCTGAAATTGATTTAGTGACACCAGAAATATCACCATCTATAATCGACTTGACAACACCAGGTTGATTGCTTTTGCCCGACAGTGGGTGTAGGAGGGAATGTGACTGACTGAGCATGTGACTAAACAAATTGTTGGGCGACCTATGTAAGACATGCAAATGTCCTGCGGCAATGGGCCTACAGCCACTGGGTATTGTTCAAACATTTTTTAGCAGCAATGTTCAAACAAACAATTCTTCTCTCTTGCAGGAAAAAGAAGTTGCAAGGAAAAGACACTGATGATGAATAATAATGATGATACTCGTCCAATTATGATGACTCAATTGATCCCAAAATAGATGTTGCTAAGTTTTTTTACACAGGTACGCATATCTAGACTGGATAGGTTTCAAATTTGTGGGACTTCCAAAAGTAATCATGCCCTAGAATTCCCATGACAAATTCAATCCGCAAAATTGGAATAAAAATTACACAAAATGGAATGGCACACTTGTTAAATCAATTATGCAGAATGGCGAAAGTGTTGACTCTGTGCATTTATTGCTGTCAATCATGATGGCTCTTACTAAAACAAAGGCATATTGATCAAAGAAAGCCGTTGGTTGAATTTCTTGAATTCAATTAAGATTTGTGAACAGAGGTTATTCTTACAGTAGATTTTAAATTTTTTCTCAACCTCCTTCCAATTTTTATCAATAAAATTACAACTCTGATTGGAATTCTGGGGCATCAGTTGTGTCTCAACTGTGAGCACACCTCTGTTTTTGAGGGTAGAAGAATGGAATAAAGGTTTCTCCTTGTATGAGCATACCATGTTGCAAGCTGCATCTGTTAGGTGGTTTTAATCTATTTTGAAACATTAGTTAACTTGCTGTAGCCATTTGTGTGCAGTTTTGTCTCACTTTGCCACTTACAATTGAAATAAGCATGCTTTTGTGAAACCTCTTCTGCATTTTGTTCTTTCCCACATTCTATCACCATGATTCATAATTATTAAGAATACATGGGTAGTGACAATTGTTATGTGTATTGTGCTTATTGTTTTGTGCTATTGATTTTTCTGATTCCCAATAATAGCATTCTAAATTTTTTTGCAGACATTTATCTTAATATAATCTAGAAATCCTTGCATTAGCAGTTACAAATAGAGCGGAGGTTGCTACATGCTACAAATGTTAATGCATTGACTGCTTTTTCCTGTATCAAAATTGGTTCAGTATTCAAAAAGTGAGAGAGACATGCTTATAAACACCACTAGCAAAAATCAGATTCTTTGCATAAGTGATTGTGCTGATAACATTTTAAGCGGTGATATTCCTTTATAGAAAAAGGTACTAACACACCTAGAAGGTACCAGAATCAAATTAGATATTCAGAAAGCAATAAGCAGGTAAAAACAAGGCAAAGAAACAACATAATATTATAGAATGGTAGGTTTCTTCCTTTATTACTCTCTCCCATACTTTCATTGTTGAAAGTCTATTAGCTGATAATATAATAGGCAGAAAATGAAGCACACGGAAAAAATAATTCTAATACCTAGTGCATAGTGAACAAAGGAAGCCAGTTGATAGCTACTTCGCACTCTAGACAAGGAGATGCAAAACATTTTAAGTGATTAGAATGCACCATCTAATGTAAAGCTTCTGAAATATAGTCAGCTTATTGGCAAATTTATGTGATTACAGGAAAAATAAATGCAACATTATAAAACAAATGTCATAGAAAGTCAAATTGCTAATGATGAAGAAATTCCTGAAGATATCTCAAAATCGCAGTATCAGAAAGAAAAAATGCTCTTACACCAAATTCAAAGCAGTCCAAATATCAAAATTCCGCCTAGTGAGCAGCTTGTAATTGATGGCCTTGAAATTTATGGTTAATGTCACTGATATAGTGCATGATTTAGCCCATAAGCAAAAAATACAAGCAAACACCCAGGTACAATAGAATTACTAGAAGTACTTAATTGTATGAATGTTCCAATTGAATGCATTGGCAATAAACAAGGAAGGCACCTTTTTACAGCTGCTCAAACTGATATAGATTTTGATTGGGATGAAAATCTAAAGATACATGTTAAATTTCATTCAGACAATTACAATTTTTAGCTTCAATACTGCACTGGGCAGGCGAGCTATGGGTTGGAGGGATTCAAAGGCATTCCATACCTGCGGGGTGTTTGTCTAGGCAGCTTTTTCTTTTTGCTTTGCAGAATGGCCATCCCTGTTTCACTATTGATTGGTAAGCAAGTCAATAAACATGCTTTAGTGGTAGGTCCAAATATAGCAGCTGATTTGGCCCAAGGAAAACCTTTTTTCAGTCAACCAAGGAACACTCTAAGTGAGAAGCTGCACAAATTTTTCATGAAGCCTCTATAGCCCTGCAGCAAGGGGCAGGGCTTGGTAGCCATCAAAAGTTTATAAATACTAATATGAATGATGCCTTTTCAATACTGAACAAAGAAAATGGCTCTCATAGACATAAAATTAACTCAAAATCGAACTTGACCTTTTTGACAGTCCTCTTACCCAAGTATTTATAAAGCAAGGCTTCTAACATGAAATCCAGCCAATGCATCCTATAACAAATAAAGGACCATGTGAATATTATATACAACCTGACCCACATTACCTGCAACTTAGCAAAAACAACATTTACATCTTACTTAAGAATTAAAAATCAGCAATTGCTGCAGGGGCAGCAATACCCAACTATGTGCCTATTACTCTCATTGGTTAAACTTTTATCAAGCAAGTTAACTGCTTTTTACAAGTTCAATTAGTTTTTGACAGCTCTGACAAATACGCTACAGGGTTTATCTAGAAACACAGCTTTATTTTGGACATGATGCAAAGCATTCTCACTAACAGACAGCTGTCAGGCGGCGGCAACATCAAAGAAAGATAAAATTTAAAATAATATTTTTAGGTACTATATTTAGAAATCTCATGTGCTTGTATCTACTTTCATTTTTGCATGTTAAACTTCAATATCATGTATTTGTTCTTAGTAACTTATTTCCTGCTTTTTCGCAAACTCTTAAATTATATTTGCTGGCCTCACATACCTAGGTGTTTTAGAAACTTGTATAGAAGTTTGTGTTCATATCATTTTTGCTCTTTTTCTCCAATACTTGCCTCTGACTAGCTTAATCACTCTACACGTTTTTTGCCGCTCGCCCTTTATTGCCCATTGTTGTTTGAAGTAAAAGGTAATTAGATACTTTGTGTTGTGTTTGACTTAATCCACTCTTTAGTGACAATTTATGTATCTATCCGCTGTCAGCAGCAAAACATTCAAATATCTAATCCGCGACCCAAGCAAAGAAAGTAAGATAAGTTAAGCTTAAAGATTAATCCTCTACAAAAGAGAAGTAAACTAAGCGCTAACAAACTTTGCGTTATCTGCTTTACAGTCACAAGTGGCGAGACTGAAAAATTTAGTGAATTTTATTATTTTTCTGAATACTTTTTACATGTCATTTATTAATAAAGTGGCGTCTTATCCAACTTCTGATTCACGAGAATCGAATCCAAAAGTGATTGTCAGTCAAGAATTTCCAAATATAATTGAAAAAGCTAAGAAAAGCGTAATTAAATCCCAGAAATTAAGCATGCCTAATGCAGAAGCAGCTTTTCTTGATCATACTATTAAGGATGCCTTACAATCTGTAATAGACCCGTTAACATGGAAGATTAATGCACTTGATTTGAAGATGGACAATCTGGGAGAGTTACCCAATGATCAGGCTAGAAGGCCCCATCTCAGTGCGAACCCGTATTTATTTTTAAGGCCTCCTTCCCAGTTTTCTCGAGCTTTTGGCGAATCATTTACTGAATGGGTCGGAAAATTTGAGAAATTTCTAATTTTACAAGGCATCACTGACAAAGCTGAAGAATTTAAAATCACTTCCCTGGAATCTAATTTAACGGGAGATGCCTAGTCTCCTATAAACAAATTAAAAACCTGCCTAATCCCCCACGAGGATATGCAGAAGTTGTAAATGCACTAAAAAATGAATTTCCGGATGGCTGTGACATGGATGTACATCAACAGATAATTTATGATAGAAAACAGAAAGTATCTGAATCTGTTTTAGAATATTTACAAAATCTGAAAAAAACTTGTTTATGCTGCTTATCCAGATTTTGATAATGCTGCCTGCAGAAAAATTAAAAAACCTATTTTTCTCAGAGGTCTTTCTAATGTAATCCAAGATGGCATGAAATATCATGATTTTCAAAGTTTAGCTGAGGCTATTAAGGCTGCACAATACATAGAATCACAGATTTTACATGATAATTCTTTGGCCAACAATATGGTCACAAGCACATAGGTGGGCAGCACCAAAATTCTTAGGAAGGGGGAAGGGGTTGAAAAAATTTTCAAAGGTCAAAAAATGGTCCTAAAAGTGGTTGTATGGCAAAAAAGACACCATTTTTTGACGTTTCTCATTGAGCACTATCCAATGGCATCAAAAAATTGCTAAAATAGCAAAAAAATTTTCAAAATTTGAATTCTGGGGGGTATTTTGATTTCTGGGAGGGTATTTCAACTTCTGGGGGCATACCTCCAAACCCCCCATGCCCATGTGTGCACAAGCGTTTTATGTAATTCAGCTTAAATAGACGGCATCAACCAATTAGAGGCTATGATTAATAATTTTATCCGGATGCAGAGCAAGCAACTGACAAACACAGGCAACAACCAGTGACAGTTTTGCAATTACTGCAAGAAACCAAATCACACAGTGGAGCAGTGCCGTCATCTGCAGCAACAAAATGGTCATCACTTAAATGGCAACCAGATACCACAACGCATTTGTCCTTATCCAGTGGTGCAAAATGCAAGTTTTAATGGTAAGCATGCCAGATTTAGTACTAATACTAATAATAATAATTATGGTAGAAGCCGACAATGTAACTTTGACCAAAATAGGCAAAATTCCCAGTCATTTCAAACTAATAATTGTTGTGACACAACCGCGACTAATTGAAATTATATTCAGCATAACTCAGCTTGTTTTAATCCATGCAATCAATGCGTTAACAGTAATCTTAAAGCTGAAAGCAATCATGAGCATACATGTGAATCTACATTTGAATATGATGACAGCAATCTAAATCCTGTTAATCAAATTAATAAGCATTACAGCCACAGTCAAACACAATTTGAAGCAAAAATTGATTTCTGTAAGCTAGACAATGTTGATGAAAATTTAAACATAAGTGTAAATTGTGTTCATGTTGGCAAGAAATTTGATTTTATAGGGCAGCACTGTCCATGCTGCGTGAGGCAACTAATGATACGGGCTGAAGCAGGTAATTTTGACTTAGAACCATGCTTCCAAATCACCACAGCTTGCCCATCCTCCATCGTACAAGAGAACCCTGTAGGCGGTAATGGAGGATATACCGTCCGTTTTGGCATTAGCAAAAACAGTGGCGCTCACCCTGCTAGACAGGCTATGATTTCACTAATATAGAATCTGAGAAAGATAAGTCCAAGAAAGCTCTGCTCAATTTTGAGCTCAACATACTCACAGTCAAAAACAAAGCATCCCGTTCCAAGAATGTTGCTGAAAAAACAACACTTCAGCGGTGTGCTCAAAAGATGCAAAAGGAGCTTCAGGAGAAAAGTTTGTTTGCAGCACCTCTTGTGTTTTTATCTTTACTTAATCTCATGTGCAAAGCTAAATCTTTAACATTTTTCAGAAAGCAAAGCACAGATGGCAAAGGCGATATAAAAATGATAAATCATTTTAGGAATTATCTGATCATCATTTTTTGCTTTATGATGACTAAATGTTTTCCCATTACTGTTTTATGCATGTTTAACGCAGTGCAAGCACAATATCAGATCTGTCACGTCATTTTCCCACAATTTGAGAATTTGAGTACATTTTTGAGTATAACTTTTGATCCGCTAGTATTTGTTATAACAATAAAGTTAATTAATGATCACAATTCATTCAGCTTGCTCAAAAATTAGTCCATGTTTCATGATTGACACAAGAAATATTTGCACAAATACAGGTTTGACAGTCGGATCAAAAGGCATGATGTTGCCTGCTCACCATTGAAATGCCTAAGTTTCAGCGAATGTGGGCGCTTCTTTGCTGAGCTCGAAACCTTACCAAAACAATACTTTAAACTTCTGAAACCTGGCTTTTGGTCTACAAATAAAACTGACCGTAAATTATAAATAATGTTGTAGTAATTTTTGTCAGAAATTTACAAATTTTCTCCTTGAGAAAGGAACCATTGCCTCCTGGAATGGACAATCCCTCATAAGTGACTTAGGCGACGTAGGTATTTGTCAGCCTAAAAATGGCTTTTGCAAAACCGCAGATGGCATAATCCTGTGGAATAAAATTGCATTTAAGAAACGTTGTTCAGTAACATTCAAAGGACAGTATTCTGCAATAATAAATGGCACGTATTTTATAATAGATGAGCTGCAAGGCGCATTTAAAATTAAAGATCAATTCACGGAATGTCGTGCATACCCTCATTTTAGTGAGAAGACAATAAAACTCAGCAAACATTTTTTTGAAGATCCTATTGATGCTAAATTAAATTTTCGCGAAATTAAGATCCTCTAAAGTGAGAAAGGATTACTGGACGGAAATTTGCCGCCAAGGCCAGAGATATTTAGATATTTTATGGCAAATGCTAAAATTTGATGCTTCCTTAGGCGCAAGAGCTCTCCTACAGTGCAGCAACATTGTGGCTGATTTTACAGGAGACGCACTAACAGTCTGGCCATGTAAACAGGTCAACGCTACTGAAATTATGTATGATTATAAAGTTAATAACATATATTATAAGTATCTAAAGGTGTAAATAGATAACCAAGTAATGTTTGTGATGCCAGGTAGTAATGATCTGACGAACTTCAGTCCAAAAGTAGACTGTAATCACAGGACAATAGGTATTTTTAAGCATAATTGCCAATGGGCCACTCAAACGGGTCCTGTGCACGTTAGTAAGCTACCTCTAGAGATAATCTGCAAAGGCCACTATAATGTATTTCAATTTGATAGTCCGGCTATTTTTCATGACAAATTATCAAAAATACCTACGAATTTTCAGTTTTTCCAGAATTACGTTCATCAAACTTAACAATTGAAAATTATTCTGAATAATTTAATCAATTATATGTCCAAAATGTTGCTAAGGCCAAATTTAATGAATGAAACGCTCTTAGGAACGGGTCAGAAAGCAGGAAATGTATTAAAAGGCGCAGGCGAAGCATTAGAACACGTTCTACACGGACAAACAGAAAATTTTAAGAGCGGATAAAACAATCTTCTTGAAGGGTTGCTACAGCTAATCATAAATGCAATCATTTCCATCGCTATCCTAGCACACATGCTCTATGTTTTTGTTGGCGATATTGTTTAAATTTAAGGCGCATTTAGTGTCTATACTCACAATTATGTTACAAATCAGCATTTTCACAAAAATTTGCATAGCGCCTACAACTTTAAACTTTATTTATAACATAATTTCTACTTGTTTTGGAACAAATGCTGATCCAAAAGAATAGAAAGGGGTCAATTACTGTATGTGCATAACATTAAAATGAATTCTTTTTGGCTGTTTTTTTGTTTGGCTATAGCTTTACCCCCAGAAATATTAGTCAAAGTTTTTGCCAATTTAGACGCACTAGAGAGTCCAAAATTACAACTGGTTTCCAAAAGATTCAATAGTGCTATTTGTTTAGCAAATTCAATTAAGACAAAATATCTAGTATTTGAATATTTCACTCAATATCCATTCATTGCCATGACGAAAAAATTTCAAACTTATGCTCAAATTGAAAATTTTGAGGAAATTCGCATTAGTGCTTTACTAAACAGTAATAAATTGCATTCTTCTTCAAACTGGATTTTGCTGGACGTCGTCTACTATATTAATATTTATTCAATTATTTAGTTTTTGCTTAAAGATCTGTCTGTTGAACGATTTTTAGAATATAATTTGCAATGGTATTTATAATTTTTTTTTTGAAATGTTTGAATGATATCATGTGCTGCCGCAAAATATCCTGCAAATATTTGCTGAGATCATATCACACTGCGATCTTACAAAATTGACTATTTATATTGACCATTGTCATTTCTGGAGTGAAATTCACTACGTAACACCCCCTAGTAGACAACTAAAATTGTTCATCGTAGAAAATACTAATGCCACCCTCTGGCACAATTTTTTTTGCCTGGCCAAATTCTTGGAATATTCTTTATAGACGTGTGTTACTGTGAATTTGTTTCAGGTAATAAAATTTTTCAAAGCGTTTTCAATTTTTCCATGCAACGAGTCAATATATACTTCCTTTGTATAATTTTGCTTCCTCCTCTTTGTATGCTCTTTGGCTAAAAATGGGTAAGTAGGTTTGACTCATTACAGTACTTATCATACACCTGTTGTTTTGGAACAAGTTTTACCAAAACTTATTGTCTACTTCAGGTTCACTAACTTAGCTTAGTTTGCAATAAAAACAAGGATTTTTGGATGCAATATGGGCAGAAATACCCCTTCAATTGTGGCTGAATTCTGATATCTGAACATTTATGAAAGTTCCTTCTGACTTTTACAAGCTTATTTCCGAATTGTACAAGCTTTGTTCCAAATTTCACAAAAAAAGTTCCAAACTTTACAAAAAATTTCCAAAAAAAATACAAGAATTTGTTCACTTAGATCAAAAATTTTGTTAGCATGTTGGAAAATATACCTCTTAAGAGCCCTATACAAAAAAGATTCAAACACATGTAGTATTTGTTCTTCTATTGTATTTAACTCATCCAGAGTACTTATGTCATTGTTTAAGGCTAAAACACAAGGATATTTACACTATTTTAAAAAAGCAATTTCCAATTACACTCACAAGACAATAATCACAAGCACTTGTTCTTTAATTTTAATCAATAAAATCATGTGTTCACATAATAAATTGTGAAGAATCTCATAATTTATAACCTGAAATCTCATCAGACGATTTCTAAACTCTGCATGAAATTTGTTGAATTTTAGGAGGTTATAAGCATAGATGGGCGCACCAAAATTCTGGGGGGTTTAAAAAATTTCTGGAGGGGGTGAAAAAATTTTAAAGGTCAAAAATGGTCTTAAAAGTGATTGTATGACAAAAAAGCACCATTTTTCGACGTTTCTCATTGAGCACTATCCAATGGCATCAAAAAATTGCTAAAAAAGCAAAAAAAATTTTTCTGGGGGGTAGGGGTATTTTGATTTCGGGGGGGTATTTCAACTCCTGGGGGGTGCATACCCCGCAAAACTCCCCACGCCCATGTGTGGTTATAAGTACAAAATTCAGTCTTTTGGATTATTTCATCTTTTTCATGTTTATTCTTGCTGATACGCAGTCTTCAAGCCATGCTTTAGCTTGTCACCTTTATGTGCAATAACTTCACATCCATAGGTAGGCAACTTGAACAGCTCTAGTGGCTCTTAATTGTATGCTCAAAGTGGCTCACTGCTCTCTGAATCTTTGAAATACGCACTGTTTACTTAATTCACAAGACATATATCAAATTTTGCTGAAATGAGTCTAAAGTTTCATCCCAACTCTGTGCTTATTATGCTGTATTTCCTCAATTCAAATCACTGAAATCACTGCAAAAATTTTTGTCAATCACTTAAAAAATGATTTTATTATGGGTTCTGCTTATTTAGGGTATCATATTATTCTATATAAATTTTATGAGATGTTAAATGGGAAATGCATGTACAAAGTAGAATTGTTTCCTGGTTTAGTATACAAATTTAGAAATGTAATATTTTTGCTCTTTGCAAGCGGAAAAATGATTCTTACAGGTGCAAAGGACAAAAGTGAGTTATATATAGCATATAAAATAGTATCAACAATGCTTGAGCAATGCCAAATTAAATAGTGAATTTTTCAAACTTTTCAAGAAATTATCCAAACTTTACAAAAAAATTTCCAAACTTAACAAAAAATTTTCCAAACTTTGCAAGAAATTTTCCAAACTTTACAAACAAATTTCCAAACTTAACAAAAAATTTTCCAAACTCTGCAAAGAATTTTCCAAACTCTGCAAAAAATTTTCCAAACTCTGCAAAAGTCCTATGCTTAAGCATGCAAAAATAATTCCAAACTCTGCAAAAAATTTTCCAAACTTTACAAAAATTTTCTAAATTTTACAAAAAATTTCCAAACTTCACAAAAATTCTTAAACTTTACAAAAAGTCTGCAAAAAATATTTCAAAATCAGGTGTCTTGATGTGTTGCAAGATCATTAATTTTATTCCATTTTATCCTATTGTAAAAAATTGATTTGTCAATGTGCTAGTCAAAAAAATGTGTCGATAAATTTTTATCACAAAAATATCCTTATTATTAGTTGATAAATTCCTATTATGGGCTGTCAATGCGCAATATAACCAGCTGCAAAAAATGGCTTTGCCAATGCGCAATATTACTAATGCGTCACTGCTTCACCAATGCGCTATATTACTACCTGAATGTGTCTGTTTAGAGGCTATTATAATCATGATGTTTCAGTCTATTTTGCATTAAACAGCCAAACACTCAGGTTATCAGCGATGGGAATCCACCATTTTCTACACACACACACACACACACACACACACACACACACACACACACACACACACATGCACAAACACACACACATATACACACACACACACACACTAGGTACATAGGTATCATGTATCATAGTTGGCGCAAAGCAGACTGGATGGTGTTTGACTGGGTGGCTGGACGCGCCTTGTCCCACATGCCTCATCATTGCCTATCCCTCATTGTTGCACTGCCAGGGCACAAGACACAAGATTTCACTATCCGCCTATGCTATAAGATAGGTATATATTTTGTGTTGCGCCCCACGTGAATTCATGAACATTCTAAAATTTGAGCTCAATACAGCTAAATCACTTAAAAATTAGGAAAAAACTTTTTTGCTTTGCACTACTTTACACCTTACACTAGTGTAACATTGATGCTCGGAATAAACAGAAAATTTTCCGCAATGGACAAAATGGATAAAATCAGGGACCCCCTACCTCCAGGGCCTACCTCGGCTTCCCTTACACTAGTGTTAAACTTTACTTTACACTTTACACTAGTCCCCTAACAAAATATAAAAATACTCTCTAGGACTGGGCAACTTATATTGCCTTTGTTTTGGAACAAGTTGTTTTGCAACCAGCTATTACTGTAAAAAAATTGATAAAATGCATAGGAACCCCTTTTCAGGACCCCTAGCCTTACTAGTGGCTCCACAGGCCCTCTTTAGGCTTACGGGTAGGTCCTCAACCCATTTGCGCCCTAACGCGACCTCAATTTTAGGCCAGGGCACAAGATTTTACCTCCTTTGCCTATGTTATAACGTTGTAACCCTAGGGAAGCAGGGTATACTACTACTGGTGCAAATAGGTAACCAAGTATTGTTTGTGATGCCAGGTAGTAATGATCTGACAAACTTCAGTCCAAAAGTAGACTGTAATCACTGGACAATAGGTATTTTTAAGCTTAATCGCCAATGGGCCACTCAAACGGGTCTAGTGCACGTTAGTAAGCTACCTCTGGAGATAATCTGGAAAGGCCACTATAATGTATTTCAATTCAATTGTCCAGCTATTTTTCATTACAAATTTTCAGTTATTCAAGAATTACGTTCATCAAACTTAACAATTGGAAATTATTCTGAATAATTTAGTCAATTATATGTCCAAAATGTCGCTAAGGCCAAATTTAATGTATGAAATGCTCTCAGGAACGATTCAGGGAGCAGGAAATGTATTAAAAGGAGCAGGTTAAGCATTAGAACACGCTCTACATGGACAAACAGAAAATTTTAACAGCGGATTAAACAATCCTCTTGAAGGGCCGCTACAGCTAATCATAAATGCAATCATTCTCATCGCTATCCTAGCAGGTATAGGTTATGTTGCATATTTAGCATTACTCAGGTATGAAGCTAAACAAAAGCGCTCAACACCCGTGGTCATAAATCTTCCCTCAACACTGAGGAGATGCCCTACTTTCTCTCATGAACATGAACAAAAGCAGCCCAAACTTAAAAGAGAAAGTGGTTACTTATGACAAAACCGCTGAGACCGTAGAAGTAAACTCAATCAAACATGAACATGTGGTTGCTACGTCACACACAGTACAATGTTATGTTAGGACTCCGCATATATGGATGATAAATAATGATCAGATTGAAATTAAAACTTTAATAGACACGGTAGCAGTGTACTCTCTATTGAGCGCTGACGTTGCTCATCAGCTAAATGATATACAAATTTTGGCTACATTAGCTGAGTCAATTGCTGCAAATGGAGAACTCATATATCTATCAGGCGAAGCTTACATAACAGTCAAACCCTATGATGTAGAAGAAATGCTACTTGTACTCATTTAAAAAGGAGGAAATAATTCACTTGAGCAAATTTTCTTGCACGCTTCAAAACTTATTATTTCAACAACAAAAAAAAAGATTTGTACAATTTAAATCAAAAAACATACCATGTTCTGGGCTCTATTTTAATTCACCTAGAAATGAGAGGTACTATAACATTAAACAAGAACCGCAAACTGAAGCCAAGAACTTTAACATTAATTAATGTGCCAGTTCCAATGCAATACAAAAGAGTAAAACACATTGATTTTGAGCCAAAATTGCATCAATTGCAAAACAATGTATACTTTGAATCTAGTATATGCCAAGTTCAGGATGAAAAAATCTCTGTACAAACTTTAAAATTGATATCATATACCATAACACTATGTCATGGCACAAAAATTGGTGACATAAAATGTTTTGTGCAATACCAAATAAATCAAATTTTAGATCATAAAAGTGCCTCAGACCCATCTATCTTGAAAATTGATACACTAACATGGCTTAAAGAAAATGTTGTGCTCTCTGACAAACTAAAACAGACAGAGAAGGAACAATTAATTTGGTTATTAGCTTCATATCCAGGATTATATGCACACAGTGATAAAGACACAGGAAAAACTACACTTGTTGAACATACTATAAGCACAGGTAACAACAATCCTGTTTGGGGATTCATGTTTTGGACATCAATTAAAGAAATAGAAATTATAACAAAAGAAATAAAAGCTCTAGATGCTAAAGAAATTATAAGTAAAAGCATATTTTTGAAAAATGAGCTTGCTAAGCGAGACTTGTAAACTAAGAGGAGCTTAAAGTTTAAACCTACCATTAAATTATAAAGATAATAATAAAAGATTTAAAGCTTCAAGAAAAAGAAAAATGTGATAAATTAAAACAAATGTAAAGGATATGATGAAACATTATTGTTGAGAATAGGATGATCACGTGCTATGTATAATGACTCCTTGATTAAAAGATCAAAAGAGTTGGATGCTCGACTGATAACCTTGAAGCAATCTGATGTAATTGGATGATTGCTATTTGAGATATGTTTGTGAATAGCAGATAAACTATCACCCTGAATTGGCTTTCCTGTAGCAAATGAGATGCCAGCACACCTGGGCATGGGGGGAGGGTTGAAAGCATATATGGGCAGCAAGAAAATTCTGGGGGTGCAAGATTTTTTTGAAGGTCGAAAAATGGCCTTAAAAATGGTGGTATGGCGATAAAAACAACATTTTTTGACGTTTCTCATCAAGCACTATCCATTGGCATCAAAAAATTGCGAAAAAAACAAAAAAATTTTCAAAAATTGAATTCTGAGGGGGTATTTTGATTTCTGGGGGTATTTTGGTTTCTGGGGGTGCATACCCCCAAACCCCCCACGCCCTGGTGTGGTTGGAAGGGTATGCAACCCCCAGAAACCAAAATACCCCCCCCCCAGAAATCAAAATACCCACCCCCCAGAATTCAATTTTTGAAAATTTTTTTCGTTTTTTCGCAATTTTTGATGCCAATGGATAGTGCTTGATGAGAAACGTCAAAAAATGGTGTTTTTATTGACATACCACCATTTTTAAGGCCATTTTTCGACCTTCAAAAAATCTTGCACCCCTCCCAGAATTTTCTTGCTGACCACATATGGATGCCAGTATGCTCTGCCATTCTACTCCCAAAATGTCGGCGAGTTTCACCAATGTAACTAGCCATACAGCTAGAACATGTATACTTATTCAGTAAATTTGAGAGTAGCTTAGTAGGTACAGCATCCTTGTTCTTATACAAGCGGCTGATACACATGACAGCTTTGTAAACAAACCTTACTCTAATCTGAGGGTAAAATGCAGATATAACCTTCAGAATTCTGCTGCGTACATTGTAGCCATGCACACCAGTGTAAGGCAAAACAAGGGAATAGCATAGGTTATCACACCCAAATTTTATGTCATCACTTTTACTATAAACTTTTGTCATAAAGTCTGATATGACCTTATCAATCAAGCTAAGCGGATACTCATTTTGCAATAGAGTCTGCTTCAGCTCGTCAATATCAGAGACAAAAGTCTGATATGAGTTACAAATCATGTGAATATGACTCACAAGTGTCTTTATTGAGCCAACTTTATAGGCAAAAGGAATGAAGCTAGACAATTTGGCATAAAGGCCAGAAAATGTGGGTTTCTGATATGATGATGTGACAATATCATTGGACTTCCTTTCAACAAGCACATCAAGGAAATTTAATTTCTTGTCACATTCAGTTTCAAATGTGAAATTCATATTAGGATGTTGCTGATTCATGTAATCACAGAACTTTCTAGGCTGATTTCTGTCAGAAAACACTACAAATGTGTCATCAACATAACGTACATAAAACTTGGGTCTAATCTTTATACTACAGTCTCTGAGCCACTTTGTTTCATGATGGCTTGAGAAAATGTTGGCAAGAACTGGGCCAAGCGGATTACCCATAGCAACACCATCTATCTGTTGATAGATTTTACAATTTACGCGTAAAGTAACACTCTTTAACTGCAAGTTCTAGAAGCAGTTTGAATTGATGACAATTCATGTTATTTACTAACACGACATTCTGTTCCTCAAATAGTTTCCTAATACATATGTCAATGGTCTCATTGAGTGGAATATTAGTGAACAAGCTTGGGCTACCCATAGCTGGAAAAGTCCGTAAAAAGACAGCTTTCCATACATCTTGTGGACTCTACCAATTTAATTACTTACCATTTGGTCTCTGTAATGCACCTGCAACCTTTCAGAGATTAATGGATATGCTTCTCTCAGGTCTGCAATGGCAAACTTGCTTAGTATACTTAGATGATATCCTGATCTATGCAAAAACGCATGAACAGATGCTTTGCAGACTAAAAGTGATTCTTGAACGCTTTTCAAAAGAAGGCATGAAATTACGCTTAAATAAATGCAAGATCAGCTTTACGGAAGTCAAATACATTGGCTATCAAATATCTGAACAAGGAATCTTGCCAGATAATAGAAAATTCGAAGCAATATCAAAAATAGCACAGCCTAAGAATCCAAAAGATGTGAAGTCATTTCTTGGTTTAATTTCATAATATCGCCATTTTAAACCTAATTGTGCACAAAAATCTCAACCTCTAACAAAACTCTTGAAGAAGGAGGAAAACTTTTTCTGGAGTAATGAGCAACAAAATGCATTTGAGGCATTAAAATTGCTGCTCATTAACCCGCCAGTATTATGCTACCCTAATTTTAATAAAGCATTCATACTTCAAACAGACGCATCCATACAAGGAATAGGAGCTGTTCTGAGCTAGATAGGTGATGATAATCTTGAACATCCTATAGCTTTTGCTAGCCATACTTTAAGGTAAGCAGAGAAAAACTATCCAATAACAGAATTAGAAACCTAAGCTGTGGTAGAATTTATTAAATATTTCAGACCTTACCTTTATCTACATGAAGTTACTGTACAAAGTGATAACATTGCTGTAAAGGCAGTATTGGAAAAACAAAATGCATCCCCAAGGATTGCAAGATGGGGTTTAGCTATAGCAGGGACTAGACTGAATAATCAACCCCAAAAGGTTCCTTAAATCAAAATGTGGATGCCTTATCCCCAATTACCAAATTCATTCGGAGACTTAACTTTTGATATTGAATCTGAAGAAATAAGTTGCCCACTAGAATCAAGCATTTTATGCATCAAATCAAAAATTGACTTAAAAACCTCACAAAATAATGATTTAAAATTATCAGACATCATGAGAAGACTGAAGAAACAGCCAGCTGACAACAATCTTACAAAATTATATGAAATTAAATCAGACATCCTTTACTGGAAAGAAGATGAATTGTGTGAAGTTGTAGTCCCAAAGTGCTTACAACCACTGATCATCCAAACTCACCATGATGATCCTCTGGCAGATCATTTTGAGGCCAGAAAGACTATCCAGCTCATTTCTAGATGCTATCATTGGACCACTATGAATAAAGACATTACAAATCACTGTAAAGAAAGTGAAACTTGTCAGAAGAATAAACCAATGCGTCATAAAATAACAGCCACACTCAAACCTATTATTGCATCAGGACCACACCTGGGCATGGGGGGTTTGGGGGGTATGCACCCCCAGAAACCAAAATACCCCCCCAGAAATCAAAATACCCCCTCCCAGAATTCAATTTTTGAAAATTTTTTTTGCTTTTTTTGCAATTTTTTGATGCCAATGGATAGTGCTTGATGAGAAACGTCGAAAAAGGGTGTTTTTATCACCATACCACCATTTTTAAGGCCATTTTTTGGCCTTCAAAAAAAATCTTGCACTTCCCCCAGAAATTTCTTGCTGCCCACGTATGATCAGGACCATTTGAAAGCGTTGCTGTGGACTGCATGGGTCCAATAAGCATGACTGAAAACGGAAATAGATTTATTGGATTCTACAATGCGATTGTGGGACTGACTTCACATCAAAACTCATGAGCAAAATTCTTACATCTCATGCATGTACAGAAAAGGTCATACAAGCGCCTACCACCCCATTGCAAATGGTGAGGTGGAAAGGGTGAATCAAACACTGATCACAAGAATATGTATGTTTGTGGATCAACACCAAGTTGACTGGCATGAACACCTCCCTTACGCAGTCTTCACAACTAATATACACACTAATGACTCAACTGGTTATGCGCCATTTCAACTTTTATACAGAAGAATAGCAAATCTACCTGTTGACGCTGCTCTGAACTATCAGCCAAACATTTATCATACTGATTATGACTCTAATGATCATGAAGTGAAAAGGCATTTCACACAGGCACTCACTGTAATTCAAAGCCAAATCAGAAAGGCACGACAGAAATATAGTGCTAACTTTAATAAGCATGTGAATAATGTGACTTATACAGTAGGGGATCTTGTCTTAAAGGATTCCCAGACTGTAAGAAGGCCATATCAAAAAATTACTGCCTCTTTATGATGGTCCTCACAAAATTATCGAAGTGAAATACCCTAATATTGTAATTCAATTATTGCAAGACAGTACAGTAATTGAAACTGTGCTTATACATTGAAGCAAGCCATTCTTTAAGATTAAACTGTCAGAACCAAATCAAGCGGTTCATTAAAAACATAAAACAGTGGAAAAAAGGATAACGCCAAGTCATACATACAACCTACAAAATATGGCAAATCAGCAAATAAACATGGTCACCATACAAACCACAACTGATGATGCAAATTATGATGAAGTACAGGATAGTCAGCCACATGTTATTTGTAATCATGCAGACACACCTATTGAAATCAAGGAAATAAGCAATACTGATCTCCAGCTATCACAACTATTATCGAGCACTGAGCATTTCTGCTCACCAATAATACCTCATGTGCTAGTTACTATTAAAAATCAAGTGAAACTATTTGCTGTGTCAAATGAAAATACCTCAGGCTCCATACTCAATGCAGCAACAGCTAAACTCATACTAGAGCTCATGATTCAAAAAACGTTCCTCAAACATGATTATATTAACCCAATAGGCGAAGCCTATATCAGGGTGAAAACACAAAACTTTGAAGAGACACTTAATGCTTACATAAACGGACATAATGATACCCCATTGATTTTCGGATATGATTTTCTCATTCGATTTGAAAATATCTTTAAAGAAAGGGATTTCAAACACTTCAGAGCAGTCTTGAAAGCAGGACATATCACAAGATCACCAACCACTACCAGTCATACTAAGATCACACCAGTTGAACGGACTGAGGATGAGATAACTGCGGACACTGTGATCCAAGATTGTGATGATCCTAGCAGGGACTTCACCATAAATGACTTGTGGGACATTGAACTACAAGGATTTGTCCACGGTTGTTTCAGATACCCCAGTGGATGGGACCCAAACGGACTACCCAGCTGCCAGGAAGAACAATAAGTGACCCGAGAAGATGGCGGCTTGTTGAGTTCATCAAGTTCGTCAAATGAAAGCATTCAACCTTAAAGAAGGAGGATGTCAGGGCGGCGGCAACATCAAAGAAAGATAAAATTAAAAGAATATTTTTAGGTACTATATTTAGAAATCTCATGTGCTCGTATCTACTTTCATTTTTGCATCTTAAACTTCAAAATCATGTATTCGTTCTAGTAACTTATTTCCTTCTTTTTTGCAAACTCTTAAATTAGATTTCCGGCCTCACATACCTGCATGTTTTAGAAACTTGTATAAAAGTTCGTGTTCATATCATTTTTGCTCTTTTGCTCCGACATTTGCCTCTGACTAGCTTAATCACGCTACACATTTTTTGCCACTCGCCCTTTATTGCCTGTTGTTGTCGAAAGTAAAAGGTAATTAGATACTTTGTGTTGTGTTTGACTTATTCCGCTCTTCAGCAACGATTTAGGTATCTATCCGCTGTCAGCAGTGAAACATTCAAATATCTAATCCGCTACCCGAGGCGAAGAAAGTAAGATAAGTTAAGATTAAAGATTAAACCTCTACAAAAGAGAAGTAAACTAAGCACTAATAAACTTTGCGTTATCTGCGTTACAGTCACACACACACACACACACATGGGCGGGGGGGAGTTTGGGGAGTAAGCATCCCCCAGAAGTTGAAATACCCTCCCCCTTAGGAATCAAAATACACCCCCCCCAGAAAAATTTTTTTTTGATATTTTCAGCAATTTTTTGATGCTTTTGGATAGTGCTCAATGAGAAACGTCAAAAAATGGTGTTCTTTTTGCCATACAACCACTTTTAAGACCATTTTTGACCTTTAAAAATTTTGTCACCTCTCCAGAAATTTTTTCACCCCTCCAGAATTTTGGTGCTGCCCACCTATATTCACATAGCCTTGTACTCCCACAAAGGGGAGGTAATGCTGACACAAAAGACAATGAAGCGTCAAAGAAATCGGTTGAAAATGTTTAAGGATGAAAACATTGTAAGAGTTCAAGCTCCACTGCACATTGACATGTTTTCACAAGACAGATACCTGCTTAATCTTACCAATTTATGGCTAGAATTACATAAAAATAGCAATGCTTTTGTTTTGCAGTGCTTTGAGGATTTGAATTTAGAACTACAGGTCCTACAAATAAAACTTTTCATTCAAAAAGCTGAGGTTTTGGACAGTGTAAATCTAGCACTTGAACAAACAATGCAATCATGTACTGCAAACTATCACATAAGGAGAGTGACTACATGCAAATTGCATTTATCAAATCCAGCAAGAGAAACGCCTAATTATACATTGTTTACTGGTCAGCTAATTTAAAATTCTGTTTTCAATAAAGAAGGAGTGGGCAATGTTCTGGGCATTGTAATATGCCAATGCATGTCACCTAAATACTGTAAATTGCCTGGTGAACAAAGTTGATTGTGTTGGCCTCTATTTACCCGCTCAGCATTTTGTCAAGGGAGGGAGTAAAAAATTGTCATACTACAGGGGATTAGACGCAACGATCAGCTTTTCTTTTGGATATCGCCCAACCAGCTTTGTTGTATATGTGCTTCATTATCACGGATGGCCCATCTAGATCAGTGTATTGTTCTGATCTACAGGGCGCGGAACTGAGGCCCGTGGGCTCATTTGCAAATCGAAATCCGTTAAGTTTGCGGGACGCGACCGTCGACATGCATCAATTTTGTGTTGACTGTCGAAGGCGAATGAACGAAGCAGGCCCGAGCGGCATGTAGTGTTAGACGCGTGCGATTCTGCTTTTGTGTGTTTATTGGTGGGCATAGGTTTGAGCGAGGCTTGGGGAAGAAGTAGAAGCATCATGTTGATTTTATTCTCAACATTCACTTCTCGATTTTGCCCATGGGATAGGTTTTCAAATAATTTCAAGAACAGAAAGATCATTTCAGCGCAGATTGCTTCAATTTTCAAGCATAACTTTATTGAAATTTTTCGAATTTTAGCATCAAATGCTACAAATCTAGGCAATTGAGTAGTAAATCGAGGTTCTAAATGTCCTTCCATAATTTTACAAATTTAAACAAAATTAGATGCTTTTTTTTGCACAAAATTGTCTCAAATTTTAAAAGATTTCTCGATAAAAAGTATTGCGTCAAAACGGATTTAAATAAAAGTATACAACATAAAACGCAGAAAAATTGATATTTCGCGTGTGAAGATCAAATTTCTGGACCTACTTTTATCTGCCTTAGACATTTTATACCATACTCCTCGCTTAGAAAATCTTAGATCTATCAGTGCCTATTGCGCACCATTAATGCAATCCGTCCATGAATCTCGCCAAGTGCTTTATGAACATCCGCATTTGCTGTTTAATTGTCTTCTGATTTAAAAGGATCCTAGTCTGTAGAACGTGTAATGCATTTTACCACGCCATTAGGCGCTCGTTTTCGGATTTATTTCGCTCAAACAATTTAACGGAACTGGGCAAATATTGAAAAGTTGAATGACGCTTTTTGGCTAATCGCCCGCTAAGGGCCAATGATTCATCTTCATTACTTTAATCCAGTGAGCTTGAAATTTTGGGCTGATGAACCTCAATTGTCACTTGAATGCTCATTTTCTCTGTAATTTTCTCACTTTTGCTTTACTTTCAAATAAGTTTCATCTGAAAGATTTTTTCGTTTTTTTCCTCACATTGGTTCTTATTTTACTTTACAGAAGTTCTTTATGGATACTATCAAAGGTTCTTTTATCATTTCTTTATTTCTGTGTCAATTTTATAGAGCTTTTTTCTTGGTCATTCCGTATCAACCTATAAGAAAATCTGCATGAAAATAATTATGAAGAAGTAAAAACGAATAAAAATCTTGATATAGATTATTCTAATTGACAAAATTCACTAACAGGCATAAACAGTAAAAATTGGGCAAAATATACCATCTATGTTTCAGTCGCCTCGATTTTTCCGGCCAACCCTGATTTAGCGCGCTCATTAGCACAAAGAGATCAGCACAGCTGTTGGCGCTTTTGCCCCAACCAAAGTTTAAACCATTGAATATGTGAAATGTAGACTGCGCTGTAGTGTAATGTGCTAATACGTGTCTTCCCTCCTATTGCACGATCTTTTGACTCTTTAATATATTTGTCCGTATTTCAGTTTTTTTTATTTAAGTTTACAACTTTTTTGTGTAAACGCCTTTTTCTAGTGTTTGAGGTGTAAAAATTTTGTGCTTTTTCAACCGGGAAATTGCTTCTGTTGTAAATGCTCCTTTTTTTGCACCACTTTGAACAACATTCTAACGCCTTACATAGCTATAGTGGATCCTCCACTGAATTCCAGTTCGAAAAACATTCGATTTTTGGCAAAAATTGTATTTATGTAGTGTGAAATAAGTTCGATTTTAATCTAAAAACCAATATTACTATACCAAAGGAGGCAAAAACTAGCTAAATTGCCATGGCAATACTTTTGTTTAACAACTTTGTTTGGTATCGTTTCTTGTAGAATGTCCTTTTGAGAAACTTAGTAGTTGTTTCTGAACTTTTATGTAAAAGATTGGATAACTTATAATTACAATATCAATTTTTTTAAAAGTTGATATAATGATGGAAAATATCCTTATTGTGAGTAAGTAAGATGATGACGTGTACATATATGTAACATATTTAGGTCCAACAGAGTAATGACCGCTGCAAATGATTTGCGGACTGAGCAGCCATATAGTACCTATGTTTGAATGTATGTACATACAAGGTAGGAAAAAAACGGATGGCACATTAGTGTGTATAATCTCTCAACATTGAATGCGCTTTGTTTTGTTCAAGAGCCTATGTATGTATATATTACCTTTGCAAGATCCTTTTAGAATTACTTTTTTAACTTAAGCTATACTCTTTTTTGTTTATATGAGAGCTTTTTGTAAATTGTTTTATGGGCTACAGTGAGAAAAACAAGATGTATTACTGTAATTCGGCAGATCAACTAAGTGAGGGGGATTGGTTGGGATTCTTCCATTTTAATGCAGCAGTCCGCCTATTTAAATTCAATTTAGTCATTTAATAAGTGCTAGAATATACTACAATAAGTGCGCTAAATAAAAAGCTTTTGGCTGGAATCAAATACGGGTTGCTTCTTGTGCGCAAAATTGATCGCCAACAATTGCTTGAGAACAATTGCTCGCCAACAATTGCTCGCCTAGCAATTGCTCGCCCAGCAATTGCTCGCCCAGCAATTGCTCGCCCAGCAATTGCTCGCCCAGCAATTGCTCGCTCAGCAATTGCTCGCCCACCAATTGCTCGCCCACCAATTGTTCGCTCACCAATTGCTCGCCAAATGATTGCTTGCCTAACAATTGCTCGCCAATTGCCAACAATTGCTAGCCAAACAATTGCTTGCTGAGCGATTATAATTAAGTACAAGTTATCTCTTCTGTGATATAGCATACATTTATCTATGTATGTACATACAGATTGAACCGTTTCTAGAAGGAAAGAGAGAAGAAGCAGTAGTTTGAAGGTATACCTTTTTAATGTACCTACTAGAATGTATTTCAATGTTCTCAACTTTAATTTTCAATTTTATTGCACTCAATAAAGTCGACATCAATAGTTATAACATCTCATTAAGCATCAGAACAAAACAACCATACACCTGCCTACAACAACTTCAGAACAGGAATTTTGGGCTACCATTCTCTGTTCATACTCTTGAATAAATCCGCATAAGAGCCCTCGGACTGAAAAAATCTGCGCTGCCAAATACCTGTTCTGAAAATCGGAAAAATTTCCCACTTGAATTACTTTGCTTCAATGATCAGCTTGTAACTGATATAACAAATTCAAAAAAACTTAAAAATGCATTTGCGGAATAATTGCTCGCCAACAATTGCTCACCAACAATTGCTCACCCAGCACCTAACAACTTTATTGAGTGCATCAGAACCGAAAATTAAAATCAAAGGAATTAAAAATCATTTTAGTACACTAAAAATTAATACTTTCAATCTGAAACTACTGCTTCTTCTCTCTTTCCTACCAAAAACGAAACAAGCTGTACATAGATAAATGTATGAGTGCAAATGTATGCAACATCATGATATAAAATGACAATTGCTGATTCAAATAAATGAGAAGAAACAATGTTTAGGGAGCGGTTCCTTGTGATTAATTCACTGGCGAGCAATTGCTCAGCAATTAATTGTTCGGCTAGCAATTGTTTTTGATTGATGAGCAATTTTTAGGCGAGCGATTGTTCGTCAAGCAATCATTTGGCGAGCAATTGCTGTGCGAGCAATTGCTGAGCAAGCAATTGTTGGGCGAGCAATTGCTGAGCAAGCAATTGTTGAGCGAGCAATTGCTGAGCGAACAATTGTTGGGCGAGCAATTTCTGGCAAGCAATTGTTGATGAGCGATTTTTCCATTAATCGGGTTGCTTCATCAACAAAGCAGATGTTTTATGTACTACTGAGCTATGTATGTCGGAGTTTGTGGCGTTTCTTAGCATTTTGGTCCGAAGTGTCACTTATAAGCTGAATGTACGATTTTTATCAGTAAGTTTATGTATGAATGCAGCAACCCGTAATAAAGGTGCAGAAACTCACAGGCAAATCAATCTATGTAAGCAAAAGTACCAGTAGTAAACATTTGTATGCGTGTTTCATCATTGATTTTTTTGTATTCCCTTGCGTGTGCGACCTATGTTTTGTAGATTGTTTCAAGGTTGTCAGCCTTACCCATGTGTGGGCGCTTGGGAGAGGTGCTCTTTTGGTTGAAAAAAGAGGGACACAATTTTTACCAACATTAGGTGTGCTTGGGTAATTGTGGGATGTTCAAAGTTTAATGAAAGATGATTGCATGATCCTAAACAATTGGTATGTATGCAGGATGCAGAGAATACATAAAATGAGTGTGGTACGTATTTATTGAAATGATAGAATATGCCATCAGTGAAAATTTGTTTGACACAAGTTTGATCATTTCACTGGTGTTAACGAAGCCGTACTGCATCTGATCATGTATTTCCCTTTCTCAAAATCATCTAATCACCAAAAATTACTGTATCTCAGAAATCAAAGGACTTGCTATATTCAGTGTGTGGTCTCCTATCTCATTTGACAGAATTAAAGAGGCTTTCGTGTGATTGCTAGGAGGGAGCACAAAATTTTGTTTTTTTACAGATCGTTGTGAAATCCATCATCAGTGAATCAAATTGGTTGGCGGCAAACAATCTAGCAACACTGGATGAATTATCTATAAAAAAGGAGAGCAAGGTTTCTGCTCGTGTCGTTATACTTAATATATATTGTTTCAGTCAAATGCAAAGAAGGCAACGCCAGCGGCAAAACGCTGCTCGAAGCCTTGGACACCATTTTGCCTCCGTCCACATTCGCTGAATCCCTGCAATTGTCTTCACTACAGATGGACAGAAACAAACAGTGATCAAGGTAATATATATGTCGTACCATGACAGGGCATTATATGCACTTCTTGTCATGAAATTTGAACAATTAACAGTCTCTGAATCTCTCATGAGGATTGATATTTACCCCCGCCCCTTCTTTGCTAAAATGACCGGGACCCTCACAACACATGCACAGCATGTTAATTCTAGGGGGTGCAATTTTAAAATGCCTATTGTGGGTGTAAAAATGGCAGATGTGCATCAAAAACATGCTTTTTTGGCTGCTTAGGTGCTAACTAAAATTTCAAGCTGGTACACGTCAGAATAGAGGGTATGCTCATAACATATAACTGGGGCTGGGGATCCTCAGCTCAAAGCAGGTTATTCGCCTAGAAAATTTTTGACATCCCTCGATTTTGATGAAAACTTGCATTATTGTTCATTTTTATGTGCTTTTTACCATCTTTGACCTAAAACTGAATGTCATTGTTTCACCCCTTTCCCCCAACAAATTGCAGAGGATCACCCAACCGAATTTTGAGCCATTGCACGCATAGATGGGTATGCTACATAAATTGATCCTTCAAAATTTAGTGCAGATATATGACAGTACCAAAAATACATGTAAATAGAATGTTATGCATAGCATGAGCTAAAATTAATATCAAAATTAGTATTGAAACAAGTTAAAATTATCATCAAAACCAAAAACTCACAGATAAGCATGCTAGAACTTCAGTAGAAGATTGAGGATTGTGTGCTTCCATACAGTAGAAATATTGTAGTTTCTTGTTTATTTTTAAATGGAGAGTAGTATGAGATCTTTCATGTCAAAAATGAGAAGAATCATTTACGACTGGACAGGCAAGTGAAAAGCGTTTGTAGGGTACTCTAAAATGGCAAGATGGGAAATTTTTTGTAGTAAATTAGGCAAATTTAGATTGCAAATTGAACATTTTCTCTAAAAGTGCTCAAAATTGACCAGAAACTGAGACTCATAAGCCGACCCCTATGCCATAACACTGTACATGCTATAACACTGGGGCCTGACTATGGCTGGAACCGGCCTCCTATCCTTAACCACTGCCTATTCTTTACCATTGCCTATCCTTAACCATTGCCTATCCTTAAGCACACTATGCCAGACTAATACGCTTAACTACTACAATCATTTTTGCACTTTTACTATTAGGCTCAAATAGTACATAAAATTACTAACGTGATGTGAAGTGCTGATTTATTTTAGCTGATTCGAGCTTTCTAATTCATTAGATCTATATAACAATAAATAATAATGACTAAGTGCGAAGCGCCGGAAAATTTTGACATTTTTGCCTTTTTGAACTCAGTTTTCTGGACACACATCATTGCAACAGACAAATCAACAATATTTCTGAAAAAATTTTGGGGGGGGGCATGTGCCCCCAATGCCCCCCCCGGCTACGCCTATGGGAAAAAATAATCAATATGAAACGCTTTGCGCTAATGTTTTTGGTAATATTTTTATTGAATAATGTCGCTTTTTAAACTAAGAATATAGAAATTGATGACTATAAAGAAAATTTTGACTTTAAGACAAGACACAATTTCAGGCGTTTTTAAGTAAAAGGAATGTAGAGTTATTATTCCGTTGCGAAGCATCAACAAAATTTCGACTCTATTATTGCCTTTGCCCTCAGAAATAATGCAGAAAACGTTCCGTGAGTTCAAAATCACCGGACAATATCTGTCTGGTTAACCCTTTAGTGAGGGGATAATACCCCTCCCCTATGTACGTACTTATGTATATTGAAGAGATAAATCATCTTAGGCAGGGGCGTACGCAGGATTTGAGGAGAGCATACGTGGGCAGCAAATGAAGGCACCAAATGAAGTGCATTTTCTGACATTTCCGAACATGTTCTACCTATTAAGCTCAAAAAATCAAACTTTTAAAAAGTATTTTCTCCTAATAAGCTATTAAAAATGACGTGTTTCGCCGCACTTAGGCCTAAAGTAATGAAAATAATGATTCTACGGCGCGAAAGCGCTGAAAATTTTGAGATTTTTGATAAAGAGATGCCAATTTCCATGCATTTTACGGGAGGGAAAAACGGCCGCCCCCTGCGTATGCCCATATCCTAGGCATACGTGGGCAGCAAGAAAATTCTGGGGGGGGTGCAAGATTTTTTTGAAGGTCGAAAAATGGCCTTAAAAATGGTGGTATGGCAATAAAAACACCATTTTTCGACGTTTCTCATCAAGCACTATCCATTGGCATCAAAAAATTATGAAAAAAACGGAAAAAATTTCAAAAATTGAATTCTGGGGGGGTATTTTGATTTCTGGGGGGTATTTTAGTTTCTGGGGGTGCATACCCCCAAACCCCCACGCCCCGGTGTGATCCTAGGTATTGTGTTCACTGACATGAAAACAAAAAGCATAATACGTGCATGAAATGAGCAAGAATACGACAATATGTTTTTATCCTAGATTATACGAAAAGGATGAATGCTGCAAAATACAACAAATTATGGAAAAGACAAATGAACAGGTCACTCAGGATTACGTTAAACAAGGATTATGTTTGGCGAAAGTTATTGGTCGATCCAGTGTTAGCAGCGAGGTGTGAGGCATAATCAAGAAATTGTATTCGTTATTTCGTTTCGAAAAATGTATTGGAAGTACGGTTTTACCTTTGACAAACATCATGCAAAGGCTAGTTATTGCCACAGGTATATGCGAAAATACCATGAGAAAAATTATTGTGAAGCTGTTTCATAAGCAATCACGTAAAGAGAGGAAGTGCAAAATTGATGCATTCGATAGGGATGTCATCAGACAAATTATACATCGAATGATGAAAAGTGGTGAAATAGTGAAGTGACAACAGAAAAAGTCACTTCAAAAGTTAAAGAGAACTTAAATTTGACAGTGTCTCACGCGACAATATAGCGTGTCATAAGGAAAACTCGTTTTTCCTACGTGAAAAATAACAGCACGCGACTTCACCAATTTGCAAATCCAACCGTCCACGACACGTCATTTGGCATATTTGCAAAATATAACAAAATTGAGAAATGAAAATATACCTATATATTACCAGGATGAGACGTGGATAAATGAAGGGCACACAGTTCCAAAAGTTTAGACATGGCAATTCGAGAAGATCCTAGAGCTGCTTTTGTCCCTGAGTCAGAGTTTGTTCTCGGAGTAATGTCAAAAATAGGTAGAGGTTCGCGGTTAATTATTTCGCATATCGGCTCAGAGAAAGGCTTTGTTGACGGTGGATTAGATATTTTCTGGTCAAAAAAATGGTGATTACCATTCAAAATGAATGCAAAGCATTTTGAAGAGTATATTGAAAAGATTTTGCAAAAATTTCCAGAAAAAAGTGCCTTGATACTAGATAACTCCCCTTATCACTGCAGAAGATCCAAGCAAAAGATAACAGTCAATTCAAAAAAAGGAGACATGATAGAATTTTTGAAAAGCAATAATATTTCATTCAATGAAACAATGAATAAAGAAGCATTTTTCAATTTGCACATAAAGTATAACCAGCTCAACAAGGATGCATTTGTCGCTGAAGAAATAGCAAAAGCACTTAACAAAATGATTTTATGGCTCCCACCCTACCATTGTGAAGTCAATCCTATCGAACTCATATGGGCAAGCGTTAAAACCATATGTGGGCAGCAAGAAAATTCTGGGGGGTGCAAGATTTTTTTTGAAGGTCGAAAAATGGCCTTAAAAATGGTGGTATGGCAATAAAAACACCATTTTTCGACGTTTCTCATCAAGCACTATCCATTGGCATCAAAAAATTGCGAAAAAAACGAAAAAAAATTTTCAAAAATTGAATTCTGGGGGGTATTTCGATTTCTGGGGGGTATTTTGGTTTCTGGGGGGTGCATACCCCCCCAAACCCCCACGCCCAGGTGTGGTTAAAACTAGAGTTGCAAAACGTAACACGACGTTGTCGAAGAAGGTTCCCGCATAAGAGCAAGTGACTGGAAAAAGGCAGTAGATCGCGTGAGAAAATTGAAAGAAAAGATGTCTGACCCGACATTGCACCCAATTTTTTGGATGTGATTATATCGTTAAACTCTGACAACAATGATGACGACAAAAATGGGGTTTAAAATATGACTTATTTCAACCCATTTTGGAATATTGAAGACAGCGAAGGCGAGGAGTCAAGCCGAGATAATGATTTTTATGGATTCAAAGATCTATCAAGCGGAGAAAATGAGCTTTAATAATATTCTTGTGAATCCTTATTTTAGGCACTTTGAAATAGATTAGAACTTTTTTGCTGTAGGCTTAAATAAAATATGGTACATAGCTTCATACTTAATTTATGACTCTGAAGTAGTCCTTGAATCATAGGTGCACAAGGTCAGGGCCGGCAGAAGAGGGTGAAATCTCAAAAATCCATAACAGATGATTTAACGATCACAATTTTTTTGTTTTTAAGGATCAAAAAGGTCAAAATAGCCTATAAAACGTTTTTCCGTGGTAATATCGCATTTTGAGAGCAACTTTAGTCTATTTTGACTGCATTATATCACTTTTAACACTAAAAAAAATGCACAAATTCATCAATTTTTGGGCGTTTTTGAGTAAAAAGTACTAATTTGATGCAAAGCGCTGGAAAAATTTTGACGTTTTTTTGCTTTGGACCTCATAGATGATGCAAAAACTTTCCATAAGCTCAAAATCTCCGGACAGTTCCTGTCCAGCTGACCCTTCAGTAAGCGTAGTATCCCCTCACCCCCACCCCTATGTGCATGTGTGACTTGAATAAGTTAATAACCATAAAATAAATATTTTAATTATACAGAGATGATGTTAAACTTTACTTGATATCTGACAGGACGCTAAAGCAAGCAAAGCGTAGCAGTAGATCATAACGATTAAAAGCCAACAAAAGTACTGCAATTCGCATATGGTATTCCATCGTACCACAGGATGCAGTCATGCAAGCGATTCAAAGCCGTCGAATCAAATTCCAACAGCGTGCAGATTCATCCTAAAATCAATTTAAAATACGAGTAATAAATGTAAAAAAAGTAGAAATATGAAGTGAAGGACAATGCTATATGTAAACTCACATTAAAACGGACTTGCGAAAGGCTGCACTACAAACTGACTGGTTAAAAATAATAAAATAAATTTTAATTATGAAATTCGACATTTTCAGAGAAAAATTTAGATTTTTACAAAAACTCAGAATTCTTTTAACTGTAATACTGCCTTTTCAGAGCTTCAAGGAAAAATCGAATCTTTTATCGCCCTCTTGAAATTATCTGTTAGACGATAAAATGAAAAATACTTACTTCTAGAGAATTAGCTACTTATGACAGCAACAGCAATGATAATGATTGTAAAAATTACAATAATGCGTTTCTTATAATTTAATAACTGCAACTATCGAACATTTGATAATGCCATAGAAATAAAAAAGGTGGCAGCTTAAATTTGAAAATCATAGTTTAAAAAGTTGAAAGCGAAAATTACTTTAATTTTGTTTCAAAAAACATTATAAAAACCACTTTACTCAGCGTACTATTTATAGTCAGGCCCGCATCCATGATTTTGTTCCGGAAGGGGGGTCACGACTTAATTTTTTTGAAAACATAAGGGTGGACCATAGACCAATTGTAAAAAAGACGTTTTACGATCACTAGAGCTAAACAATTTGTAAATTTTGCTTTCCAGGTAACTTTAATATGGTTAGAATTAAAGGAACTCCCTCTTCTAGGGCTGAAGTAGTCTGAAATAATGCGCTCAAGCGCCGAAAATTTTGTGAAAAAAACGCCTGCCTTATTTTGGTTCTGAAATAATTCTCTGCGTAATACCTGCATAAAACAAGAGACATAGATGGAAAATATGCTTTAGGTTGTATGAAGTCAAATGTGGAGTGATTTAATCGCCCGTTTGGGACTAAATAGATTAGGTACAATGAATTATTATGATATTCGGCGTGAAACACCAAAAATTTCTAAGACTTTTTGCTAGAAAAAGCGGATGAGAAAGTAAAGGAAAAATCATCCTCAAATTTTATTTTTGGCGGGGTGTGGCTGCACGTGCCCCTCCTATCTCCACTAGATACAGGCCTGTTAATAGTCTTAGACTTACTTGGTTGTTAGTCTATTACTCCCGACCACACAAGGGCGTGGGGGGTTTGGTGGGTATGCACCCCCCAGAAGTTGAAATACCCCCCCCAGATATCAAAATACCCCCCCCCCAGAAAATTTTTTTTGCGTTTTTAGCAATTTTTTGATGCCATTGGATAGTGCTTGATGAGAAACGTCGAAAATGGTGTTTTTTCGCCATACGACCACTTTTAAGACCATTTTTTTAACTTTAAAAATTTTTTCAGCCCACCCCAGAAATTTTTTAACCCCCCCCAGAATTTTGGTGCTGCCCACCTATGCTCCCGACTAAATAGATCGACATGCTATGCTTTGAAATCTGCATAAATTTGCAAATGTATTAACTTCGTCAGAACTTTAAGAAAAATGATCATCGCATTCAGGCCCATATACAGGATTTTGGTTCGGAGGAAAACGGCACGACCAAGATTTTTTGAAAACAAGAGGGGACCAAAGGATGAATTAAAAAATACGTTTTATGACCACCAGAGCTGTACACATTATAAAATTTGGCTAAATAAGAGGAGATTGGAAAGTCGCAGAACATTACAAGAAGGACATCTTCTAACTGAGTTTAAGATGGGGAGTCCATCTTTGAAAGAATTAGGTGGCGGTCGGCAATATTGCCCGAGTTACAGGCTGTTGAATATCATGTGTTTAACGATAGGCAAAAAGTAAGCTCTGCTTTTGGTAATGTTTCAAATTAGTCTCCAAATCGTCGGGGCTGTGACTGAGCGGGATTACCAATGTCTTAGGCTAAGGCTTAGTTATGTGCATCCACATTGATGCCAGCACATGGGCTAAGCCTGAGATAAATGGAGCAAAAATTGTGGAGCGTAGCGGATCGAGCGGAGCAATTTTCGCTCCATTTACACCTTAAGCTTACCCCATGATTGGCACCAATCTGAATACCGCAAGCAATTGCTGTAGCCGCAAATTGAAAATTGAAAAATACCCCAAACGCCATTTTTCCCCTTTTTTCGCCTATCCTTGAGCTCATGAACTTCAACTGCCTGTAACTCGGCCAATAATGTCGACCACCACCTTTCCAGTATTCTCTATTCCGCCCTAAAATTTTGCTACCCAGATGCCTTAAATATGGTGAGAATTCATAGACACCCTCTTGAACAAATCTCATTTTGTGCATAAAACCTGTACAGAACAGAAGGCATATGTATAGGTGCAAAATACGCTTTAGGTTGTATGAAGGCTGTAAATGGAGTGTCGTTCATTTTCCTGATAGAATTAGGTTTGCAAAAAACTGATAGGTTTTTTTAAGCCTATTTTCTGGGTATTTCTGCAAATTCGGACATCATAAAGTTACTCCGTGCATACATTGTTAGAGGGCGCATCACTTAAAAGTTTAAAATTCGATGCCCAGAAGTGAAATTCTGATATACCCGTTTTGGCTAAACTTTACTATATGGTGTGAACGGAAAACTTGCAGATTAACGTAGAAAGGAACGATTTTGATTGAAATGAGGAGGACATGCATAAAGAAGGTGCGGAAAAAATTTTTATGAAAAACGGATTAATATTAGTGAAGATAGAGTTACTCATGATATAGCTACTTTAAAGTGAGGTATTTACCAAAAATGTTCGAATTTGGGCTGAAAACATATGTATCTGACATTTTCAAGATCGCTGATTATGAAAAAATAACTTTTATTTCACGGGAAAAACATTTTGTTTGAAAATTTTTAAATTTGAAAAAATAATTTTTTACATGTTCTTTCTGTCTAGATAATGTGAAAATTCAAGTTTCTGCTTAAATGACGCTTAGGCTTAGGCTTAGTTTATCTGAGAAGGTGTTTGCGGCTGCTTAGGTCAAGGTCGCTCCCGCTTAGGTCGAGGTATAGATGCTTAGGTCAACGTATAGACGCTTAGGTCGATGTATAGATGCTCAGGTCAATGTATACATGCTTAGGTCGACCTAAGTTGGGTACATGTTATTCTGCATTCCACTGTTTGAATCTTCAAATGGTTGGAACTTTGAGATAATCCAAAAATGCTGTTTGAATCGTATTTAAGTAGAAATCTTTAACTGGATGTAAAAAATGCTAAAAATAGTGAAATTAAAAAAAAATTTCTTGGAAATTTGGGCAAAAAATTACAAAAAATTTTCTTTTTAATTTTGGTTTCCACGCAGTATAACATAATTTTTTGTAATCTGCGACCTTGAAAATGGCAGGAAAATATTAATTAGTAAAAATTGGAAACCTTTGATAAACTGCTAAGATTCCTTAAAGTGGCTCAAAATGGTGAATGTCGAAGTATAATGTTTGAAGTACCGCAACTCTGTGAGTTTTGTATGGATTTGGTTTATTCTTTTTTCCGCGTCTTTTAGTGACACAAAGTATTGTTTTAGCGCAATTGTATGGCAGTTCTGCCGGAATGGCGCCAAATTGGTTCACACCATATCCTTCAAAAACTCCACCTGTTTTCGGCACTTATGCAGTTTACTGCCTATCGAATTTTTTCTATCTTTTTCAACATTATGGTATATACAGCATTACAGCATTATGATATATCGATCATATGATATAATCCTGGATTTTCTTCAGTTTTTTTATTCTTTTTATTTATTTTTTTTATTTTTTTATTTTTTTCATTTTTTATTTTTTATTCTATCCTTTTTAGATTCATAATCAACTTTTGCAATAATTTACTTGATAAGATATGGGAAAATGTAAGTTTTTCCTTCCAATGTGCTTAGGCTTAGGCTTAGTATATCTGAAAAGGTGGTTTAAGCTGCTTAGGTCGAGGTCACTCCTGCTTAGGTCAAGGTATAGATGCTTAGGTTGATGTATAGATGCTTAGGTTGATGTATAGATGCTTAGGTCGATGTATAAATGTGAAGTACCATTCCCTCATTACTTCGTTTTTATTTCTTACGAAAAGGTGGCTTAGCCAATTGTTAACATGTTGCGCTGTAGAGCGATAGGTCGGAGGGTCAAAACCTGTCACCTGAAAGTTATTTTCTGTCTTGGGAAAACTTGTGTGAGAACCCTGGTGTTATAAAGATAGAAAAATTCATCCTGTATATACCCTATTGTTAAAAAAGATAGAAAAATTCGATAGGCAGTAAACTGCATAAGTACCCTGTTTTCAAGTGTTTAGCCTTAAAAATCCAAACTGGGCTCACCTCATATAGGCCACTTTCTGCTACTGATGTGATGGCGATCAAATTCATACGTCCATAATATGGAAAAATCCTCAGGTAAGCAGAATCAGCTACAGGTACAAATATTTTGATAATATCGATCTGCTAAGAGCCTCTAGTCAAAATGAAAGCGATGTTCATGCCCTGGGCTGCGTTGCAAGAGTCAGCCAGAAAAACCATGGCCCACCATCCACAAAAAATCTATACGACCACCGCAATGACTTTATAACAACTGCCCAATCTAGGTTGGCCAATGTTGAGGACTGGCCGCGCCGCTGAAGCTGGTCAGACTGATTAGGCTACTGATTTGAGAAACTACAGTAAATCGAGGAAAATATTGCTACTGTAGCCTCTTAAAACAATTGTTGAGAAACCTCAAAGCTAAATGAAACAGACTATAGATCCCAAGGTCCACTATCATCTGCATTGGGCGTCTTATGCAGAAAAGAGAACTATTAAACAACTTTGCACTGTTTTCTGCCGATTGAAGATAAAATTGACTCTTTTATCATTGCGTTGTATTGAATTCATAAGTAAATTGGTATCTATTATGAGATTCACTCAGCACATTGCAATTGCTTTATTTATAATTGTGTAACACAAGTTATTTTAACTTACTGAGTCGAATTTTATGTGTAATGTCAACCTAAGACTCTTGCGATGCTGCAAGAGATGTCGTGCATTGTTTGCGGTTTTGTTGGTCTCACATGAAGAAATTTCCCACCATTGTCGATCTATAAGGTATTTTTGACCTTTATTGTTGTGGGAATGCTTTTTCATACATTACTTTTCAGAAATATCCGCCCTTTAGCGTTTGTGAACGGTTCGCAAACCGTTCATGAACAGTGACAGGGGACTTGACATTTTAACGTCAATTTTTATTGTATAGCAGGGTAATCATTTATTTCACACCAGCATTCATAGAACCAACGAGCTATACACAGAGTCTGCATCGCTCATGTCATAAATCTTGCCTTGCAAACAAAAAAATGATAATTAACTTGTTCGCAAACCGTTCGCGAACAGTTCGTGAACCGTTCGCGAATATTAGGCGGTTATTTCTGAGCGGTACTGTACATAAGCAGCATCCATATTCTGGGTATCTGGTGGAACTAAATCGCAAAAAGACACTAAATTCAATTCTGTGGTCTATCGTATTCCTCAAAGGGTTTTTGAATTCTTATGGGGTCTACTTAACCCCTACACCAAGCCTACATGATGCACATAATTACAAAATTTCACCTTTAAGAAGGGATTAGGAGCATAGGTAGACAGCACTGGAATTCTGAAGGGGGGGGGTAGGGGTGAAAAATTTTCAAAGGTCGAAAAATGGTCCAAAAAGTGGTCATTTGGTGAAAACAACACCATTTTTCGACGTTTCTCGTCAAGCACTATCCAATGGCATCAAAAAATCTGCTAAAAAAGCAAAAAAAAATTTAAAAATTGAATCCTGGGGGGTATTCCAACTTTACACAGCCCAGCTATCGAACAGCTGCCCAAGCCAACACCAGCAGTGCTCATGGCGGCAGCACTGCAGGGATATGTGGCCTGGGGATGCATACTCCCCCAAACCCTCCACACCCACGTGTGATGAGGAGAGCATATGTGGGCAGCAAGAAAATTCTGGGGGTGCAAGATTTTTCAAAGGTCAAAAAATGGCCTTATAAATGGTGGTATGCCCATTTTTAAGTGCGTTTTGCCTTTTTATTGTAGTTTATACTGAAATGAGCTTTGCTTTTTAAGTATAATGGTGGGAATGCAGCTTACAAATGCTAATATCCTCTCAAAGTTAATTTCTTCTTGACTTTCAGTAGTAGTCGAATTCCATGATACGGTCCGCTTTACCTAATGTCTAGAAATAAATGCATGATAAGAATTGGAACAATATTAATTGACACTTTTTGGTGAATTTCAGTCAATTAGCAGGAAAGCTATTTTCTTCAATTTTTTCACTAGTATTAACCAGTTATATTGTTTAAGCAATTTTGCCCCTGGTGATCTGGAAACACCAACTCTCTCACAAGCATGCAATATTACATGCTACAAATCAAACACATTCTGCTGAGGAGACTAATGAATCAATTCTTAAGCTTATTTAAGTAACCATAAAGGCCTTTATGTAGCATCGCTTATTTCAGCAAGGCACACTGCTGAATCAGATTGTTCCGACAGACGACACTGATGTTGGCATATTCATTGCAGTCATAAAGGGTGAACAATTGCGCCTTTGCATTGTCGTTGAAAAAGAAATCTTGATGGAGAATGAGGCAAATTCGCTGAAGCAATGATGTTTTTGATAGCCTACCATTACATTCTTTATCTCCAGTATTCCGCGCCACTGACCTTTGAGTTTCTGCAGCGTTCAATTGCCAAGGCTGGCTTATTGGATAAAAAGTCTTCTGTCAAAGTGTCAACATTTTTGAATGCAATTAATGCTTATTAGTCAGAGGCGGATTTAAGAAGGAGCGGTCGCCTCTCCCCTTGACCCAACATGCTTTTTGAGATAAGGAATGGATATGTGTATGTATGTATTTTGTAGTGATTTTTGATCGAAAATTATTTTCTTCTAAATATTGATGTTATTTCTTTTATTAGAGCCGTGTTTGCGTCAGAAATAGTTAAAAGTTTAATCCAGTTTCCAAGCGTCAATCTACAATCTAAATCTATTTCAGAAAATTTTCAGCGTTTTGCGCCGGAAAGTGTTAAATTTAGGCAAGATTTGTCATGCAAAATACCAAAAATTCTGAATTATGGGAAAAATCCTCAACCAAAAAATGATTCTGAATGAAAGTAAACCATAAAAAACGTCAAAGAAACACTATTTTACGTGCCAACCACATGTGGGCGTGAGGGGTTAGGGGAGGGGGTATGCAACCCCAGAAGTTGAAATACCCCCAGAAATCAAAATACCCCCCCCCAGAATACAATTTTTGAAAATTTTCTTGCTTTTTTAGCAATTTTTTGATTATATTGGATAGTGCTTGATGAGAAACGTCGAAAAATGGTGTTTTTTCGCCATACGACCACTTTCAATACCATTTTTTACCTTTAAAGCTTTTTTACCCCTCTCCCCCAGAAATTTTTCCACCTCCCCCAAGAATTTTGGTGCTGCCCACCTATGGTGCCAACCGCAGATTTTGAACCAATTTATTTACTATTTGGCTATCAATCTTGGATCCGCTACTGTACTAAGAGCCATGTATGATTTCTTTATTGTTAGGATAGGCGTGCTTACATATGTATGCATCATTTTAATGTAAGTTAGTTAACTTGCTTGCCTTCACATTTAGGAAATTATTTAAAGGAATAATGAAATTGAATCTTTTGCTATTCATTGCATTTTTTGTTTATTATTGTGAAAGCTGATTCTTTTGCTATTCATTGCATTTTTTGTTTATTATTGTGAAAGCTGATTGAAAAATTAGAAATTTATCTGAAGAAGTCGATTTGGAAACCAATAATGATTGAAAAGTCTGAAGCGAATTTAGGAAACAAAGCGCCAAAATTTTCACTAAATATCTAGGTGACATGTCAGCACCGAGACGTGACGGGGCAGGGTCTAGAAGAGACTCCTAGAATAAAAAACTAAAAAAATTTTGTGGGGAAAAATGTGATCAAATGAAGGCCAAAAATAGATAATATTGAAAATTTTCTTCAAAAGTGATTGAAAATGACTGGAAACTGTGGAATAGCGTAGTTTTAACGCTTTTTTACCATTCATATCAGTTTTTAAGGTCATTCTGGCCCAAAAAAGTCTCGACTTTTTGACTCCTCCCTATCTAGATTGGCCATTCTACGCATCTATGTATGGTCAGCTCAGGACTATACATGGGTAGTAAGAACATTCTGGGAGGGTGAAATCGTCAAAGATTGTCAAAATGTTACAGATAATTATAATTTTGGGGTTCTACAGTTATCTGTGGATGTGTTTTCAACTTCTAGGGACGTATACCCCAAGAAATGACACATGGGCGCACAGGTCTGCCCTCCTCTGAGAGCCGAGCGGACCTGCAAATTGACATTGAATTTTTGGCATTATTTTTATCAATTTCGTACCATTGCACGGACCTCCAGAATTTATCTACTGCTCACCTCATGGTCAGAACTTCTTCATGCACCATCTGTGGTACGCCTGTTCCTGTTATGATTTTCATATTAATGTCTTTGTCTAGTTTTTATCCCATCGACCTTAATGCAATGCATCCTCATTTTTATGACCTTGCCTTTATATGAAAGTTTGCTCAGCTTTATTACGTCTTTTATGGACCAAACATTTTTGCCATGTGCACACGTTTTATCGTCAAACTGTTCTCTTTGCGCTTGAAGTCATGTAGTGAAGGAGGCTAACACATTTAAATTTGTCAGTTTTCAGCCACAAAGCTTTCAGTTACACTTAGTTTTGAATGCGTGCCTTGATAATTCTCTTTAAAATTTTGGTTTCCTTTTTATTTTATTATTATATCTAAGTCTTTGAACAATAAATTGCAAAATTCTTCAACTTGTTCAGCTTATATTTTTGGTTTATTAGGTGACTCTGTTCTCTTCTATCCTCATGTAGATCTTTAAATAAGTCATTTTGATAGAATTTGTACCAAATTTGTTAAAAATCATTCTTTATCAAGCACATTATTAAATATTACTTGCTAAAACTATGGGGCTTATTGTCAGATTATAAACGGTACTTACTTGATTGTACAAGTGTATTAGCTAGTAGTTTGAGATTGCTTTTTCATACATGACATGATCCGTCTCCAGTCAAGTGTAGGTAGACTGTTATCAATTGATGTGCTGCATTTTCGCAGAACACAGTTGTAATAAAGAACGCTTGTTAGAAATGTCAAATATGGGATTCACTAGATGCCTTAAAAACTAGGTGAATGCATGTAGGATAGACATAAGAGTTTTAGGTTTACTAATGTGATGTTTATGGACGGATGAATGTTGGATCAACATAAAGCTTTTAGGTCAATAATGTGACAGATCAACATAAAAGTTTTTGTTCAAACCATTTGCATTTTTGTAGAATCAACATAAAAATTTTTTGTAGCTATACTAAAATTTTTATGGCAGCAAGTTACACATAAGAACTTTATGTTGATTCTAAAAATGATTTTTTACAGTGAAATACTTTAAAAAACGTGATCAGACGTTTCATTCTTTCTGCACAATATTTATATCATGTGCAAGGACCAGCTGGTACTTCATGCAGCCCAAGATGGACAGATGTATGTCTCTGGCGGAAAACATTTCTCGATCTGGAACGCCACTTTTCATGAATTGGGCAAACATTTTCACTATGGAAATATGGCCATGTAAGCAACCATCTGCCTAGCGCTTGATCCACAAGTTTGTAACTTTTTCAATCTGTCTGAAAATACGTATGCATTCCTTAGCGCTAATCCACTTTTTTAGTTAAATTATGTTTAGTTGCTATTGAATATTTTTTACTATTGTTGTTATTCATAATATAATCATATCCTCTGAAAAAACCACATATCTTGTTTTATGCATTTATTCATTGTGCAAGCATTCCAATCTAGAAACTTTATATAATCAGAGCAATGTCACGTTGATGCTCCATCTTTCGCCTCTTAGTTGATTTCATAGATCCCTTTAGTCTTGGAGTAAAAAATTGATCCAAGTTAAAACTAAAAAACAGCAAATTCCATTTGGAAGTAAAAAAACCTATGGAAAATGGGAAATAAAAACCAACCCCAAAAGGTTATGCGAAGTGTGTGGTTTGCAGCATAAAATAGATGGTTGACCTTAAATGATAATATTTTTTGAAAAAAAATTCATTTTTTACAATATTTCCGTTCATTTTTCAAATTTATATAAAAATCAAAAATTTTTTTGAATCTGATTAAAAGTTCTATAAATTTCACAAATAAAGTCTTCAAGTGATAAAAACAATAACTTTAGGTAAGTCTCTTCTACATCCTCCTGCAAGAAATCAGTGCAAAATTATGCAACGTGACAGAAAGTAATTTTGTTGCCATGGCAATGTATACTTAGCATTAGTTTTTTTTTACTCCTATGGAACTCTTTGTGGTTCGTGAAAATCTTACAAAATTAAGGCTTCAAATTAAAATAAAAATCAAAACCTAGAAGGGATAATAATAATAAAATAATAAAATAATCAAATAAGGCATGATAGTTCACAAAAGTCAGTAAAGTATTGTGGCAACAGTATTAAATTCTAGAAAGTTGTTTAAAAATTTATACATATGTGTACATGCATACTTGATAATTGTTATGGACCAGTCAGGTATAGGGAGCATTGTTGATATCAGCACTACTTTATTATTGTCTCTGGCAATCACGCTTGCAGCATTCAATATTTTGCATGCAATCTGCAATTTTAATAATTTTCTTCTGGCGAGGCTCAATTTTTCTAAAGCATAAAAACATTTAAGAAATGTCGAGAAAAATTTTCAAAAATTGAATAAATTGGACAAAATATTGTGAAAACATGGGTATATGGCATGAAGCCCCAAAATTTGACTTTTAAGCAAATAGATAACTCCAGCATACATAGCTCAGTGGTACATAAAACATCCCCTTTGTCGTTGAAGCAACCCGTATTTGATTCCAGCCAAAAGCTTTTATTCAGCGCACTTACTGTAGTATATTCTAGCACTGATTAAATGCCTAAATTGAATTCTAAATTGGCGGACTGCTGCATTAAAAATGGAAGAATCCCAACCAATCCCTCACTGAGCTGATCTGCCAAATTACAGTAATTCATCTTGTTTTGCTTACTGTGGCCCATAAGAAAATTTACAAAAAGCTCTCATAAAAATGAAACATAGTATAGCTAAAGTAAAAGTGGTAAAAGTCTAAAAGGATCTTGCAAAGGTAATATATACATATATAAACTCTTGAACAAAGCAAAGCGCATTCAATGTTGAGAGATTATACACACTAATGTGCCATCTGTTCTTTGCTACCTTATATGTACATACATTCAAACATAAGTAGTATACGACCAACCAGTGTACGCACTTCCACAAATCACTTTGCAGCGTACATTATTCTGTTGGACCTACATACGTTACATACACACGTAATCATATTACTTACTTACAATGAGGATATTTTCCATCATTATATCAACTTTTAAAACATTGATATTCCAATTATAAGTTATCTAATCTTTTACATAAAAGTTCAAAAACAACTCTACTTAATTTCTCAAAAGGACATTCTACAAGAAACGATTCCAAGCAAAGTTGTTCAACAAAAAGTATTGCCATAGCAACTTAACTACTTTTTGCCTCCTTTGGTATAGTAATATTGGTTTTAGATTAAAATCGAACTTATTTCACACTACATAAATACAATTTTTGCAGAAAACCGAATGTTTTTCGAACTGGAATTTAGTGGAAGATCCACTATAGCTAGTGTAAGGCGTTAGAATATTGTTCAAAGTGGTGCAAAAAAAGGAGCATTTACAACAGAAGCAAATTTCCTGGTCAAACAAGCACAAAATTTTTTTTACAGCTCAAATAACTAGAAAAAGGGTTTTTACACAAAAAAATTTGTAAACTTAAAACAACAATGAAATATTGACAAATACATTGAAGAGTCAAAAGATCGTGCATTACGAGTAAGGCATGTATATAGCAAATTACACTACAGCGCAGTTTACATTTTGCATCGTCCATGGTTTTAGCTTTGATTGGTGCAAAAGCGCCAACAGCTGCGCTGATCACTTTGCGCTAATGAGCGCACTAAATTAGATTGAGCGTGCAAAATTGGAGGCGACTGAAACAGGTATATTTTGCCTAATTTTTACTGATTACGCCAGGTAGTAAATTTTGTCAATTAGAATAATCAATATCAAGATTTTCATTTGTTTTTACTTATGTCATAATTATTTTCATCCAGATTTTCAATAGGTTGATACGGAATGACTGAAGAAAAAAAGCTTTGATATAATTGACACATAAATAAAGAAATAATAAAAGAACTTTTGATAGTATCCTAAAAAACTTTTGTGAAGAAACATAAGAACCACTAGTGGAAAAAACGAAAAAAAAATCTTTTGAATGAAACTGCTTTGAAAGTAAAGCAAGTGAGAAAAATTACAGAGAAAATCAGCATTTAAGTGATAATAACATATCTGAGGTCCACCAGCCCAAAATTTCAAGTCTCAATTGGTTGAAATAATGAAGGCAAATTGAGAGCCCATTAACGTGCAATTAGTCAAAAAGCGCCATTGCACAAGTTTTAAATATTTTGCTCAATTTTGTTAAATTGTTAAAAAGTAATAAATCTAAAAACAAGCATAGAGAATTATGGATGGAATGCATTAATGGCGGCAATCAGCACTGATAGATCCAAGATTTTCCTAAGGGGTGGGGTGGGAGTGCGGTATTGGAATTGACCAAAAGCAGACACAAATATGTCTAGAAAACTATGATCTGCACATGCGAAATATCACTTTATCTGTGTTTTATGTTGTCTACTTTTATTTAAAATCCCTTTTGACGCATCATTTATCAAAGAATCTTTTGAAATTTTTGACAATTATTTGCGAAAAAAAGCATTCAATTTCGTTGAAATTTGTTAAATTGCGGAAGGACATATAGAAGCTCAATTTACTACTCGATTGCCTGGATTTGTAGCGTTTGACACTGGAAGTCAAAAAATTTCAATAAGGTTATGCATGAAAATAGAAGTAATCTGAGCCGAAATAGATCTTTCTGCTCTTGAAATTGTTTGAAAAAGCATAAAATCCGAGCAATAGCCAATCACGTCAACAGGACAGCAAACCCATCTAATGCGATCAAAATACTACAACCAGGCGTGAAAGCTCAATGTATACGGACGTGAGACCATGATGGTCAACATTTGCTAGCAAACATAACCCAAACGCCCTGAGAGTCAAAACAATGAATAGGCGTACATTCGAGTTTTGCAAACAGTTCAGAGCCCTTCAAACTAAGGAACAGCGTTTCAATTGAGCCAATTTAACTGTGCCTGTTTAAACTGAAAAGCCGTTATATGAAGCATTGCGCATTTATGCTTAAACCGCTAAGATAGTGTTAACTTTTTGTAATTGAGCAACATAATACTAACGCATCTACAATAGGTAAAAGTTGATAGGGGAAGCGTTTTTAAGCAGTAAATGCGGAAAAGCGTATTTTTTAATACAAGGTTCTCTTGTTAAAAGATGGTCCCCAAAAGCCGTTATACATTTTATGCATGCCAAGCTTCGGGTACTTTGATATGGTACAGCAATGCTATCAGTTTGGTAAATCAAGATTGCTCAACTGTTGATAGCGTATTTCAGCCAATTTTGGGTTTCTACAATAACAAATGATAAGATTGTCTCAAAACAGCGCAGAGCGGCGTAAAACCTGTTATATTTCCTTTCTAAATGCAAATTCAACCATTGTAAAGATATACATATAAGAGACAATTACTCATCTTGAAAATCTTACTTTTCCAGTTTTTGTCTTTCCAAAAATCTTTGTACATATACAATGATCACAAAATGGCTTTCCATGCAAAAACTCTAATAGGGGTGTTTAAAAAATGGTACTACACTTAAAACGTCATACTGTAGGGTATGTTTCATCCATGATCATGGGGCATTAAGTGGTTTTCACCCACAGAATTCAGGATTTTTCAAAAGTTTCTAAAAATTTTCTGAAACTTTAGAGAAAAGGTGCTTCTTGAGCGTTTAAAACTATCTAAATTTTTGACAATGTTGTTCGAAGAAGATGATCAAATTTTGTTAAAATCTGGTGAAATTGCAAACGACAGTCAGAAGCTTGATTTGCTACTCAATAGCCTGGATTTGTAGCATTTGACGCTAAAAGTAGAAATATTTCAATGAAGCTATGCTTGAAAATAGAAGCAATCTGCGCTGAAATAGATCTTTCTCTTCTTGAAATTGTTTGGAAACCTATCCATGGGCAAAAAAGAGAAGTGAATGTTAAAATTAAAAATTATGGTTTCTCTTCATCCCCAGGCTCCGCTCAAATCCACAACCACCGATAAGCTTAGGAAAGCAAAATGTTCAATACATGTTGGACATGCTACAAGCCACTAATGCCTAGCTTGTTCAATTGCTGTCGACAATCAATGCAAAATTGACGCACCTCGACGGTCGCGTCCTCCAGATTTAATGGATTTTGTTCCGCAAATGCACTCGCAGGCCTCAGTTTGGCGCCCTGTAAATCAGAACAACACACTGGTCTAGATGGACCATCCATGATAATGAAGCACACATGTAACAGGGTTGATTCCAGTGATATCCGAACGAAAAGCTTATCAAGACAAATATTTACCCCCCAACAAAAAGTTGTCATGTGTTGTCTGCCATTTCACTTGACTTCATTACCACGCCCAAAAAATGGCCGTGAGCCCACATCCAAAACATCCAGTCTTTACATATGCAGGAAGGCGGCAGCAAGGAACAACTGGGCGCCCGATCCTGCCTAGCAGGCCCAGTCCCGGTCGCGTATTCTGAAAAGCCACAGAGGATTTGCTGTGGGTATTGTTAAACATACATATGTAGGCAGGCTTAGCGTTCACCTAATTACATAACCATTAAATGCGTTCGAATGTAGGCATTCCGCCTATATGCCCATAAAATGCGTAGTTACATACATGTATGATCCAGACGCAGGCAAAATGAGACTCACTCGCATTTACGCTAAGTACCTTAATTACTACACCAACTATTCCTTGCATAATGTTACCGCAAACTCGTGATTAATGGGAGCCTGTTTCCAATAGGAAAGAAAAGGTTAGCAAAAAGATAATCGAATGAAAGCAAAGATATGAAATAATCTATTCAAGATACTTGGTGTTTTAATTAATATTTCTCAAAGTTAGTACGTGAAAAAGTTTTGAATTTGGAGACCCATATTATATTCATAGATGATAAAATAAGACCCCAGAATAGACACGCTTTAATACGATTTAAAAAAGAAGCGGAAAACAAATACTGAGCAATAAACAAGGAAACAGCGATAGTTAATGACCTAGGCCATGGGACATAGCATACAGTTTTCAGCAAATTTCTAGCGCTGTTTCAAAATTTTTTGTCGCCCAAGCTCATCTTCATTTTGTAACCAGTATTCTTGTTTTTACTTGAGCCATTACCTATCTTTTTCCTCTTATATTTTGAACTGTTGTGACAAACAAAATCCGTGATAAACAAAAACCGTGTGCAATTTGGATATGTATTTGCCCATTCCAATTAATACTACTTGATTGTTTGATTTCCAATTTCCAAGCTTTAATCTGGTCAATTGTGTTCAATTTTAGTTGTACAACGACTTTAAAGCCCTTCGCCTCCCCCACAAATACCGTGTATTTTAAAATTTGTGCAACTTGGCAAAGACGATTTGGAGTAAACATAAATTTTCATCCATTCTGAAAAAAAACTGTAAAGCATTTTGAGATTTAGTGGATGGTATAATATGCACATACACATTTGCCAAATGTTTGAATTAAAAATCCTAGAAGTCCGTTTGCTTTGATTAACTTTTTCTTTCTATTTAGACAGACATTGAAAAAAGCAGGCTCTAAGACTCTTGAGTTTGCGGAGATTATGCAAGTAAAAGTTGTGCGTGTGTAATTGAGGTACTTAGCATAAATATCAATAAAACGGTGTGCTGTTAATTATTATTCACTTTGGCGAGCGAGTCTCATTTTGCCTGCGTTTGGTTTGTATATGTATGTAACTACGCATTATGGGCATATAGGTGGAATGCCTACATTCGAACGCATGTAATGGTAATGTAATTAGGTGAACGCTAAGCCCGCCTACATACGTATCTTAAAATAGCCACAGCAAATCCTCAGTGGCTTTTCAAAATATGCATCCCGGTCTCACAACAGGCAGGCCTGCCGGGCCCTGTAGATTATGCAATGCACTCAACTTACCTAACTAGAGAAGCATATAATGCTGTACACGCGTACATAATCTGAACCTTTGTAGCTCGTGAATCAGGAGGCACTGCCTGTGTATCCATCTTGCACTTAATTTGGACTGATGCAACTCATTATATTTGTGTGTCACCAGCTTAAGCCTGTCTCAATGCATGAACCTTATATTATGCATTTAAGCATATTAAAATCGTGCATAAAATGAAATTTTTTTAAATAGTGATATATTGACTTTTCCGCACATTACGGAAATGTAGGGGCGGATTAAGGCGGGGAAGGGGGATAGCGGCCTTCGCCCCATTGGCCAGAAATATTTGGCAAGATAAAGTGCATATGCAATTTGCAATGATTTTGGCCGTCAGCGACCATAATATTTCTCAAATTTTTCGATGCTACACACCGGAAATGACATTTAATTACTTTCTAGATGACCTGGAAGCCATTTTCTGTTCATGTAGATTTCAAAACAATTTTAAGAGCAGAAACAGCTACTTTTGCATAGTTTCTAATATTTTCAATAACAAATTTAAATGTTTCACATCAAATGCTATAAATACAAGAAATCAAGCAGTAAATCTATTCGGCAAAGATTTTTCCCAATGTACAAATACTTTTTCGGACCGTTTTTGCACATGTACAAATATTTTCAGGAACACAAAAATTGTACAAAATGGTTCAAAATTCGAAGAAATTTGGGCGCTTTGTGCCGAAATGAGTGATTGTGTATTCTATATATCTTTATAATGGCAGAAATCGCATTTAAAAAGGAAAATGTCGAATTTTTGGGCGCCTTGCGCCGTTTTCCGACGATTCTTAGTGATTTTCTTTTAGAGACCTAGAAATTAGCTAAAATATGCACTACGAAAAGTCGAACGCTCTGTTTTAACCACACTAAAATCGCTACTGTACCATATGAAGTAGTACCTAAAACTTTGTGTGTACAAAATGTGCAGACTTTTGGGGCCGATCTTTGTACATGTACAAACGGACCTTGTACAAAAAAACACTGCTTCTAGACGTCTATCTGCTTTAATTTTTAAAATTTGCGGTGCTTCACGCCAGATTTTAATTGAAGTCAAAGAAAGTTAATGATTTTCTCACAAAATTATCGAAAATTTTTCGAAAAAATATTGCGTAAAAAGTGATTTTATGTAAAAGTATACAATGTAAAACACTAAAAAACGCTATTTCGTGTGTTAAGGGCAAATTTTTTGGAACTATTTTTGACTGTTTTGGAAAATTTGGGTTACTGCCCCCCTTAGGAAAATCCTATATCCACCACTGTAGAATGATGTATGTCTTAAAAAAACAACAGCATTATTGTTGTTATACTAACTAATTGACTATGCTTATGTGCGATTAAATTGTGCAACCGTCACAATGCAACATAGAGACATTGGTATTAGGGATGTGCCAGTTAACCAGAATTGGAACCGGCTGGAACCAACCATTTTCTTGGAACCGGAACCGGAACCGAGAACCGATTTTTTGATATTCTAAGAACTAGAACCGGAACCGATTTTTTGATTTTCTAAGAACCGTAACTGGAACTGATCTTTTTTTAGAGTCGGTTATTGGTTTTTTTAAAATTAAGAGCTAAAAATCGAACTTCATAAAATTTAGTGACGACATAAAGCAGCAATTCAACCTTATTACCCAAAGTTAACAGACTAAAACTTAGTATTGTTCCGGGTAAATTATATTTTAAAAATAACAGTTGTTCTGCTTTTACGCCATGTAGCCTGTTTCTGAGAGGGTCGTAAATGATTCCAGTGCAACTGAATAGCTGTTCCAATGGAACGCTTGTAGCTGGCTGCAAGCAGGGGCGAATCTGGGGGGCGCGCCTCCCATTTGCCAATAATATTTGGCGAGATAAAGAATGGATATACAATTTGCAATTATTTTTTGGCCCTCAATTTCTCAAATTTTTTCGGCGCTACGCGCCGGATGATATACCTATTAATGACATTTATTTACTTTCTTGGCCACCTGGAAGCCATTTTCTGTTCATGTAGGTTTCAAAACAATTTTAGCAGCAGAAACAGCTATTTTTGCATAGTTTTCTTCTATTTTCAATTAAAAATTTCGATGTTTCGCATCAAATGCTATAAATACAGTAGATCAAGCTGTAAATTATGCTTCTTGACGTCTATCCGTCTTAATCTCACAAAATTTCCGGCGCTTCGCGCCACGGTTTTTTTGTCTTCGGCAAAGATTTTTCCCGATGTGCAAAGACTTTTCGGGACCGTCTTTGTACATGTACGAAGATTTTTGGAGAGACAAAAATTACTAAAAAGGTCTAAAATTCGCAGAAATTTACGGCGCTTCGCGTCGAAATGACTGATTGTGTGCTCTATTTATCTTTATATTGGCAGAAACTGCATTTCGAAAGGAAAAATGTCAAATTTATAGGCGCTTCGTGCCGTTTTAAGACGATTCTTAGTGATTTTTGCCCTTAGAGACCCATAAATTAGCTGAAATACACTACCAAAAGTCGAACAACTCTGTTTTTACCACACTAAAATCGCTACTGTATCATATTATAGTACCCAAAAATTTGTGTGTACACAATGTACAAAGACTTTTGGGGATCATCTTTGTACATGTCAAACGGACCTTGTACAAAAAAACTGCTTCGCGCCAGAATTCTGATAAAGTCAAAGAATTTTAGTGATTTTTAGCACAAAATTGTCGAAAATTTTAAAATTTTAAGAAAAACTATTGCGTCAAAAGTGATTTAATGTAAAAGTATACATTGTAAAACGCCGAAAAAAACGCTGTTTCGCGCGTTAAGGGCAAATTTTTGGACCTATTTTCGACTGTTTTTGGAAAAGTTGGGATACTGCCCCCTTAGGAAAATCCTAGATCCGCCACTGGCTGCAAGATACTGCTTAGCTATAAACGCGAGAATCGGCAAATTCTTCGACTTCTCTTTCCACCATTGCAGCAGATCTTCGTCATGAATTAAGCATTTCGATTTCGTATAAGTCTCCAATTAAGAAACACATAGATAATATTCAGTGATTTATAAGTAAATTGTCAACTAGACGTAAAACTTATTTGAACGTGCAGTTGCCAGATAGAAACGACTTCCTGAATAATTTATCTTTCGATTACATCTTCACATGTTCCGGTGAAGTCAAGCTATCAAGAGCGTACATACTTTAACACAGGAACCGAGAACCGGAACCGGAACCGACGGTTCTCTAGTTGAAGAACCGGAACCGGAACCGGAACCGACGGTTCCAACTTAAGCAAGAACCGGAACCGGAACCGAAATTCTTGTTTTCCAAGAACCGGAACCGGAACCGATTTTTTTGAAAAACCTGGAACCGGAACATGTACAAAGATGATCCCCAAAAGTCTTTGTACATTTTGCACATGCAAATTTTGTGTACTATAATATCGTACAGTAGCGATTTTAGTGTGGTAAAACAGGGTTTTCGATCTTAGGTAGTGTATTTTAGCTAATTTCTGGGTTTATGACGCTAAAAATTACTAAAAATTATCTGAAAACGACGCGAAGCGCCGAAAAATATTGACATTTTTCCATTCTAAATGCAAATTCTGCCATTTTAAAGATATATAGGACAAATAATTTATCAGTTCGGCGCGAAGCGCCGAAAATTTTGGAAATTTTACACCTTTTTACAGTTTTTGTCTTCCTAAAATTCATTGTACATTTTGTACACACAAAATTTTTGGGTACTATAATATGGCACAGCAGCGATTTTAGTATTGTAAAAACAGAGTTCTTCGACTTTTTGTAGTGTGTTTTAGCTAATTTCTGGGTCTCTAAGGGCAAAAATCACTAAGAATCGTCTTAAAACGGCGCGAAGCGCCGAAAAATTTGACATTTTTACTTTTGAAATGCAATTTCTGCCATTATAAAGATATATAGAACACACAATTACTCATTTCGGCGCGAAGCGCCGAAATTTTTTCGAATTATAGACCTTTTTTGAAATTTTTGTCTTCCCAAAAATCTTTGTACATGTACAAAGACGGTCCCGAAAAGTCTTTGTACATCGGGAAAAATCTTTGCCGAATACAAAAAAAAACCGTGT
>JAVLUZ010000280.1:0-138451 GCA_036768485.1 Mermis nigrescens
GCAGAAACGGGGTGAAACGGCGATGCTTATTATGGTTCCGCCGTTTCTCCCGTTTCTCCGAGCTTGGCTATATGCTTAACATGATTTCGCCGTTTCTCTGTTTCTCCCAGGCTCCGGGTTTGATTACCTATTCTTATCATATGCTATGCTTATCTTGCTTTTCTTCCTCCCTATCTTTTCATTAGTAGGATTTACGGGTTGGGCCTGTGTGTAAGTGTGTGTGTGTGTGTGTGTGTGTGTGTGTGTGTGTGTGTGTGTGTGTGTGTGTGTATGTGTGTGTGTGTGTGTGTGTGTGTGTTTGTGTGTCTGTGTGTGTGTGTCTGTGTGTGTGTTGTGTGTGTGTGTGTTTTTTCATTATTAGAAATTCGGTTCGCGCCATGAAGAAGGGCGCTTAACAATAAAGTTAAGTTAGTATAAAGAATTAATAAACCTTACGAACAAACGGAATACAGTAATAGAAGCTGCTAAGGGTAGTATACGCACAGAATAATCACTAAATAGCATTTTTAAAATTTCATTGAGCTACAAATCTTTAATATTAGCTATAATATTACGATGAATGCGTTTCCACCGGAAAATAATTCTTTATTATTGTAACAAAATATCTCCAAATATCAACTAATTTGTCATTCTTTTCTAAGTCATTTCTTGTCACCCTAATACAAGTATGCGCTAATTGTATAAGGATATTTAAACATTTTTCTAATAAATTATCTGATATGATGTAACCAAAAACTTTGTTTTCTTACAAGCTGTAAATTATTTCGCATCAAAACACCAGAAAATTTTTGCCAAAACATTTGAAGACATTCGCAATCTAATAAAGCATGAACATTTTGTTTCAGCAGTAAAATTCGTACCAATAAATAAAGAATCCTTACAAGAAGACGTAACATTGCTCCATCGACTTAATCGGTCACGAGTTTGTAATGAATTATTTAAAAAACAAAAATGTATATCTTTAGCATATCCTTTAATTTCTCTAGGAAAATTCAGCCTAGAGTAAGAAACAAATTAATTTCATATCCTAAAAATTATTCCATTTAACTAAAAGCTTTTTAATTGCTAAATCAAAAGATTTTTAATAATATTTGAATAAAGGGATTTTGTTGAAATTTTTTTAAATGATAAACCCAAAACCCGGAGAAACTACAGAAGTCGCCCGAATTTCTGAACTGGAACTTGTATAAAGTAATTTAGACTACTCGAACCCGAACCCAAATTCTTTTTACAATTTATTCGGGTTTATTTGAGTAGTTTATTTTGAAATATCACAACTTTATCTCAAAAGTTGAAAAACTTCTGGCGCTTCGCGCCCATTTTCTCAATCTTCAAGATTAAATTTGTAACTCTTTTCACAAAATGTTCATAAATGGAACTTGCTTCATAAAGTGCCCGTTATTCATCAGTACAATTTGTTCCCATCAAGTTAAACTTGATACATGACAGCTTTTGGCAAATAAGCCAGCGGTTATTCACGCAGGATAAACTGGGCCAGTACTGCAGTTGAAATTATTATTGGCTCTAATCTCAAAATGATTCTGAACACTGAATGTAGTAATGTTTTGTATTTTTTAATCTTAATTCTGAACGGCTGCATTCTATAGATAAAAGTCTCTTCTTTCCAAATGTGTAAAAAATTTTGGCCAAGTTACAGTGCCGTCGGGCGTTAAATAATTTGTTGCACCCTACTTTAATATCGTATAAAGATTTAAAAATGTGCTAATTAATTTTTGTTACTGGACATATTGTAAAATGTCAAAAAAAGGATAACAAAATACACAGTAATGTAATACAATGCAGAAACTTGGGGTTAAAACAGTGAGGTGTAAACAAATTGCCGTATTGCAAGTACCGCTAAATAATAATCAAAATAAAATCAAATAAACTAAAGATCAAATAAAGACATGTTTACAATATACTTGGCTATCCTCTTTTCTTATGTTTATCACAGCGAGTGCGAAATTTGTGTCCTTCCTCACAGCAACAACAGCACACCTGGGAGGTACGGTTTTTAATCGATGGATAATTAAAATTCGATGCCCGTCTGTTTTTTTGTTTACATTCAATACCGAGTTAGCAATGAGTGTGTAAAGTGTAATTCAAAAAAAAATCAAATAATTTGCGGAGGGCAATTTTTAAATGTTGCCCCCGAGTTGTGGATCACGAATCTAGACTCAAAAATTTCTTTACATTTGATAGTTGTTACACAAAAGTATAGAAGTATATGTGTTTTTTAATCTTTGAGTGTCCTTCAGCTTATCTAACACAATTTTGGTTTCTGTGCAGTCCAATCAGTTTTATAATGTAGAGAGTTGCAATATCTCAAAAGCGAATTTTTTTCTCTAACGCAATATTTCTTGATCTGCGATCGTTTTTGTGTGAAGGGTTCGAGACGAAAAACAAAAATTTACTCCAGCTACTCCTTGACGGAACATTGTAATTATGATAAAAATGTGCCCTGACCTTGGCGTCATAGATCCTAGTTTATTTTGTTTCTATACCAAATATTGTGGTATTAGCACAAGTGTAAAGTTTCAACCAAGAAGCATTTTCCCGCCCAGAGCATCGAGGTTTCGAACACTTGCGGAGGGCCAACTTTTGCAAAAATGTTGCCCCTCGGTGTAGATTACGAATCTGACCTTAAAATTTCTTTAGACTCAACGGTTGTTGCACAAAAAAGTGTAAGGTATAGTGTGACTAAGTATTAAAATCCGCCGATACGTTGGGTTACTGACGTATATATCTCGAACAGGATAAAAATAAAGTACTTTCTAAGGAATACGCGTCACAGCGAATTGCGTTTGTTTACATCAATATTTAGCTTTTTCGGGAAGGGTAAAGTCAAAAAATGGGGGAGGCAAGCGTTTCTCTGTCTTGTTTTTTCTGCCAAGTTATGGGTTATGAGTCTAAACATAATCTCCAAGTCTGAGAATGAACCAGAAACCAAATGTGATATGCCAGTTTGTTTGCATAAAGTGGTGTAAAGTGGTTTACATCTGATATTTATTTGTCCTAGAGCCATTGTGGATACTTAATTTTCATAAATGTTGATCGTAATATCAGAGAAATATCAATATTACAAAATCCGACTGAAATTTTCTTTACACTCTTTGGTTGTGTAAAGTTTACAATCATATCAACTTTAGGTCTAGAGCCTTGCAAAAGCTTGATTTTTTCCTAAAGTCTAAAAATGTACCAGGAATCAAATGTCAGACCGCCAGTTGAGCGCGTTTGCTTACACTCAACAGTGGTGTAAAGTAGTTTACAACTGATGTTTATTTATTCTCGGGTTATTGTGTAGACTCAATCTTTTCATAAATCTTAATCGTAATATCAGAGTAATATGGAATTACGAATCGACTAAGATCTTCTTTTACACTCTGTGGTTGTGCGAAAGTTTACACTGCATATTAACTTTAGTTCTAGAGCCTTATGGAAGCTTCATTTTTTCAAAATGTTCTATGTAAAATCAATTGGGAATCTGACTGTTAGTTTTCTTTTCTACACCTGGTAGTTGTGTAAAGTTTGCACTATTCATTTGTTGTTAATACGTAGTTTATACTGCAGATTTATTTTACTTTCAAATCTGAGCGTTAGTGTTTCCTTACACTTGATATTTGCGAAAAGTCTATGCTGAAAAACTTTGATCTGTTTAAATGATGTAAGGTCGTCTTAGTTAAAAAGGATAATGCTGATGTTAAGAACAATATTGTTTTCCGCTTTCTTGGACTGCTGTCATTATTGTGACGTATTTTTGTACATAAATGTTTACTGACTGAGGTACTCAAATCATGCTAATTAAAAGTAGGATACTAGCAAAGAAAAATTCTTCGATGGAACAAAACAGATGAATATACTTGGAATTGTGGATTATTAAGGATGTAAAAGGAGGGAGTAGGAAAAATCTGTCTAAAGCCACAAGATCAAAAATCTCACTTTCTCTGTGCAACGCAAAAAATCGAAGTATTTTCCGTGGCCTCTGAAAAGTGTCTTTTTTAGAATTATATTCAAAGTTTCAGATAAGAGTGTATAAACGAAATTTGTTTATTTTTTTTAAATTGCTGGCAAGTAGCAACACTATTTAGCATCGTATCCTGATTGATAGAAAACTAAGTGGTATTGTATTTAGAGTCGTTTTATTTTGTTATAGGCATTATAGCAAGCAAAGCAGGTACCGATTGATTAGTGCACAATCGTACGGGCATGCTAGTGTACCTACATTCAATCTGTTTCAAGTCCAAATTTAAGAGTCAGTTTCTGTAAGGACCACCTTAACCTTGCATAAGCAAAAAAATAATTTTTCTTTGTTTTAACATATATTACACAACTTTTTACGCTGATTCCGAATCTGAAAACCGTTTTACACAAAAATGACTTTTTGCTGAGTTATAGAGGTGTAAAGTGTGAAAAATCGGAATATGTGCCGAATTTCATATGATGATTAATATTTTCCAGAATAATGAACATTTTTCAATGCAAATTTTTTTAAATTACAGAAAATCAAATGGGCTTTACAAAAAGTATAAAAAGTTTGTTTATTGGATCATCCCACGGGATACAGCAGTCAATAAAGGTCAAAAATATGAATTTTTGCACTTGCAAAATTTTTACTTTTTTAGCCATAAGTCCAGAGTGGTCATACAGAATCGAACCTTATTTCACCACAATATATGCCACCTATGTACCCGTTTCTGTGTAAAAAATGTAGGATATGTGATGGATAGTTATTGACCACTTTTGACGAACGTGAAATTAACTCATGTGTTCAAATTTCAAAAATGATACATTTGTGCTATAAAAAATTTAACGTTTCGATCTATAACTCCAGAACTGTAAAACATTGTGCGAATGCATTACACCACAGCTTGTACCATCTATGTGCCTAAGTGCTTGCAAAAGATCATGCGTATACCTTAAGTGGTTGTTGACCATTTCTGACAAACGGTAATTGAACTCAATTGGTCAAAGTCGAAAAAATCATACATGTGTGGTACAAATAACTTTCCTTTTGAGCTGTAATTCGAAAAATAAAATTCATCTTGTGGCCACATTACACCACAATTTGCACTATCTATTTGCCTAATTATATTCAAAAATCCATCCACATATGTTTGATATTTATTGACCATTTGTGGACTACGTAAACTTGGCTCCATTGGTCAAAATCAAAAAGTCACACATTGGTGCTTCAAAAAATTTTTCTTTCGGCTCTGTAACTCAAGAATTAGGACACATTTTTTAAGCGCATTACACCACAGTCTCTACCATATATGTCCCTAATTGTACACAAAAAAATCATCTGCATATTCCACGTACTTATCTATCAGCCATATTTCACAAGTTTGAACTTAACCTAATTGGTCAAACTGAAAAAATGCATGCTTTTGTTTCAAATAATTTTATTTTCTATTTCTAACGAATAGTAAAATCTATCTGGTGACCATACTACGCCAGGGTTCGCACTATCTATTTGCCTAATTGCATGCAAAAAATTCATACATATATGTTGGATTATATTTATTTATTATTTTTACCTGTAGAAAATCCTAACATAAAGGAATATGTTTTATATCGTCAAAATTCAATTGTCTAAACATTCTGAATGAATCAATGTGTCTTCAACGTCATCTGCCTCGTCATCTAGATTTGGGTCTGGTTGGAAAAAATCTTCTGAGCAGTCATCTTCATCAGTTTCAGTTGGGACAATTGCTTCTCTTATTTGTGCTTCCCGCGACCAAAATCCTGCAATTTGCTGCCATGATAAAAACTCAGATTGCTTGAATTGGGGCAATCTTCGCATTTCAGTTGCAGTCTCCCTTGGATCGCACTTTCTTCGAGTCTTAATCCCATCATCAAATTTTTTATGAAAATATTGGCGCTGGTTTTCTGTGACTGCTTTACAAGATCTTTTTTACTTAAAGCCCAGCCAGTTGGTAATCTTTGGATTGAATCATCATCTGTATACATCTCCCAGAATTTCTGCAAAACTTCATTTAGACTTGGAAGCCGAGGCATTAGCTGCCGATTTTCTATTTGTTTCTTGTACGTTGTAATAGCTGCATCACGCAATGTCAATCGCTCAGGCTAAAACTGGCGATTTGCTATCTACATGTGATTTTCAAGGGATCGATGTCTTTGAAATGATTTCACGCAACCAGGAACAGTACAAGTAAACAGTTGCAAAGATCTTGGTGAGCTGTCTTCTTCTGGTAAAACTGGCACAAATGTTGCTGTTGACTAGTCCCTTGTCATTGGCTCTTCTAGGATGAAGAAACAAGAAAAAAATAGAAAATCGGCAGCTAATGCCTCGGCTTCCAAGTCTAAATGAAGTTTTGCAGCAATTCTGGGAGATGTATGCAGATGATGATTCAATCCAAAGATTACCAACTGGCTGGGCTTTAAGGCAAAAAAGATCTTGTAAAGCAGTCACAGAAAACCAGCGCCAATATTTTTCATAAAAAATTTGATGATGGGATTAAGACTCGAAAGAAGGTGCGATCCAAGGGAGACTGCAACTGAAATGCGAAGATTGCCCCAATTCAAGCAATCTGAGTTTTTATCATGGCAGCAAATTGCAGGATTTTGGTCGCGGCAAGCACGAAAAAGAGAAGCAATTGTCCCAACTGAAACTGATGAAGATGACTGCTCAGGAGATTTTTCCAACCAGACCCAAATCTAGATGATGAGGCAGATGACGTTGAAGACACATTGATTCATTCACAATGTTTAGACAATTGAATTTTGACGATATGAAACATATTCCTTTATGTTAGGATTTTCTACAGGTACAAATAATAAATAAATATAATCCAACATATATGTATGAATTTTTTGCATGCAATTAGGCAAATAGATAGTGCGAACCGTGGCATATTATGGTCACCAGATAGATTTTACTTCTCGTTAGAAATAGAAAATAAAATTATTTGAAACAAAAGCATGCATTTCTTCAGTTTGACCAATTAGGGTAAGTTCACACTTGTGAAATATGGCTAATAGATAAGTACGTGGAATATGCAGATGATTTTTTTGTGTACAGTTAGGGACATATATGGTAGAGACTGTGGTGTAATGCGCTTAAAAAATGTGTCCTAATTCTTGGGTTACAGAGCCGAAAGAAAAATTTTTTGAAGCACCAATGTGTGACTTTTTGATTTTGACCAATGGAGCCAAGTTTACGTAGTCCACAAATGGTCAATAAATATCAAACATATGTGGATGGATTTTTGAATATAATTAGGCAAATAGATAGTGCAAATTGTGGTGTAATGTGGCCACAAGATGAATTTTATTTTTCGAATTACAGCTCAAAGGAAAGTTATTGTACCACACATGTATGATTTTTCGACTTTGACCAATTGAGTTCAATTACCGTTTGTCAGAAATGGTCAACAACCAGTTAAGGTATAAGCATGATCTTTTGCAAGCACTTAGGCACATAGATGGTACAAGCTGTGGTATAATGCAGTTGCACAATGTTTCACAGTTCTGGAGTTATAGATCGAAACGTTAAATTTTTTTATAGCACAAATGAATCATTTTTGAAATTTGAACACGTGAGTTAATTTCACGTTTGTCAAAAGTGGTCAATAACTATCCATCACATATCCTACATTTTTTACACAGAAACGGGTACATAGGTGACACATATTGTTGGTGAAATAAGGTTCGATTCTGTGTGACCACTCTGGACTTATGGCTAAAAAAGTAAAAATGTTGCTAGTGCAAAAATTCATATTTTTGACTTTTATTTACTGCTGTATTCTGTGGGATGATCCGATAAACAAACTTTTTATACTCTTTTGTAAAGACCATTCAATCTTCTGTAATTTAAGAAAAATTGCATTGAAAAATGTTAATTATTCTGGAAAATATCAATCAACATATGAAATTCGGCACATATTCCGATTTTTCACACTTTACACCCCTATAAGTCAGCAAAAGTCATTTTTGTGTAAAACGAGTTTTCAGATTCGGAATCAGCGTAAAAAGTTGTGTAATATATGTTAAAACCAAGAAAAATTATTTTTTTGCTTATGTAAGTCACTATTACAGCAAGGTGATTCTTACAGACATTGACTCTTAAGCGCTTCTTATTGTTTTAAACCAACAATTTCTTAAATTGTCATGGATGCATCGAATGTTTGCTATTTCATTCAATTGGCTTAGAAAGACTGTTAGTTTTACTCACTATCATTTCCCATAGCAACTGCTTAGCTAACTTGCTGCTTTTTCAATCATTTTTATGCTTAATCATTTATTTTAATTTTGTTGGCCGCAAAATATACTTCGGATTTTTAAGCACGGTGGCGAGAAAGTGTGGCATTTTTAGCTGATTTGCGACTTTAGGTAGATTTTTCCTAGTCCCCTCACTTTTACATCACACACAAATCCAATATATATATATATATTTATATATATATATATATATATATATATATATATATATATATATATATATATATATATATATATATATATATATATATATATATATATATATATATATATATATATATATATATATATCTCAGCGGTAAAACATCTGTTTGTAGTAGAAGCGATTCCAGACGATAGCTTTTTGTTTAGCGCACTACGAGTTGAACATGTCCCAGCACTGATTAAATGCCTAAATTAAAATTTACATGATTGGATTAGTGCATAAAAAATTGAAGAATTCCAACCACTCGCCTACACTGAGCTGATCTGCCGAAGTACAGTAATTCGTCTTGTTTCGCTTACTGTAGCCCTTAAAAGAATTAACTTTTAAGCTCTCGAATAAATGAAACAGACTATAGCAATGAGTGTGTGAAAGTATACCGAAAAAATCAAATAATTTGCGGTGGGCCAATTTTTTTAAAAATGTTGCCTCTGAGTTGTAGATTACGAATCTGCACTTAAAATTTCTTTACACTCAATAGTTGTTACACAAAGTGTGAAGTATACTTGTTTTTTACTCTTTGCGTGTCCTTCAGCCTATCTAACTCAACTTTGGTTTCTTGCAGTCAATGAGTTTTATAATGTAGAGGGTTGCAATTTATCAAAACCGAATTTTTTTCTCTCTTAACGCAATATTTCTTGATCTGTGATCGCTTTAGTGTAAAGGGTTTGAGACGAAAAACGAAATTTCTCCAGCTACTCCGCTAAGTAGGCGCAACATGCTAATTATGCTTAAAATGTGTGCTGACTATAGCGTTACAGATCCTAGTTCATTTTGTCTACACACCCAATATTGCGGTATTAGCACAAGTGTAAAGTTTACACCGAGAAGCACTTTCCGCCCAGCTCATTGAGTATCAAACAATTAGCGGCGAGCCAACTTTTAAAAAATGTTGTCCCTGAGTTGTAGATTACGACTCTATCGTCAAAATTTCTTTAAACACAATGATTGTTGCACAAAAGTGTAAAGTATACGGGTTTTTCACTGTTAGCGTATCCGAAGGCTGATCTAAGTCAATTTTGGTTTCTGTGCACTCCAATTGGTTTTATTATGTAGAGGGTTACAATATCTTAAAACATAATTTTTTTCCTCTTTTAACGCAATATTTCTTGATCTGTGATTGTTTTAGTGTAAACGGTTCGAGACGAAACACGGATTTCTTCTGCTACTCCGCTTAGTAGGCGGAACATGCTCATTATGCTTAAAATGTGCCCGGACCTTAGCGTTTCAGATCCTAATTCATTTTGTTACTCTACACCCAGTATTGCAGTATTAGCACAAGCGTAAAGTTTACACCGAGAAGCACTTTTCTGCCCAGAGCATTGAGTATCAAACGATTTGCGGAGGGCCAGTTTTTTTAATGTTGCCCCCAAGTTGTAGTTTACGAATCTGACCTTAAAATTTCTTTCACACTCAATGGTTGTTGCAGAAAAGTGTAAAGTATACGGGTTTTTTACTGTTAGCGTGTCCTAAAGCTTGTCTAACTCAATTTTGGATTCTGTGCAGTCCAATTGGTTTTATAATGTAGAGAGCTACAATACCTTAAGACGTAATTTTTTTTTCTCTCTCAACGCAATAATTCTTGATCTGTGATCATTTTAGTGGAGTTCGAGACGAAAAAAGAAATTTCTTCAGCTACTTACACCCACAGAATTTCGGAGCTGCTCACCTATGGATATATTGTCTGAGATTATTGAATAAACTAGCAAAGAAAAATACTCCGATGGGACAAAAAAGGTGAATACACTTGAATTTCTTCATTGTTAAGGATGTAAAAGGAAGGGACTAGGGAAAATTTCCATATATGCGCAGAAGCCAAAGGAATATGCTAAACAGTTAGACTCCCCCTAAACAACGCAAAAATCGAAGTATACTCTGCAGCTGTGAAAAATAAGGGTGTAGTCACAAAGCGTATTTAAGTGTTTCGCAAAAGAGCATCAAACACACTTTCGTGACTATAAAATGATCAATATATATATATATATATATATATATATATATATATATATATATATATATATATATATATATATATATATATATATATATATATATATATATATATATATATATATATATATATATATATATATATATAAATACATGCGCCCTATGTCTACAAAGAATCAACATAGGACGGGTGTATTTGCCTTCGAGACTTACTTAGGTACGTAGGTACTTAGATCTGCACTTAGCGCTGGCCCCGATCGCTTAGCCTGGGATCGCTTCGATCCTTGGACCCTCACAGACCTTACGGCTTCGATCCTCTCGGTCCTAATATTGCTGACCGCTTCTCGTCGGGTGATCTCAGCAGCTACGCCCTAAGACCTAAGGCTACCTACCTAATTCTCGGAATTGCCGCGGAGGTCAGTTGACCTATCTCAAAGCTCAAGTTGATTGTTTAACTTATTTTCAAGATTCGATTCCAACAGAAATGTTTTTGGTTCCTAATGTGTATAGCACAATAAACTTTGAAAACAACATCAACGAGCTCTATACTGATCAATCATCCTTAAAGATTAAATAATATTTTTTGATCAATTTTAGGTTTGAGAAAAGATTAAGATTTTCGAACGAAATAAGTAATCATATGGAATTTACCTATCCGTCCACTCAGAGTCTCGAAATCCTCGACGTTGGGAGAGCTCCGACCTAACCCTCGGTATATCCGAAACCCCTGGGTAGGTTTTTCCAATTTATTCGAACACTAAATACACGGCCTAACTGCCGGACAACAAATAACGCAAAAAGAAAACGAAAACGTACTCCACTGTACAATCGTACGACTGCCAACCAACTAACTAAGATGGCCACGTGGGACCATTACAGTAAATGTAATTAACGTCAAAATAACATAATACTGGAATTCTTTTAAATCACAACGAATGTTCTAGATTAATACAAGCGGTATGCATGAAACAATTACTATTATCATATACTTAACTCTATGTTACCGGACAAGTATCTTATTGTTTTTATTATTGAAAATTGGGGAAAATGTGGGAAGACCGAAGGCATAGCCCACAGTACACTATCGTAGATAGCTACTAGTATTGGCTATGTTAGTGGCTACCGCGAACTGCTAAGGCAAGTTCGCCAAAACGTGTAACTCTCGCAGTTACATATATATATATATATATATATATATATATATATATATATATATATATATATATATATATATATATATATATATATATATATATATATATATATATTAGAGATGTGCCAGGCCGCGACCCCGGCGCCGAGGCCTGCAAAAAATAATTAAAATGCATGCAATAACTGCGAAAAGAGACGTTTTATTAGTCAGAAAGCATAAAAATCGTTATTTGTTTCCAAGCGTGATCAATTTCCTTTAATAATCAAAGTCTACGCATTTTAAATTAGCACTGATTGTGTCATTTTTAAGGTATTGCATACTCCTTTGAGAAATCCAGTGAGTACGTCAAAGTACGTCAGACAGATCGAATTCGAATTTCATTCATGATTAAAGTATAATACAGATTCTGGAAGCCCATTCAATTCTCTACGTGATGGTATGATATTACTTTTAGAATATCTTTGAATTTAGTAAGATAATTAAATGCATCTAAAAATACACTGGATTTTCTACAGTTATTCAGTCGTACACAAATGGATACTCATCGAATCGAAAAGAACAATATGCTATTTTGTAGCTTGCAGAACCTGCTTTCTGAATATATAATTTATTTCAAAATTGCATCAAAATCAGGCACGTAGTTGGCCCTCATATTTGGGGAGACCAACACCAATTTTGGGGGTTTAAGCCTGAAAAAAGCCAAAAATAGCACAAAATAACGTGTAGAAAGTCCTATTTTTCCGTTTTTTTATGAATTTTGGGGGATCCGGACCTCCAATTCCCTCCACAGCTATAGTCTGTTTCATTTATCCGAGAACTTTTCAGTAAATGTTTTTGGAGGTTACAGTAACCGCTTCTTTCTTACTTACTGTAGGTCGCTAGATCTCACTATGGCTACGTAGCACAGAAGGGTTTTTTAATAACGTCTTTGCGGCCTAATTTATTCCCATTTTCAGCAGATCAATCAAGTTACAGAGAAAAATCGAGCATTGAGCTTATCTTACGTTGACACTTTAAACACAATAGACTAAGATGTTAAGAAACGCTGCGAACTCCCGCATTGCGCAGTGGTAAACCGTCTGCTTGCAATCGAAGCAACCCGGATTCGATTCCACCCGACTGAGCGCACGTACTGTAGTATGTCCTAGCACTGATTAAATGTCTAAATTAAATTTATTAGGGCGGATTAGCGCATTGAAAATGGGAAGAATTCCAGCCATTCGCCCTCACTGAACTGATCTGCCGAATTACAGTAATTCGTTTTGTTTCGCTTACTGTAGTCCCTTAAAAAATTAACTGAAAAGCTCTCGAATAAATGAAACAGACTATAGGTAACTGTTCAAAATTGATTTAAATAGAATAATTTATAAGTTGCTGTCGCCAAAATGGCGGCGCCGAAACGTCGTAGACCCGGTATTTAGAAAATCAGACAGTTGTTCATTAAGTAGTGCGCCATATTCGCACGACTCGGTATCTCAATGACATGTTTTTACTGTACAACTTTAGGCCCCGGCAGAAATGGCGGCCCCGGCACATCTCCACATCTCTAATACTCTAATATATATATATATATATATATATATATATATATATATATATATATATATATATATATATATATATATATATATATATATATATATAAATATATAAATATAATATATATATATATATATATATATATATATATATATATATATATATATATATATATATGTGTGTGTGTGTGTGTGTGTGTGTGTGTGTGTGTGCGCATGTGTATGATCTTGCTAGACTCCCAAGAAGGACAAGGCATAAATTTGCATATTTTCCGGAATCAATTAAACTACATATGTATGTAGGCAGTGGCGGATCTAGGATTTTACTAAAGGGGCGGTACCCCTAAGGGGGGCGGAACCCTGACTTGGGCGGAAAAATTAGCCGTTTTAACCCGAAAATCGCTCAAAAATGCTTAATTTTTCGCACTATTCTGGGCCAATGGGGGGGCGGCCGCCCCTCCCGCCCCTGTATGTAGGGTTGTGCCCCGAAGTTCTTCAAACGGCCCTTTTCTCCGAATAACTCGTCTGTTTGAAATTCCCAGCTCAGTCGAATATTGCTTTTTATTCCATGTTCCAGCACAATTGCCCTAATTTTTCTATAAAATTCGCAAATTTTCGAATGCTCTACTGTAGTCCACTTATGAATCCTTCAAAATTTTTATTATGAGCCCTTAAATTAGCTGACAGCGATTCATGGAAATCCTCGCCTCTCATTTTCTGCTTCATCTCATACTAAATTTTCTGCTTTGAAAATGATATTTCTTTGAAAATATTTGTCGTGACAACAAAGTACATAGGTTTTGCTTTGAAATGTCATCAAGATTTTCTCACCATGGTAAATATGTACCTACAAGCTTTCTGATCTTAGCCTATGGAAAACTTCTAATACAATGCCATTTCCTAATGTATAAAAGGAGGACGCAAATTTAATGCATGCAATAACGCTTTTGGCACACACCTATCTATCACACATGGGCGTGGGGGTTAACTTCAAAGGTGGGTAGCAGTAGTCAAGTTCAGGGGGTCCGGTCCGATGGGGTCAAATTTCCAAAAACAACACCAAGAATTTAATTCTAGAGGTCTCTCGACTTTTGGGGGTCGAGACCACACATGGGCGTGGGGGGGTCTGGACCCCCAGAAACCAAAAGACCCCCCCAGAAATCAAAAGACGCCCCCAGAATTCAATTTTTGAAAATTTTTTTCGCAATTTTTTGATGCCAATGGATAGTGCTTGATGAGAAACGTCGAAAAATGGTGTTTTTATCGCCATACCACCATTTTTAAGGCCATTTTTTGACCTTCAAACAATCTTGGACCCCCCCCAGAATTTTCTTGCTGCCCACATACGGTCGAGACAGACCAGACATGCATGGTTTGCGGACCACACCCCATACCCCGTGATTTGAATTTTCGGCACGCTTTTGGGTTGCCAGTTTTGCATCACCCAGACGCCCACCCCAAAATTCAGCTGCTGCCTATGTATGGACTGAACGTGTCGAGCTCAACGGCTTTAACGATTTTATGCATCTATGTAAGTTTATACTAACGCAATACAGTCTGCCTGCACTAACACGATTGAGCGATCGAATTGAAAGAAAAAACCTGAACCGAATCGCACTAGACGATTTAAATAGTTACGCACACGTACATACTACGATCGCAATGGCGTCACTTGGAACAGTTAGCATTAAGTTTCAGCTTGGAAAATGTGGTTATCTGCTCTATGCGCCTAAAATGATAATACACGATACGATTAAAGCTGTCAACGAAAACATATATCATAAAATGCGTTCAAAAGATTTAAAGCTCAAGTATCAAGTGTCTACTGACTCCACGTCGAAGCCTATCAGGTCCAGCAAGTGACACATCACTGTCTTTTTCAGTCCCATCGTTTCAAGCTTATTGTGCACTTTGCTGGCCAAATTGCGAAGACGAAGCGAAGCGTGAATAAAGCTAACTAAAGTAAATATGCATCATCACTATATAATTAAAAAAACGTTCTGCCGAGTACGTAATAATAGGTCATTTGAATTTCGGGACCAACTTAGCGAGTAATATAGATTTAATCAATTAATTTTGATCATTAAATACTGGAGACGCATAAATTCATTAAATAAGATTATTCATTGAGAATCTAATTAAGATTTAATTATTTAATGTAATTAAGAATAATTTACTAGTTGAGTTTGTATTGATCGATGATAGGTATTATTAACTTAGAGTCAATCAATCAATTAATAAAATAATTAAATAAGAGCGACGTTAATTAGCTACTAAATTAAGATTTTAATCAATAGTTGATTAATTAATTAATTTTCATTAATTATTCAACAGCAATTAATTGAGCTAGTTAATTAGTTAATTATGATGATTATTATTTGAGCTATAAATCAATTAATTAAGAGTTTGTTAATTAATTGTTGACAAATTAATTTAGAGTTTAATTAGTTATGAATTAATAAATAAATTAAGATTAATGAATTAAACTACTGAAAAACAACTTACCTAAAAATTAATAAAAAAACTAATTTAGTAAACATATAAATTAATATACGAAAAATCAATCTAAGCTACTTTAATTAATTCAGTAGCATTAAATAATTAAAATTAATTCACTAAGAGTCTATGTCCGGATTTAAATCATTCACATTGATGCAAGTGTCCAGATAGTCAAAAAAGTACACTTTTCTTAGCTCGGATACTTTAAGGCAAGACCGGATACTTTAAGGCAAGACCGGACACTTTAAGGTACCTTAGTGTGTCCGGTCGGACACTTTAAGGTACGGACACAATAAGGCGCGACACCGGCCCAAAATGCAGCACCTATGCGTTTTAAATTTGGCAGACCCCCACTAACCGAGATTTGTTCCGTAACTAAACCAACGTGCACATAATTAATAAAAATCATGGATAAGAACATAAATGGGCGTGGCGAGCGTCTGGCTGGACCCCCAGAATCTCGACAACCACGGGGAATTGAACTTCCAGAAACTTTCCCTTTTTTCCGCAATTTTTGCTACTACACAATATTATGAATGTTTTGGCACTTTTTTTGACCTAAAAAATTCTGACCCTCAAATTTCACATTTTAGCCCTATCCGACGATTCGCATTTAAAAACAGATATGCCGATAGAATGGGCAATAAAAGACGCAGCAACACCACACATAGACGTAGGGGTCTTGCTAAACCCCCAGAATCTGATAGACCCCCTGAAAGACCTGAAATTAAACTTTGATATATTTTTAGCGATTTCGCCCCCATCAAGCCATGCAGAATTTGGCCGCTGCCCACCTATGCTCAATATAAGCATTGAATATTTATGAGTGCAAAATAAATATCTGAGAATGCATAGTAGGTATGTAACACATTTTTGAATTACTTACTCAAAAGCGGCAATGCGATGCCAAAGAGAAAGGTAAGGACAGAGCCAAATAAGTAGACGAAGAAATATCCGGCAATGATGATAAACCCAAGACTGATAAGCGGATGCTCTTTCTTGAACTCCACTGCGTCCGGATGCCTGCTCATCGAATAAATCAAAACGGCACAGCCGACAAAAAGTGCCACAAAGCCCAAAACCATGTCCCGTGGGTGAAGCAAACTGAACATAAATGTGTTATTCTTTTTAGGAAAAATTAGTTTTCATTCGCTATTCATTCGCTCATTGACTTTATTGATTATTTTTAAAGGAAAATAAATGGTAAAAAAAAGTTTCAAATAAATTATTTATTCAGAAAATCATACTTCAAAAGTATGTGAATTGAAATATAAAATGATTAGAAATACATTTATTTTTGAAGCAATATTCCAAAATATATTAATTATTAAAAACTTATGACTACAAAAAAAACTTTCAAAAAATGTTGCTTATCATGCTGGAATTGAAAACATTAATAAGCAATAAGCGCTACGGCTTAAGATTTTAAATCAAATTAAATATCAGCTAGTTTTATAAAAATCTAATTTTTAACCTGACAAATAAAAATCCAATCAAAATAATGACGAAATAATTCGTTTGGTAATACAGAAAATTATTGAGCATTCGGTTGGCCCATCGATTTAGATCTTTGTACGGTGGAACTTGAAATCGGGCCGAGTTTAGCAAGAAATCATTGAGGCTGCGGAGAGGTGCTAATTCAATATCGCTCGTTATTTTCGCCATACTAAAAAATTAGGCTATTTGCTGAAAACAGACTAACTCTTTTACCACGTCCTACGATTTGAAGAAATAAACAGAATAATTAAACTATTACATTATTACTTCCGCGTAAGAAACAATATATTACACTGTTGCGAAAATCCAAAAAAGCAAAGTAAAATTAAATGGCGGGAATTTGCACACAAAAAAATTAATTTCTAAAAAGTCCCTTTTATTATGTACATTTCAAGCTGATAATGCGTTAAATCTAGGGATGCAACGGAAATTCGCACCCGCTATTACCCGCTTCTTTTTTGGTACCCGCACCCACTATTCCAGAATTTTGATACCTGCACTCGCTAAATTTAATCTTGAACAACAGCGGGTGGCGGCTTCGAAAAATTCCAGCCATTAAGTTTTTGTAAGCTTTATATAAGTTGCAATTAGAGCTGCACACTTTGCAAATTTTACTACCCGGGTACCCGGCTATTTCATAACCCGGGTACCCGGGTAATTCAGTACCCGGGTACCCGGATATACCCGGGTATACCCGGGTAGGACCTTAGATAAAAGAGAGTGCAGTGAACATCGTTTATTTACGATTGACAATGAGGTCTAGGGCAAAGTGATATTTAAGCAGTAAAATTATTGAAAAATTAATGCAAGATTAAATAGAATATAGGCTTTAATCTGAAGAATTTGTATGCATTTAATGAAATTTAAGTCATTTTCTTAATTCAAAGCAAAAAATTGTGAAGCAGGTTTTGTATCTTCATAGCGTCATTAACTGACGAAAAGCAATTTTGAAATTAACCGGAAATGAAAATTTATTCAAAAACAAGTCTAAGTCTATCTGGAGCTGACTGCAGAGACGTAATTAGAATTTTGGTTCGGGGGGCATAAACGTTTTCATGTAGAATTTACGGCCTTTCTATTGACAAACAGTTCGGAATTCATAAGTGGCGCAAAGTGCTAAGAAATTTAGTCATTTGTTCCTTCCTTAACAGTTTGTAGCTCTGTGAATACTAATAATCTGAGAGAGCAGAAAATTACCAAATTTGTACAAAACAGTTTTGACAATTCAAGCTTCTTACAAGAAAACTGCGAATTACTAACTTTGACTGAAGATATTTTGAGTGATTCAGGCTTTTAAGCGCAATGCTGGAGCTTTACAAAAGAAAGAACAGTAGATGGCGGCGCTATGCGCCGAAAAATTTTGACGTTTTTGCACATTAAACTCAATTTATACCGCTTAAATTATACAAAACAGACAAATTAATGCCAGCGCGAAACGCCGGAAATTTTTAGAAATTCTACCCTTTTACCTGGCTTGTTCTCCCTAAAATCTCGTTGCACATGTACAACGAGATTTTATGGCTGCGGGACGTCTGAGGTGGCGGCGGGATCCAGGGCAGAGTTCCGGAAAATTTTGTAAAAAAAACATTTTAATGTTAAATTGTAACGTTAAATTTTCGCAAAATAGGCCAAATCTCGGTTCGGAAGCAAGCCCAAAAACACTTAAAATTGATAAACTCCTACATTGCACAAACTGATCTGAAATGCGTTTTTCGACCTCTGCTAGGTACAAAGCGCCAGCAACGGATCGCTGCCAATTAGATATAGAAAGATGTATCCATGAAAATTTTGTTCTTACCGTTTTCAGGCCCATTTGTAGCCTTCTAATTAACAAAATGCAGTTCATAGAACAAGAAATGCGCAAAAACATAAGAAAATTTGGCCATTCCTTTCAATTAAAATAGGATTATGTGTCTGTCCTTGTAAAGAAAGATGAACAAAACAAAGAATAGACAAACTGTTACACAAAAGACAAACAAAGCAGAGAATAGACAAACTCGTTCACAATCATTTTCGCACTTTTACTATCATGCACAACAAGCATGCGCAGTTTCATTCAAGGAACAAATAGTGCATTAAATTACTAAAGTGATGTGAAGTGCTGGATTATTTTAGCTGATTCAAGCTTAAATTTGTTGGATCTATATAGCAATAATGACTCGGCACGGAAAATTTTGAAGTTTTTGCCTTTTTGAACTTCGTTTTCTGGACATACATTATTGCAACAAATTAATCAACAATATTTCTGAACAATTTCGGGGGGCAGGTACTCCCAATGCCCCCTAGCTACGCCTATGGCTGACTGCATTTGGAACATCGATATGCTTTGAACCAGGTCTATCTAAAACAGTTGCAGCGCACGATGTGAATAAAAGTTGCAGTTTAAATTTATATAATGGTCACAGAAGTGAATGAATTATAAAAATGCGTCGCTAACAGATAATTTCTTGTTTAAATTTGTTTACAATGAAGAATAAGAAGAATTTGGCACAAATAAAATAATGTAACTAAAGGAATATGTCTAGACCGTATGCGCGATATATTGTGATAATAGGAAATATTAACAGACTCGCTTATTTAACATTTTACAGTTGATTATATCAAATCACATGTACATTGTGATTCAGTCGCACTTTAGAAGTAATATGTTTCTAGGTTTCTAATTCAATTCTTAGCACATATTGCATAACTGCAGTGCTAATTTTCCATTTATATTAGGGGATTCGGGTACCCGGGCATACCCGGTACCTGTAGGGCACCCGGGTAGTAAAATCATTTTCTACCCGGGTACCCGGGTATACCCGGGTACCCGTTCGGGTACCCGCGTGCAGCTCTAGTTGCAATTCAAGAAAGGCAAGCTGTCAATCCTAATCACATTATAGCACAAGAGATGGCATTTTAATGCAAACTATATAACTAGGCCAATTCAGGGGTTCTTCACTGAGAGACTTGAAGTTGCACAGGCTCACCAATTTTTATTTGATTGTTTTAACTATTTGCACAACCAGGTTAATAAATTACAACCACACCTGGGCGTGGGGGTTGGGGGAATGCAACCCCCAAAGGCCAAATAACCCCCCACACACACACAAACCAAAATATCCCCAACCCAAATTGAATTTTTTCGTTTTTTTCGCAATTTTTTGATGCCAATGGATAGTGAGAAACATTGAAAAATGATCTTTTTTAGCCAATTCACCATTTTTAAGGCCATTTCTTCACCTTTGGAAAATTTGCACCCCAACCCCCAGGATTATGGTGCTGCACACCTATTATTAAGAATGCCACTTGCAGACACATATCTCCTGGGGGAATGGGGTTTTCGGACCTCCTCCCCCAAAATTCAGAAAAATCGGAAAAATATGATTTTCTAAACGTTATTTTGCGCTATTTTTGGCCTTTCTGGGCTTAGTCCCCCCAAAAATTGGTGTTGGTCAGGATGGCCAGCTACGTGCCTGGCCACTTGATGTGTCAATGTCATATAGGCGTTAGACATATATAAATATAGGTATAAATATATTTTTTTGAGAATTTTTCACAAATTGTGATGCACGCTTTGTAGATTTTACTAATCGGGTAGCATCTTAGATAAGAGAGAAGAAAGGAAATCCTCTTCTTTATGGCTGGGGGTCTGGGGTTGCGCGCTCAAGCGCTCCCAGTGGGGTTTGGTCCAGGCACCATTTTCATTTTTTCCTAGAGATTTGGTTCACAAGCAGTGATCGGACCGAGGGTACTTTTTGGACCCTCGGCCGAGGCGACTTAAAATCCTTGCCTCGGCCGAGGGTAATGCCGAGGGTCAAGCTTATATAGCTATACCCATAAATAGTACTCTTAGAATATTTTGTAAGTACATACATGAGCTAGAGAATAATCGTAATATTTACAACTTTATCAAACTGAAACAAATCTTTATTGGTGTAAGCCAGAATTTTTATTTCAATCTGATGAAGCAGATAATTCATAATCAAAATCTAGATCATCTGAATCAAAGTTAGCCTCATGTATTTTGCCTATTTCGCCTTGTTGTGCTATTGCGTAATCGTCGTCATCAGCCTTTATCAGATTCTTTGAATTCACACTATTATAACCAACTGCTTTGAGATTGTGCTTTACAAAAAGGCGTTTTTGAACATTTTATGGTAGCAGACGAATGCGAGAATAACTGTACTTTCCGATCCATCCAGTAGCATTAGGGGTGCGGTATCCAAACTTTTCCAAAAAAGTCAAAAACAGGTTCAAAATTTTGCCCTTAACGCGCAAAATAGCATTTTTTGGTGTTTTACATTGTATACTTTTACATAAAATCACTTTTGAAGTCATATTTTTCTTAAAATTTTAGAATTTTTGACAATTTTGTGCAAAAAAAATCATTAAATTTCTAAGACATTAACAAAAATCTGGCGCGAAGCCACTGAAAAATCTGTAAAATTAAGGCGGATAGACATCTAAAAACATGATTTACTGCTTGATTTCCTGTATTTATAGCATTTGATGCGAAACATTGAAATTTTTTATTGAAAATAGAAAGAAAACTATGCAAAAATGGCTGTCTCTGCTGTTAAAATTGTTTTGAAACCTACATGAAGAGAAAAGAGCTTCCAGGTCACCAAGAAAGTAAATAAGTGTCATTAATAGGTATCATCCATTGCGTAGCGCCGGAAAAAATTTGAAGTTATGGTCACTGTTGGCCAAAAATCATTGCAAATTGCAAATCCATTCTTTGTCTCGCCAAATATTTTGGCCAATGGGGAGCGACCGCCACCCCGCCCCTTAAGCCCACATCTGCATGTAGCGATTGTACTTTCTGATCCATGTAGCGAAAAGACACTTTTGGTTGTACAAATTATCATTGTGAAATTCAAGGCAAAGCGCAAGTCTTTTGTGATTATTCTCACATTTTATTTTGAAAGAGGCACTTTCCTTTAATCCCCCCTGTATACGAGCCTAAGCTCTACATTAGGGTTAAAATAGGAACTATATGATATGCAGGAAGGTCGGTAGGATACTTAATCAGAGATACTGATACACAAAACCTCTAAAATAAAAATAATTCATGGCAATGTGGTGGAAGAATAGAAAAGCTCGTGGTGAATGAATAACAGACAAATGTTCAAAAACTCCTTTTTGTAAAGCATAATCTCAAAGCAGTTGGTTATAATAGTGTGACTTAACAGAATCCTGATAAAGGATGACAATGACGACGATGCGATAGCACAACAAGGTGAAACGGATGAGGCTAACAGCAATAAACATATAAACATTTATTTTAATTGATAAAGTGTTTACTATTTCGATTATTTTCTCTGCACTGTACTTCCCAATCCATGTAGCGAGCATGAGAAATAAAACTTAGTCATCATATGAATATCAATTGGCACTTTTGCTGTATGTAACTTGGTGTAACTGGGTACGTGCCTAAAACCATAAGAAAAGCCAATAGGTAAGAAACAGCCTGTGTACTGCAGATGCATTCTAAATAGTTAATATTTAATGGATATATTAAACTTATTCAAATTTGATTTTAATCCCCAATGCCTCAGCACTTTTCAGCTTTGCCCTCGGCACCCAAGGCTGAGGCTCCAAAAACGCCGAGCCTTGCTGAGGCCGAGGCCTTGGTCCGATCAAGGTTCACAAGTGAACCATACCCAAAATATTTTCCATGTTTCAAATTTTGGTTCACATTTGTGAGAGAGGGTCTAAAGAACGTTCAAAAAATTGAGCATTCATGTTGAAAACGATATTTTTAGCAGAAAGCCCATCCTACATAAAATGGCGAGACCCAAAATGAGGTTTTAAACATTTTGTAATTGGGCATTTGTGTACCTGCTTCACATATGTATTAACATAGTCATGTTATAAGGGCATATGTGTGTGCAGTCGGTAGCATCTGAAGAAACAAAAGAAAGTTGCTGGCAGTCGGTTTGACATGTGGAACTCTTGCTCCAAAGTCCAGAAGCAATTGACTATTGCTGGTTTGTCATATTATAAGAGCATATGTATGCAGTCAGTAGCACACTGTTTTTTTTGTACGAGACAAAGATTTTGAGGCTCGTACAAAGATTTTTGGAGCCATCTTTGTACAATGCACAAAGACTTTTTTGGGGCAAAGTAATAGTAATTTTAACGTTTTTAAAGTATTTTTTAGCAAAATTTCCAAAAATTTTCAAGCGCCAAGTATCATAATTACATTCTATTTAGCTCCAAGCACGGGCATTTAACACTCCAAAATCTATCTGCAAGCATCTTTGTACAGATTGCAGCATCTTTTACATCTATTCCTACTGTTTTATAAAGATTTTATGCAGAAAAAAAAGTATTATACAACTTTGCACTGTTTTTCTGCTTTGAAGATAAAATTGACTCTTTTATCTTTGACGTTGCATTAAATTCATAAGCAAGTTGGTGTCTATTATGAGATTCAGTCAGCACATTGCAACTGCTTATTATTTTTAATTGTGTAACACAAGTCATTTCAACTTACTGAGTCGAATTTTATGTGTAATTTCAACCTAAGACTCATGAAAATTTTGGCGTTTCGAGACGAACAAATAAAAACAGCTGAATTTAGGACAAGGTTACACCTTTTGCGAAGCGTGCAGGTCACGGATAACAATCTAGTAGTATGTAAAAATGTGTACATTCAATTACATATCTATACGTTATATGTACAAAAAATTTTCTGCTCGTACAAAGACTTTTTCAGGAGATCTTTGTACATGTACAAAGAGGCTTGTACAAAAAGTGCAGTAGCATCTGAGGAAACAAGAGAAAGTTGCCGACAGTCGGATTCGAAATGCGGACCTTTTGCTCTAAAGATCAAGAACCATAACCAATCATATAATTCTGGCACTGCTTAGGTGCCAATGTTAATACCCAATTTTTTTTTTAAATATCAACGTTGTTACCTAACGCTGCGCGATGATCAAACACAAGGCTACAAACCACCTTCCCAACATAAGACGGCACTCCAGACCACTCGGCCAGGCATCTGAATTCTGGAATTCTACTTATTTCTATATATCAACGACAGTAGGTATAGTAAATGGGTTTTATTGTAATTTTGAGCTTTCTGACTGTCTTATTCATTTGTTTGATGTGTGTACTTTGAGCAATCCGTCTCACATAATAAGCAAAATACAAAAACAAAAAACAACAAAATATCAGAGAAACTTTAAAACTTTCTGGGACAAAATTACCCCAGCAAGTGGTATAAAAACAGCATTGAAGCTACATTGTGCCACAGTTTCTGATTGATTTCTGGCACTTTTGTAGAAAATTTTTGATTTTTATCCATTTTTGGCCTTCATTTAGTCTCATTTGGTGGTCTAGACATGCCCGACCCCAACATGTGTGCATGATCCACATGTAAAATGAAGAGCAGCCAGATTCTGGAGGTCCAATGGGACAAAACCTAGCTCCGAGAATTCAATTCCGGGTTCTAACAATTTTTTTTTGGGCAGGGGTGTCTTTCAGACTCTGGAGGGTCCAGCCAGACCTTTTTAGGAGGTTCCAAGTTCAGACCCTCAGACGTCCCAGCTCCTGCGCCATGTGTGTGTCCATTTGAGCTCTTAACCATGAAACTGATCGCATTAGCGTTTTAAAGTTTGAGATTTTATTTGTTGCTGCATTTTGCCTATTATGTAAGATGGGTTGATCATAGTACAAGCATGAAACAAATGAACAGGACGGTTAGAAAGGTCAAAAGTACAATGAAACCCATTGACTATACCTACTATTGTTGACCTATAGAATTAGGTAGAATTCCAGAATTCAGATGCCTATTGAGTGTTCCACAGCGCCATCTTATATTGTGAAGGTGGTTTGTAGCCCTGGGTTTGATCCCAGAAACAGCAAGTTCTTCTCGAAAAATTTTTTAAAAGGAAAAACGTAGGTACCTAACACAGCATTAGGTACCAACAAGTGATCGACCAGGGCGACTTTTTTGGCCGGGGCAGTGCATAACCAGGGCTGAAAAAAAATCCCCGGCCCCAGCCAGGGTAGGGCCGGGGCTGGGGGCCAGGGCTGGCCGGGTCAGACAAGGAAAATATTATTGCATGACACATACTTGGGGTGGGCATAGGAAAAGAAATAATGAGCAACTGCTCCATTGAGTAAGTAAATGGCAATTGCAAAATTAGGTGCGCTTTTCATATCAAGTTATATTACTATTTATGTCACACGAAACAAATTTATTTCAGTGTTTCATTGTCTGAATCATCAATAAAGTCTATGTCGCTGCTATTAGCACACTCTATATCATTTGAATCTTTCGCTACTGCCACTACTGCTGTAGTGATTGGATGCAATAGGTATTGGATGTAATAAATGAGACATCACACACGCCCTTGAGGGTCCAAGACACAAGTCACTGTCAGGCGATATGTGGTGAAAACCTTTTGAATTTTTTTAACTTAATTTTTTAGTAGGGCAAAAGTGTACCTATAAGAATTTCATGAAGTGATACATTATTTTAGATTGTGAGCTAGAGTAAATAGATAAACTATCACTATAAAACATGCATGTAATTGCTTAAAATTTTATGAGGGTCCCTCAGTATACATATAATGGCTGGAAATCTAGGGTAGGGGTCCCTCGCCATTTTTAGAAGGGGGAGTTAGGGACTAGATAAAAAATGGTAAAAACACATAAAAATAGCCAAAAAAGGGCAGGTTTTCGCCAAAAAAAATGGGGAAGGGTGGTCAAATATTTTCTGACTTTCAAGGAAGTCTGGGGCTTCAAAGCATGGATGGGGATGGCCCAAACCCCCTGTTACATGTATATTTCTCGGCCATTTTCAGGGGAAGGGGTAAGCGGCTCCATTTTTTGCAGCTACTTGCCCCCCCTGAAAATCTTTAAAATGATAAAATTTGCAATAAGGAATTCTACACCTTTTTACAGTTTTTGTTCTTCAAAAATCTTCGTACATGAACAAAGACGGTCCTGAAACGTCTTTGTACATCAGCAAAAATCTTCGCCGAATACAAAAAGACCCTGCTTCTAAATGTGATAATTCGGCCTGAACTTAGTTGATAATATTAGTTTGGCGTGAAGTGCCGAAAGTTTTATGAGCTTTTGATGGAATTCATACATAAAACTCGACTGAGAAAGCTGAAATCAACTTGTACTTTAAAATCAGAAATATTGCAAAAATTGTAATATGCGAATTAAATCTTGTAATAAGCAACACTGCGCTTAGAATGGAAAAATTGGAAAATGTCAAATATTTGGAAACCCAAAAATTAGCCAAATATACTACTAAAGGTCGAAAAACTATGTTCTACCTCACTGAAATCGTTACTGCACCATATTAAAGTATACAAAAATTTGCATGTACAAAACAGTGTTTTTTTGTATTCAAAAAAGATTTTTCCCGATGTACAAAGACTTTTCAGGACTATCTTTGTATATGTACAAAGATTTTTGGGAAGATAAAAACTGTAAAAAGGTATAAAATTCCGGAAATTTTTCGGCGCTTCAGCTCAGATCACGAAAAATTATCTGTCCTAAATATCTTTGAAATGGCAAAATTTGTATTTAGAATGGAAAAATGTCAAACTTTTTAGGCGCTTCACGCCGTTCTGAGACAATTTTAGTAGTTTTTGGTGTTAGAAACCCAGAAATTAGCTAAAATATACAAGCAAAAGTCAAAACACCCTGTTTTACCGCACTAAAATCGCTACTATACCATATTATAGTAACCAAAAATTTGTGTGTACATTGACCATGTACAAAAAAAACACTGGTACAAAATGTACACAGACTTTTGGGTACCATCTTTGTTCATATATATACAAAGGTACATTGTACAAAAAACACTGTCACATACTGATAATATGCGAAGATGTGTATGTTTAAAAATATATTTATATAATATAGCTACAAAAATTTGTTAGCTCATATAAAGACCTTTTCGGAGATCTTTATACAAGCACAAGAAGCTCGTACAACAAAATAGAGTCGGCTAATAAAACTCCACCACCTAATTTTCTGGTCCTCCAATTTGGGATTTCACCCCTCCCTCAACTCTGGACCTTAGGAAACTATTTGAAACATTTAGTTTATCGGATCAGACGCAATTCTGCAGCGTAGTTTACATTCGCCTATAATTAACCTCCGTCCTAATAACTATTACACAAGAAACGCGTTTAAAAGCATGTGGTTCCTATTCAATTAAATGTAAAAGTGTTTTTTATAAAAGTAGTTTGTTGAAAACGTACAATTTCCAACTAGAAATAGAACGTATTTGTCAACTCTAAATCTTTTAGCCATAGCTATGAATGAATGAGTTAAAAGTAGCATTTTAGTTTAAATAAGTTAAGTGGAGGAATCGAAAACACGCAGATTTTCCTGAACATTTATTCAGGAAAAGCTCATTTATACACAGTAGCAAATTTATAACAAGGACTAAGTAAGTATACATATGGTCTAATCAGTACAGTTCTCAAGATTAAAACTTGCTCATTGATAAATAAGTGCCAGTATCACAGCCTGTACAAAATACGAATTACGCTAAATTTTTTCCTCGGCCCCGGCCATTTTTTGACCTTGCCCGGCCGGGTCCGAGGGATGCTGAAAAATGGTCGGGGATTGCTGGAGCTGGGGCCTGGTCGATCACTAGTACCAACATGTTGTTATTAAAAAAAATTGGGTACCAACGTTGGTACCTAAGCAGTGCCTCTAACACTGATTCATTTCGAAAAAATGCAACGTATTCGTAATGTTTTGCATTGGTTTGCCAGCTGCTTAGGCTTAGGCTTAGTATCATGGACTGCAGGGGCGGATATAGTGGGGGCGGATATAGTGGGGGCGGCCCCCCATAGGCCCAAAATAGTGCGCAAAATTAAGCGTTTTTGAGCGATTTTTAGCGATTTTAGGGTTAAAACGGCTAATTTTTCCGCCCAAGTCATGGTTCGCCCCTCCCCCTTTGGGGTACCGCCCCCTCTTAGGAAATCCTCGATCCGCCACTGATGGACTGACCAAAATGTTGGTACTGCAGCAACTCGCGTCGCTCAGCTTCGCTTGCTCCACTCGTCGCATCCCATTACTTAGGTTTATTTAAAACGCTGGTACCAACATTCTGGTCAGTCACATGAATCTACTGCAAAAATCCGAGGACTGCCTTATTTCTTTTTGACTTGACTTAAATCAAACCATTTAGGTGGGAGCTTTCACTGGCGTACTTATAACGTGGCTATCTTGATACATATGTGAACCAGCTATACCAATGCCAAATCGTCAACATCCCGTCCTAAGATGACGATTTTCAATTATAATGAAGTTCTAGAGCAGCTTATCGATAAGTGTGCTGCAGTCGGCGCGACGCTCCAGGAACATAAGTAGAAAACATTAAAAATATATCAATCCGGCGCGCGCCGGAAAATTTTGGAATTTTACCCCTCTAGAGCGCATTTTTGCAGTACAGAAATTTCCCACAATGTGAACCGGGCCCCAAATTTTTTTCTACATCTCGAAATTTTGCTTCACAAAAACCCTTGAATGTGGAGAAAACGGTGGCTACTCCAATGGCATCTCAGCCAACCAGCACTTAAACTGGACTGGATCACCGTTTTTTTCAACTTTTTGGTCTATTTGTCAACCAAAATTTTAAGAAATGGAAAAACTTGTTGGGCTTGGTTGGCATTTGTGGAAAATTTTTGTAATGTAAAAAAATACGTCTTAGAGAGTTAAAACTTCAAAAATTTTTCGGCGTTGATTTAATTCTTTTCTTACTTATTATTAATCTTTAAGTCGCGCCGCGCCAATTGCAGCATTTTTATCGACAATCTGGTCTGGAAATTCACTACGATTGAAAATCCTTATCTTCTGCACGGATTCAGTTAGTTTTTGTAATGCAAAAATGCGTTTTAGAGAGGCAAAACTACAAAATTTTTTCTTGTTATTAATGTTTAAGCCGCGCGGCGCCAATTACAGCATTTTTATTGATAATGTGGTCCTAGAATTCCACTGCGATTGAAAATCCTTAACTTCTGCACAGTTTTTGTAATGCAAAAATGATTTAGAGAGCTCAAATTTCAAAATTTTCTGGCGCTTCGCGCCATTTGATAAATTATAGTTTTAATTGTCAAAAACAGCTTCAGAATTCGCTAAAATGCTTAACTGAAGGAAGGAAATTCAAGTTTTAACATAAATAACGTATACTGATTGTGATATTTCTTGCAGAGTGCGAAATTTTTATACAAAAAGTGCATCAAACACCGCTATTGCATATGTACATAAAATTTTCTACTTAAAAAACACTGAGTTTTCAACACAGGCGCTCTATTTTAAACGTTTTTAGACCTCCCAAAAAACATGGAAAAAGGTTGGAAAAAGTGGAAAAAAATTTTGGGTTTGGTCTATAATGTCAACCAAGTCGCTGGGAAAGAAAACGGTGGACTAGACAGGAAGAAATAAGAAAAACTTGTATTGTACTTTCACAGTTATACAGTAAATGCATTATGATTGACAAAGGAGCGTAGTGACTGTACCTGCCTGACCATTAATTATATCGAAAACATTTTTTACCCGCTGCACTGATATTTGATAAGTACATAGCTCGCCGATATACATAGTAGAGTATTGAAGAAATCGGGTTGGCAGTCGGATAATCAATTTCGAAGCGACTTGATGCGCTAGGCTGGAGAAATGACTGTGAGTGATATGAGGCAAATAAACTTCCTTTGAATGCAGGATGAATCGATGTCATCGTTTTATTTAACAAATTGCTGAGGGTTTGTTTATATAGGCACGTATCATCTACGGTTGTAGATGTCTATTTCACCCACGACACAAGACCTTGCGCATGGAGCACAGCTATATGTAAAATTGGTTCAGCCTTTGGTACATAATATACAATTTTGCTTTACGCAATGGAACGTGATTATTGCTTCAGTTTAAACTGTTTTTACAATTGATATGTTTTGACTCAAATGTTGATCCGTGTAGATTTCGTAAAACAGATTTCAGGTTCGTTTAGTCTGTTCACACAAGTTTCGGCATAAATTTTAAAAAAAATATGTCCGACAGTTTGCCAACAGATTGCGATTATAGCATTTATTTGGTGTATCGACTTACTTTCGAAAGAATTCATAAAATTTATTCCTAAATGTACGTAAAACAGACTATAAATAAGAAGTCCGAAAACTATAATCTATTTCACATAACTTCGTGCATAAATTCTAATAATTTTTATCGACAGTTAGCCGAGGGTTACGATTATACAGGGTGGCCCATAAAAAAGGCTACACTTCGATTTGACAGGTCATAACTTCTACTCATGTAAGTTTCAAACTTTCAAACTGAGTTCATTCGATAGATAAAAGTCTCTTCTTTACAGATGTGCAAAAAAATTTTGGCCACGTTCCGGGGCTTCGGGCACTAAGGCAATTTGTTTACACCTTACTTTAATATTGTTTTAACATCGATAGCGTCATTAGTCCTGTCATCAATTTGCACGCTCTTTTAACAATATCCTGAAATTTTTGCACTCGGCTTTACGCAATGAAAAAATGTGATATTTAATTTTTGTGACTGGAGCATATTGTCAAAAATGTCAAAAATGATAACAACATACACAGTAATGTAATACATATGCAGAAACCTTTGGGTTCAAACAAGAGCCACATTGAAAAAATCGACAAATTCATAGAAAATCTAGTGCTTCGGGTGGGATTGAAGCCAAGACTGATATTTATAAAGCTGTCTGCTGTCTCAGACATCATCGGTTCAGAACTCATGCAAAACATTGAATGGTCATATAAAAATGTATGCTTCAGAGAAAATCCTGTAATTTTATGAAAAGTTGACAAAATTATTTAAACTTCCGCAGAAGTATCGTTGACTGATTGTACTATCTAAGAAATTAAATTTCACATACATCGAGAGTTGAGCTTAAGATAGAGTAAGCACTAACACCCTCAAATATTAGTCAACTAGCAAAGAAAAATGCTCCGATGGAACAAAAAAGATGAATATACTTGGAATTGTGGATTGTTAGGATGTTAAAGGAGGGGACTACGAAAAAGCTACCTAAAGTTGCAAATCTGATAAAAATCACACTTTCTCTAAGCAACGCAAAAAATCGAAGTATGTTCTGCGGCCAACACATTAAAATAATATTCAACCATAAAAATGATTAAAAAGCAGCACGATAGCTATGCAGTGGCTATGGGAAATATTGAATAACAGTCTTTCTAAGCCAATTGAATGGAACAGCAAACATTCGATGCATCCATGACAATTGAAGAAATTGTTGATTCAAAACAGTAGGAAACGCGTAAGTTGACTTGGAACATACTAAATGTAGGTACACTAGCATGCCCGTACGATTGAGTGCACTAATCAATCGGCCCCTGCTTTACTTGCTATAATGCTCATAACAAAATAAAACAACTTTAAATACAATACCACTTAGTTTTCTATCAATCAGTATACGAAGCTAGTCAGCGTTGCTACTTTGCCAGCAATTTGAAAAAATATTATAGAATTAGTTTATACACTCTTATCTGAAACTTCGAAGATTATTTAAAAACGACACTTTTTTAGAGGAAGGCCGCAGAATATACTTAGATTTTTCGCATTGCTTAGAGAAAGTGTGATTTTTAGCTGATTTTGCGACTTTAGGTAGATTTTTCCTAGTACCCTCGTTTTACATCCTTAACAATCCACAATCCCAAGTATATTCATCTTTTTTGTTCCATCAGAGCATTTTTCTTTGCTAGTACCCTACTTTTTTATTAGCATGATTTGAGCACATAAGTCAGTAAACACATACAGTAACATGCTACAATAATGACAGCAGTCCAAGAACGCGGAAAACAATATTGTTCTTAACATCAGCATTATCCTTTTTAAGCAAGACAACCTTACATTATTTAAACAGATCAAAGTTTTTCAGCATAAACTTTACGCAAATATCAAGTGTTAGGAACACTAACGCTCAGATTTGGAAGTAAAATAAATTTGTAGTAAATTACATGTTAACAACAAATGAATAGTGCAAACTTTACACAACTACTAAGTGTAGAGAAAACTAACAGTCAGATTCCAAATTCTGATTTTACGTAGAACATTTTGAAAAAATTAAGCTTCCGCAAGGCTCTGGAACTAAAGTTAATATGCAGTGTAAACTTTACACAACCACAGAGTATAAAGAACATTTCAGTCGGATTCGCAATTCTGATATTACTCTTACATTACGATCAACATTTATAAAAAAATTAAGTCTCCACAATGACCCGAGGACAAATAAATATCAGATTTAAACCACTTTACACCTCTGTTGAGTGCAAACAAACTGCCGTATCACATTCGGTTTCTGGTTCATTTTTAGACTTGTGATTATGTCCAGACTCATAACCCAGAACTTGACAGAAAAAAACACGACAGAAACACGTTCAACTCCACATTTTTTTGACTTTACACCTCGAGAAAAAGCTAAATGTTGATGTAAACAAACGCAATTCACTGTGACGCGTGCTGCATACCCCTTAGAAAGTACTTTTATTTTTATCCTACTCGATCTCGTCCGACTTCTGAACAGAAAGTGGCAAACAAAAAAAAATGGACGAGCACGTATCCACTGTATACCACATTAATAACTTTAAAAATCCGAACCTAACGCCCCATTTTTTTTAACTAAATTCGGTTCGGGCTAGTTTGTAGCCCTTTGATTGCAGTTGGTAAATCATATTTGATATGCTTTACCAATCAAAATACGAAAAAAAACCTGTTTTTTCGGCCATTTCACACCACATATTTCGAACTTGCACCCCCATAAACAACTCGATATTACGTTTTTTCGAACGCGGCTTGCTTCGACGTGTAGCCCTTAAAAGTTACTTTATTTCTATTATATTCAATTTATCCTAACTTAATACCGAGAAAAATTGGCAGAGAAACCTTGGACAAAATCTGGTTTTTAACTCATCCACTAGATTGTAAAGTTTAAACCCCTGGTACTAACTGCGTATTGATTGTAGATAAGTTTGCTGGTAAGCACAAGATAGTCCTTATTCCGTAGTACATTTCTGTCAGAAAAATTTCTTAAAGCTCATTACCGCAGTTGTTGGCAGACATAAACAAGTCGAAAATTCGACCAAAATGTGTCTTTTCACCCCCAGATTTTCGCACTCTTTACACTCCCATTCGAGAACTGAGGCTAAATTCAAAAAACAAAAAAGTGTCATTTACAGAACCTAAATAGATGAATAAGTCAAATGAAGTGCATGGTTTTGCCAAACCAATTAAAAAAATGAAAAAGTTAGAATTCGGAAGACTTGAACCCATTGTTCTTTTTTAAATCCACATGCGAGAACGGATACGTCAGCCATTGCACCAACTCAACTCGCGGCCAAGATTTCAGCTTGATTATACTATATTGAAAAATATTCATCATTCTATTGAAGTTTAGGAATAGTGCATTTATGATAATAAAAATAATTATTTATTAAAGACGAGTCAAAAACTTCTGAAATAAGGAAAATCTGATCAGATAATATGCAAAACGGAGTTATCGATCGGCATTAGAAAATATATGTATTATTCAAAGTTCACCTCCTCATACCTCAACAAACACTGGCTGCAGAAAAAGCTTAAAGGTCAGATTCGTTATTCTGACCTTGCGGAGAACATTTTTTCTACAAAATTCATCATCCACGACGCTCTGGATGGAAAAATTTTTGTCCCAGACCTTTTACAATACACTGCCTCTAAATTTGAAATTATTTCTTTTGAAAAAAATAAAAAAGGCTCCCCTAGATTCTATAACCGTCTACCTTTTGAAACCAATCAGACTACATAGAATGTAAAACTGATACATGGAAACAATAAAAAAACCGTCTAATTTACACTCCTGTACAACAACTAATGAGTGTAAAGAAATTTTAAGACCAGATTCGTAACCTACTAATCAGGGACAACATTTAAAAAAATTGGACCTCCGCCGATCATTTGAATTTTTGGTGTAAACTTTACACACTCACGACTAGCTCGGTATTGAGTGTAAACAAAAAAGGGTATCTAAGTTTTTTTATTATCAACCTTTAAAAAAAACCGCACCTCCCAGGTGTGTGCCATTGTTGCTGTGAGGGGGGACACAAATTTCGCACTCGCTGTGATGAACATATAAGAAAAAAAGGATGGCCAAGTTATATTATAGGTAGCGCTATCGTGCTACCTATGATAAAGACTAATGGAAAATGTGGCGAATATCGGATGAGATTTTTTTAGAATTAGTGCCAGTAATATGCTTATGAAACAGACGGTAATAAATCGGCTGTTAAGGTAGTAATAATATTGATTTTAGTAATATTTATTAGTAATTTAGTAATATTTTATGTAACGGTCGACTAATATTTTAGAAAACCGGTTTTCCTATCACAAATATTATTACCAATATTTATTATTAATATCATGATTTTTTTGTGCAACAGCAATTCCTAATAAATATTACTAATATAAACTAATATTTTTTATGAAACCGGGGCCCAGCGAAAACGAGCTTTAGAGGGAAGAGCGTTAACAAAAAGTTTCGCCTACCATACATGGGCAGCCAGGAAATTCTGGGAGGTTCATGATGGGAAAAATGGCCAAAAATATTACTAAAAACAGAATACTGGGGTGTACAGTAATCTTGGGGTCTCAAATTTTAGGGGGGTACAAACCCCACCAAGCCCATGTGTGGATACTACCTAATGTTATAGTATGTTTTAAACAACTTCTTGCATAGACTTTGAGAATTTTTATCGACAGTAAGCTGAGGGTTATGATAATTATAGATCAGATCAATGCTATAATAGCAATCAGCTGCGTCGGAGAATATTTTAAAATTTATGACCGAGCTTGTGTGAAACAGACTATAGATCATACCATCCATGTAATCGATTCATTTTCTTGTATCAGGACACGAATCGCTCAGCTAACACGAAAATATTATAATCAATAATCAATTCAATAATACTTGACCCACTAAATCAGGAGTGTAGATTCGGGTAGTCACCAGCTCGAACTGAGCTGTCTAGTGAGAACAAAACCGTTGCTATTGGGCGAACCCAACAGCCTTCATCAGCGCCGACTCCCCAACTGAGCGCATAAGCCACTGAGCGAGGACGGGTTCATCGCTGGAAATTTGTCTCCCTTGTAAGAGAACGGAACAATTACTGTGGCAATCATCGGATGCTGTTGCATAAGTTAACAGCTGTCATGTATACGTGACAATATACATAAGCGGGCGGCACCAAATTCTGGGGGTGCAAGATTTTTTAAAGGTCAAAAATGGCCTTAAAATGGTGGTATGGCGAAAACAACACAATTTTTCAAAGTTTCTCATCGAGCACTATCCATTGGCATCAAAAAATTGCGAACAAAACGAAAAAATTCAAAGATTGAATTTTAGGATGTATTTTGGTTTCTCGGGGGGGGGGGGTGGTGCATACCACCCAAACCCCCCACTCGCCCAGGTATGGTCGTATGTACTCATACCTAATACGTATCAAGTTTGAGAGTACAGGACTGTATTGCTGAAGATTCAATATTGGCATCATTTTGGCGATGGAGATTGCTTTCGACACTCACTCAAAGTTTCGAAAAAGACGTAGGTATAGTTACAATGTAATTTTATGAAATACTAGCTGAGCTGCCCGGCGTTGCCCGGGCTGAACTTAGGCCTGATAGCCATATGGAATTGATATGTCTCTTGTATTTTTTATTTTTCAAGACTTTTGATGTTTTTGGGATATTTCTAAAAAAATTGTTGGTATAAACCATATTTTATTTTTTTGGATTTTTTAAAATGTCTTTTGTCAACCATTTTTTTGATCAAATACATATTTTTGACGTTACAGAATGGTTTTGAAGATTGTTTAGCCATAATCGTATTTTTGATGTTCTGGAAATTTTTTTTAATAAAACCCATATTTTTGATGTTTTGGAAAATTTTTTTCGTCAAACCATATTTTTGATGTTTTGGAAAATTTTTTTGGTCAAACCATATTTTTGATATTTTTAAAATTTTTTGTTTGTTGTAGGAAAGGGTGTCATATATCACGTGATATCTCATATCACTCATATGTTATAGCTGATGGTATCTCCTATCTTATATATCACTGCATGTTATGGCACAGACAGGGTATCTATATCACACCTATCTTATAGCATTGCCTATCCCGTAGCACAGGGTATCTTATATCTCATCCTATCTCATAGCATTGCCTATCTTGCAGCTCGGGGTATCTTATATCACTTCCTAGCTTATAGCATTGCCTACCTTGTAGCACAGGGTATCTTTTATCACGTTCGATCTTATAGCATTGCCTATCTTGTAGCACAGGGTATCTTATATCCCATCTTATCATATAGCATTGCCTATCTTGTAGCACGGCGTATCTTGTATCACGTCCTATCTTATAGCATTACCTATCTTGTAGCACGGGTGTCTTTTATCACGTCCTGTCTTATAGCATTGCCTATCCTGTAGCACAGGTAATCTATCACATCGTATTGTATAGCATTGCCTATCTTGTAGCACACGGTATCTTATTTCATGTCCTATCTTATAACCAGGCATGTAGCTGTGGGAGGACTGGGGGATCCGGACTCCGGACCCGATCAAAATTCAGAAAAAACAACCCGAAAATAGTGTAAACCGAGTTTTGTTCCTTTTTTTAAAATTTGGCGAAAAAATCGGATATCTCCCGAAATCGCGGAGGTAGGTAGGCCGACCTAGGGCCAAAATTTCAACCCCCATCTGTTATGGGGCTGTAGCCAACCCTGGACAAACATACATACAAACAAGCTTTCACAAATATATAGTAGATTTGAAATAGAAATCGCAATTACTTCAGGACAATAATAAAACGTCAGGAAGGATAATCAAGAAACCAATTCGTACCAACGTATGTGAAATTGGAGCCCATAAGGTAATAGATTTTAATGAAAAGAACATTCGCGCCGGTATGAAAATCAGCACGCGCAGATATATCAGACATGTATGAAAACTGTTGACGAAGAAATCGTAATATTCACGCAACAAACGTACGAAAAAAACAAAACCGTAATAACAAGAATCTGACTTGAAAAAACATACATAACCTACCTACAAAGAATGTTCTGCGGCTCAAGAAAGCATTACACACTCCAATGTTGCGAAGCGATTGCAGAGAGTGAAGCAAGAGGAATGAGAAGCCAACTAAAATGGGGGCATTTTTAGGAAAGCATAAATTCTGTATTTTGTTTGAGATTACAAGGATTTTTTTGATTTTTTATAACTTCCTTTTTAATTTTAATTTTCTTCATTTTTTTCAGAATTAACGATTCTTATTGAGGCCTACAGCGATTTTTTTGAAATCATTGTTCTTCCTATCACGGTTTGAATATTGAAATGTTTATTTTCTTAGCCAAATTAACGTCTCACTTTCCGCTCGTATAATAAGAAGACTGCATTTTAACAAAAATTCTCAGTCAAAATGTCCTCATTTTTAACTGTTGTCTGAGAAACATCGGTGCATTGCTCCATTCAATTTGTTTACTCACTTAATTCTGCAAGCCTTTCAAATACGAGTATAAGACCACTTGCAAAGCATTCTGTTCCTACGTGACATTCATTTTTGTGCGCCGATTGATGCTTAAAAAGTGAGTATAAAGGAAAATATGGGGTGGCTTCGGATTTTGTAATTATATCCGCTATTTAAAAAATCGCATTTGGGGATATAAGCTGGGATTCCCATGTATATGCATAACTTGGCCGACGATAGGGGGTCAGTCGATCTAGGACGGTCGAGAATTGAGCTTTCTCTAAGCTAAAATGACCCAAAAAACTGGTATAAGCGTCAAAGTGCATAGCGTTACTACGTTATTATGTTTTTTCATCATTTTTTTAAATAAAAGTACTAAACTTTGATTTAAAAATACCCATTTCTGACATAAAAAATCAAAAAAAGGTTTAGAGTCGATTTTAGGACCGAAAAGTTTGTTAAGTACCTATGTAGAAAAATCCGACGTAAACGTCATGCCCTGAAGCGATCAGACTTTACACAACGAAACATGTACGATAAGAAATCAGAACGATTAGCACGAGAAATCGAGGATTTTAATCCATTGAATATGAAACACGAAAATAAGGGTTATGAACAAAGATCGAGTGTAAAGTAATGCATAAGTTTGTCCTAAAAAATGTCCCGATTGGAGTCATCCTTGTTCCCAAAGGTATCGTCGGCGTCCCGGATGTGTTCGACAATATCAAAACATGAGGATTGGTTATCCGGCGATGGTTCCTCCTGTAAATTCAACTCGATGTAAAGTAGCTTGGTGTAAACGAGTATATTCGATTTAAAGGCAAAATGTTGAAAAAGTGCACTAAATTCTTCGAACGTTGTGAATAATTGGCTAGAAAACAATAATTTGGACGAATACGCGAACCGGTATTGAATATCTCGAAAAAGTTTATTCGGTTTAAACTAAAAATGTTTACACTATATTCTTGCGGAAGAAGACTACGTCTTTGAAAAGGCGTCATTGCTAAAAAAGAGGCTCAATTAACCGAATAGTACAATTCGTAAGTGAATCGATCAGTCGGATTATAACATTATTCATAAATTAATTAAATTTGATTTCGTTAGATTTAAAAAAAATGCAAACTATCCCATAAATTTAAACCAACGCACTTTGATCTCCGTTTTTATTCCGCCATTAAGCAGGGACGGCGATTGGTCGACATAATTATTGAGGGATCTTTTCGGCGGTCTCCCGCGTTTGCCCGCGTTTCCGCTTATCGGGAGACCTGCGACGACATAATTTTTTGGCAATCGTCCAAAAAACAATAAATGGCTACATATATTTAAAAAAATTAATATCATCAACAAATTAATTAAAAAGTATAACATCTTTACGATTTGGAACGTTAACGCAAAGTCTAAAAAAACTAATTCAAAAAATAAAAAATTATAAGTAAAAATTGATAAATATGCGACAACAAAAAAAATAAACTATCATTAGTCATTGGTTTTAATTAATAAATTAATGGAAGCTACTAAAATAATAAATCAGTTAAAAAATAATAAAAATCAATAAGTATTAATTAATTTAATCGGATAATAAACAAACCGATTAAAATAACTGTGTAAATATATTATCCTTTATAACGAGATATTTAAATAAGCCATATACGTTATTTTTATTCTTCTCCAAATTTCAATTATTCAATCAAATTTAAACAGGTTTAAATAATACCTTTCATTTTAGTCTCTCTGCGTTTATTCGTAAACCAAGTGGCCAATAAGTGTTCGGTGACTATTTCTTTTGAGTCCAAATCCGACACGGTTTCTACGTAAGAAAATATCGAGAATAAATGTGAAACCTCAGAGAGAAGCTGTAAAACCAAGAGCAGAAAATAAAACATAACGAGCTTACATTTTGTTACCTTTTTCTTTCTATTTTCAAAGTTCCTTTACACCATTCCTATACTTTACACCATTTACTGTGCAAACGAATAAACAAGTAGCTTCGAAATAATTCGGGAAAGAAATTTTGGAGATTAAGAAATTGATTAGAAAACAAAAGGGCAAATCACCCATTCTCTAAATTAACGTCAATTTACACTCACTGCCGCACGAATCGGCGTAAAGTGAGTTGAGGTCGTTGGCGAGCGCGAGCCTTTGGTCTAAGTTTGGGTAAGGATTTTCGGCTAATTTCGTCTTGAGAAACTTGTTATGAAGCGGCTTAAACATGAATCTCTCGCGCTTTAAACCCAAGTCCAAATCGTTAATATCGGCCTTAACCAACTCCGGACCTTTGAGTGCAAAGTTACTTTAATAAAAAATAAGTCAATTATACACCGGACGGATTTTATTTATCAATCAGCGTGAAAACCTGAAATGCCCAATTTTTTCCTGCATCAGCATCAAAAAAAGTTTGTAAGACATTTTGCAAGAATATAATTTGTCTATTCTTAATTGGAAAAGTTGCTTTTTTATCCATCGACAGAATATTTTTTATCAGGATTTTATTAAAGGGGAGCTAAAGATTCGCTTTCATTCCTTATATATATTTTTCATTTATCGGACAATTAATAAAAAATGTAAAATATATTTAATTTACTCAATTATATTCAGCGAAATAAAATTAAAAAAAATCTAAGGGCAAAACCTCCTTTCTACCAGAAAATAATTCACACATTTTGCAGAACATAATAAAAATTTTTCCGAAATTTTTTTAAATTTCATTTGAGAGGGGTATTACCCCTGACTCGAAGGTTTCGGGAAATCAGACACTGTCAGGCGATTCTGAGAAAACGAAAAGTGTTGCAAAACAATTTTTATGCTCACTGCGGAAAAAGGCCGAAAATTGTACCTAAACGCGGTAAAAATACCAGAATTTTCAGATTGGTAAATTTTTGTATTTTTCCTCATGGCCACAATTTGCTACGTGACTATTCCAGGATTTTAACCCCCCCCAACCACCCTATGGCTACCTTGATTTTAACCCCCCACCACCCTAAGTAAAAACAAAAGTAGTAGAGAAGCAGTGGAAGTTATGTAGAACCTCGGAAGTATAATCATTCTAAGGCAGCACACATTCCCATAGGGGGAAGTATAACCCCCACCTCAGGGTCCGAGACTTGAATCACTGTCAGACGATTTTGAGCTAAGCCAACATTTTCGACGGATTCTTATTTTTTTACTTATAAGAGTGACGAAAGTAGTCAAAATGGGGCGAAAAGTTAGTTAAAAATGCAGTTTTTCACATTAAAACATGCTATATAGGATGTTTTAAGCGTTTTGCATATTTGACCCGCAAAAAAGGCTAGAAATCTAAATTAAGTGGTCTCAAATTTTGGAATTTTACCCCCTCTGAACTTTCGACCTTGGGAAACTATGTAAGGCAGCCGTACTCTACTACTTTCTACTTGACTCAACCTCGACTTTCTGGGCGAAAGCTTACAGAAAAAACACTTTTCAAACGTGGCTTACTTTAATATTGCTGCCGTTTCCTTTAAGTATGAGTGTAATTTGATAAAATTACAATACCACAAAGTCCCAGCCCTCGGGTTGAATACAGTGAGCTGATTTTTAAAATTAGGTTAGTATTCCAAGTAGATTTCGGTAGGGACTATATACTTGGAACACTTGATGCAAAAATTAATTGTGTTTATTTTAAACAATAAATAGGACAACTTGGGAGTAAATAATGTTTAAAAGAAGAAATTAGGCAAAATTTAGGTCCCAACGCCGAGATTAGGGCTCGAACTGTTCAGATTTCTACTCAAGGTGCTAATTGAAATGGCAATAAACACTACGGGCTTATCTGTAAGATATCCATCTCTACAAGCCTGCAAAGCCTCATTCAAAGATAGTTTTAAATAGTCTACAGTAGAGTGTTGTGTCCCGGCCCCGGCTCCGGCGCCGGGCCAGGCTGGCCCCGGGCGCCGGGCCGGGCCTGTAAAAACGATGGAAAATTAATGAAAATCGAACAAAATTAATCTTTTTTGCCGAATTACGCAACATAATATTTATTTATTCGCAAAAATAAGCTAAATTTCGTTGAAATTAAGCTTAGGCTACTGTTGTGTTTCGCTTCAGGTAATCTAATAATCAAGATTTGAGTGAGCATTGAAACAATTCGATACATTCTTGAATAGCTTAGCTCAATTAACAATTTTTATTGCCAAAATAAGCACGTTTGACCGATAATTCTTAGACAATAAAGTTTAAAATGCAAGGGACTTTCACCAGTGTCTGTAAAATTGTTTTATAAATCGATGTATGTACTTATGTACCTTAAAAAATGCTAGGGTACGGCAACTTATTTTATCAACCAGATAGAATTCGTTTGCTTTAATATATGCGATTTTTCACTAATTTCGGGCGCTGTGCGCCAAATAATAGAGCAAATGTCTTCATTTTTGTGTGGTTTTCAATTAATTTTTTAAATATTATTTTAATTTGATTATGCATGTTCCCTAATCTTGGTAAATGATTTTTCGTCGTACAAGCATTTTTCGCCCCTATGATTTTGTTGATATTCTAGAGATAAGTTTTTCAAGCGTGTAGTTAATCTCTGGGTTACTTATTTCTCGTGCAATGTAATCGTAATCTTTTGTATTGTACTGTTTTGCTCGTCTATTTCTTTCATCGAATCAGCATAAATACTATAGAAAAGTCATATTCTGTTCAGCTTAGCTTATTGTTTTCTATGCCTAACAGCTATATTCACAATTATTTATTAATTTTTTGTTTATTTCTCTTTTATCTGCTTATTTTTAAGTCTTTAATTCATTAAAGCAATAGGTAATTGCTTATAATAGTAATACTAAGATGTTAGGTCAGTATAGAAATAATGTGTATGCTTGGTATAGCTTAGTAAGTATAGGGTATATGTTTTGTACAGGCCCCGGCCAGGCCCCGGCCCCGGCCCCGGCACATCTCTAGTCTACAGCATACATGGGCACAGGGTCAATTCAGGGTCAGGGGATTTGACCCTGGCGAATCAGCGAACCCGCAAAAATTTAGAAAATTCCCTGGAGAACATGGAGCAATATGAAAGCCGAGTCAAGTATAAATAAAACTTGAAAATTTTCTTCTAAAGCGCTCGAAATTGACCAGAAACTGTATAATAACGTAGTTTCAATGCTATTTTAGCATTCGTACTAGTTTTTAGGTCATTTTGGCCCGAAAAAGCTCAATTCGCCACCCCTCCCCCAGATTACCAAACCCGCAGATTCCGAGGAAGTCAATTAATTTAGGAAAATCTGAGCGTGCCCATGTATGGTCTGCGCCAAGCCGAAATTTTAACGGGAAAACATTTTTCCAGCCTAACATGCGCAGTATGGGAATTCTGCGGAGAGGGTGAATTTTTAAGTGCATTTTTCAGGCTCGAAAAGGTGGATGCGCTTCAAAAAACATTTTTTGACGTTCCTGACGATGCTTTATATTTCTTCAAAACGTTCGAATAAGTTGAATAAATTATGGTCAGAAAATGCGTTCAAATTTGGCACTTTTGAGCAAGCAGATAGCTAAAAACGCTTTAAGAAAGTACTTTTTCTTCGAATCATTGTGCGAATCGCAAATTCTGCATGGTGACAAAATTTCTAGAGGGAAGCGGGTGAAATCTTTTCTGGGAAGAAGGGGCTGAAAAAACCTTTTCTCTAAAACCTTCCCTCCATATTATATGTTTCCAACCATCGGTATGATTTTTCGAATTTTCAAAAATGTATAACGCATATTTGAAAATTCACACTTTTGACCAGAATTCACAAAGTAAAAAACTTGAATATGAGCATATCAACCAAAATATGGGCGATACGACCTAAAATCCCTCTAGACCCAGGTTCTAAAATCGCTCAAAAAGGATAAATTGTTAAAATAAATAAAAATAAAATGAATAATTTTTTAAAACATGATCAAGCGCAATTACTGGAATCATCTCTGCCACCGTTTTTCAAGCATTGCGCGTACCAGGCGAGTGAAATTCTTCTGATCCTCGCCGACACCTCTCTGTGACTGCCGTTTAACAATTTGGACACGTAAGGCTGTGATATGCCGCAAATGCCTGCTATTCGGTGTTGCTTTATTCGCTTTTCCGACACGTAATCCCGCATCTCCATAAACGCCTCGTCCTCTCGACTACACAAATTATTCTACTTTACGCAAGCCGCGCTTTACACGATTCGCTCAACATCGAATTGTGTAAAGTGCGTTGCCAGAAGCAATGATCTCCGCACACATCTATCGCGTCTATCCGATCTGACTAAGCTTATTAATTTTATCATACACTTATAGCTTTCAGGCATAAGTCTAAATACAGTTTCCACATAATTTTAATAGTTTCACAGTCGTGCCAATGCAAACTCACCTCATAAATTCATCTACCATCTCAACAATATCGCTAGAAATTTGTCCAAATGAAGAAATAGTGGCATCAGCGCTGTCAACGGTTTGCAATGGTGATCCTAGTTCCAGCTCGACGCGATCCAGTTCATTGAAAGCCTTCAACGTAGAATATACATAAAAAGTAACTAGACTGCTTTATCTTATCATTAGTCAAAAAATCCATAAGAGGAATGGGGTCGCAGCGTTTATTTTATCACGACCCCATCAACACAAAATGTTGTCGATTAGCACGCAATGACCTCCATCAGAACGCTAGTTTTTTACGTGTGTAATACCTTGTGGTGTCAGAATGCACGCCCTGCTCATTTTTAATTTGGCTGTTTGGGACAGCCATATTCTTTGCAGATCACACATGCACATAGGGGGTGAGGGGGTATTACCCCCCTGAGGGGTCAGCTAGACCGGTACTGTCCGGCGATTTTGAGCAAACAGGTCTTGTTCTGCATCATTTTTGACATCAAAATCAGTAAAAATGTCAAAATTTTTCCGGCGCTCCGCCACGGATTGGTACTTTTAGATACTTTTTTACCCAAAAAACGCTAAAATTGATTAATTTCTGTATTTTTTAGTGTTAAAAGTGATGTAATCTAAATTACTACGGAAAAATTGTTTTATAGGCTATTTGGACTATTTTGGTCGTTTAAATAACAGAAAATTTGTGAACGTTAAATTTACTGTTTTGGATTTCTGAGATTTTACCCCCCCTGCCGACCGTGACCTTGTGCACCTAAGATGCGGGGGTATCCCGCCTACCAGGACTTTTGAGAAGCATGACCCCCTCAGGCCATTTCGGACCAAGACCGATTGATTGAACGAGGAAAAAGTCTCCAACAACGTCTAATAGTGTAATTTTAAAAGCACATATCTACATTTAGAGCAATAGACTATTCAATTCATTCATCTAGTAACTTTTCTTCCTGTATTTTGTATATATTTGATGTAACAGGTCATTTCATTCACGGTTATTTTTGTATTAAGCAAAGATTTTTCCCAATGTACAAAGACTTTTCGGGGCCGTCTTTGTACATGTAGAAAACATTCTTGAGTAGACAAAAACTATAAAATAATGTAAAATTCAGTAAAATTTTCGGCGCTTCGCGCGGAAATCGGTAATTGTCTGTCTTATATATATTTATAATGGCAGAATATGCATTTAGGATGAAAAAAATGTCATATTTTTAGGCACTTCGCGCCGTTTCGGGCAGTTTTTAGTAATTTTTAGCGCCAGAAACCCAGAAATTAGCTAAAATACATTACCAGAGGTCGAAAACCCTGTTTTACTACATAAAATCGCTACTATACCATATTATAGTGCACAAAAATTTGCAGAGAAAAAATGTACAAAGACTTTTGTGGACCATCTTTGTACATGAACAAAGGGACGTTGAACAAAAAAACAAACATGATTTCATTGCCCTTATTGTTATTGATTTCATGCAACTTCAACCATAAATATTCTTGATAAATAAAAACGACGAATTAAGTACAAAAATTTGACATTGGGCTGGTAAAAAATTAGTCATTTACCCCCCCCCCCCCCCAAGGAACTCGGTTTACCCCTCTCCCACAGCTTTTGACAGTGTGCAAGTATGGTGCAGATCAATATTTTTTGATCTATTTTTTATCTAGACTTAAATAAATCAAGGATTAATGCTATATCACAATTATCGGCTTCCTATGGCTCAATAAACTCAGAAAGCTGACACCTTTGTAGCTATTACAACATCAGAAATAATGATGTGGTTGCATTAATTTAATCTGACAACGCTTATGAATTGAATAATCATTAAAAATGAAGCTAATTTTCTATTCAAACAGTAAGTACTAAACAGTGCAAAATTGTCACGAAGTAATTATTTTGTGATAGAAATAGTCAAACGAATAGACGAGATGAATGTCAAGCAAATAGACGAGATGAACCTTTTAGATTGCAATGGCCAAAATTATCATAAGCACGGGTCAACTTTCATTAGCGTGGTGCTAAAAAACCGAGAGGGGGTCACGTTACAAACACTCACACGACAACCTAAAGTCGGCCGTCCCATCTGCTTTGTTTTTTCGGCAAACATTCGCGCTGTTAGACCAACTGTAGGTGTTTTTCGCCATTTTTAGTCAAAAATAAAACTACAGCAAATTTCGGGCATTAACGCATTAGGAAAGGCTTTTTTGGATGAAAGGATTTGAATTTTACAATATTTACAGCGTTTTTGAAAATATTTTCAATACTTTTAAAATATTTTCAATACATCAGCGAACTCCTGTTCAGCTTATCTAAAATGTTAATGCTGAAAATTTTCAATTCAATTTAGCTCTCAACTGTCTAATTTTCTGCGCAAAGACGGATTATGAAGAAAAATAAAATTAATAATAGCATCGAGATTTTGCATAAGATTTTCAGCAAACAAAAAAAGTTTATGTAAATAATACCTACCAACACAAATGCGAATTAAATTTGCTACATATGTAGAAGGATATTAGTAAAATAGGATAACTACCTTTAAGAACGAGACTCGTCTCACTCGCATTCGGATTCGCATACCTATCAATACTTATACGTGCAGTATCATGAACACACACACACACACACACACATGGGCATAGGGGCGGGGGTGAGAGGAAGGTATCAATTACCCCTACCTATGGTTTCGGAAAACCAGGTAATGTCAGGCGGTTTTGAGAAAACGGAAGGTGTTAAGCGACAATGTTTGAGCTTACTGCGGAAAGCACTGAAAATTCTACCTGAAAACGGTAAAAATATCAAAAATTTTCAGCGCTTTGCACCCTATCGATAATTTCTTAATAGCTAAAAACTCATGAATTGGCTACACTTCAGTAATAAGGGTCAAGAAAGCCAGTTACCACACGTAATGTACTACTGTATTATATTAGAGTACTTTAAAATTTACAGATACAGAGTGAAATGACTTTTAGGGACCGTCTTTACAGGCCTTACAGAAAATAACAATGACCACAACTCACTATAAGGCCATTTCAGGATTCCAACCATAGGTGGGCAGCACCAAAATTCTGGGGAAGGAGGGGGCGAAAAATTTCCAAAGGTCAAAAAATGGTCTTAAAGTGGTTGTATGGCGAAAAAAACACCATTTTTCGACGTTCCTCATCGAGCACTATCCAATGGCATCAAAAAATTGCTAAAAAAGCAAAAAAATTTCAAAATTTGAATTCTGGGTATTTGGGGGTGCATACCCCCAACCCCCCACGGCCATGTGTGATTTCAAACCCCTCTGGTCGCTTCTACTTTGCCCATGTATGATAAATAATTCAGACAGTTAGCAGATAGACTGATGATTCATCATTAAGCAAAGTCTTCGCGAGTAAAATCAGTAAAATTGCGTAGGTATGCTTATTCTAAAGGCTGACATTAACTTTTCGTTATTTGCACATCTGGTGTGGGGGGGGCAGGGTTTGGAGGTATGCACCCCCAGAAACCAAAATACCCCCTGGAATCAATTTTTGAGAATTTTTTTCTGTTCTTTACGCAATTTTTTGATGCCAATGGATAGTGCTCAATGAGAAACGGTGAAAAATGGTGTTTTTTAGCCATACCGCCATTTTTAAGGTCATTTTTTACTCTTGAAAATCTTTGCACCCCCCAGAATCTTGGTGCCGCCCACCTATGGTCATTTTTATACCGTAGGCATGTTCATAGCAATTAAGCCTAAATGATTTTTCATTATTTTTACAAGAAAGGGGTCCCAAAAGAACAAATGAAAAAATCTCGAAATGCTCTCAAAGAATTCACCGCGGAAAAGATAATAGTAATTTTTCGCATTCCTAAATCAAAAGAAATTAGTCGAACTTTCTTTGCGACCAGCGCCATGACCTGCACTTTTCATATTTTGAAAAGCATATCTACATCATAAGTACACACCTATTGGAGAAAGTGCAGAACATGAATTCTTTCGGGAATGGGCAAAAAATGCGTTAGAAAGTTCAAATCTCAAACGAGAAAAGCAGAAAACGTAAAAATAGGACAAGAAAAACTAATTAAGGCACTTACGTAGTCTAGAAGTACGAAATTAGAAGAGGATTGTTCTCAATATTAAAAATTTGGGTTAATCAAAGTCACTGATCACGAAAACGATGTCCATCTAGAGCGCCTAGTCTGTTCTAAGCTGACACTAATTCACGCTAATTTATGTATATTTTTCAAAAAAATTGGCACTTCTGCAGAAATGTAGCCATTAACTTGTTTGTAAAATAACATGATTTATTTATTATCTTCAGGATTAGACTCACTTCATTAACTTTATTTATTTATGCATGCGTTCGATTGTAGAGCCATCGCCTTACAAGACATCAGTTAGTTAGGACTATTACAATTATTATTAGCAACTGACGATGTCAAAACAGATCACTATGTTGTAGAAAAATTTCTACTTCGTAAATCATCAAATAAGAATAAATCGAGATTCGTAATAGGAAAATCTATTCATCTTGAGCGCGAATTACACATTATCTATGATTTATCAGACTAATTTATATATTTTTCTATGGAAATTTTTGAAATTCGACAAATTATTTCGTGTATTTTATGAATCTTTCCAAGACGAAACCAAACAGAACAAATTTTGATTGTTCGGCTGCAGGAGGGTACGCATAAGCCTCAGCAAGCTTACAAAAAATTCAGTTAGCCTGAGTACAAGATAGTCAAACGCAAAAACAGTGATATTGCGATTCTGACTTTTTGTTATCAGGAAACGGGCGAATTTACGAGATGCGGTAGAGGGGAGCCGCCCCCACTCGTCAAAAGTAATTGAAGAGATAAAGAATCGATTGTTGGTTGTCCCACATCCCCAAAATCAGAAAAATTTTGAACCTCCGCACAATTTTGGCGAAAACTTGGGTCTTCGGCCATTTTTAGGTGTTTGACGTGCTTTTTAGAGAGGTCATTTACCCCACACCGCCCGCCCCCTTCCCAAAAAAATAAACGGAGACCTCACCCCACCCTAAATATCATCCGTCACATGTATGCATACATGTAACGGCTCGAAATTAAAAAGGTCCGGCCAATTTTAAGGAGGAGAATGATAACAAATTTTTGGTCAAAAGCGGCCAAAAAACGGGATTTTTTCCAAAAATCAGAGGAGAGTGGGTCAATAATTTCCTGGCTTTGGAGGGAGGGGGAGGGGAACCGTACGACTTTGCGTAAGGGATCCCCCATCTACCCCTCTTACATGTATGCATTTATGTACATTTCTCAATTTTTTCTGCGCATCGCGCCGAATAATAATTAATAATTCGATTTATTTACTTTCTTAGCGACCTGAAATTCATATTATTGTACTTTTCCTTCCATTTTCAGCGCATATTCTAAAAATTTTCGACATTTCGCCAAAAGACTTCGCTGCAAGTGCTCAAATTCAGGAAATCGCGAAGTAAAACACCTGTTTGCTTAAATTTCGCTAAAATTAAGGGAATTCAAGCACTTTTTTCGCACAAACTTGCCAAAAATTTTTTTGTTTAAAAAACCTTGCGCTAGAAATAATTTTAAATAAAAGTCAGTGTAAAACGGCTAAAAACGCTATTGTGTAAGTGACCGATTGTGGGGTCTATTTTTGATTGTTTATGGGAAAATTGGAATGGGATATCGCCCACCCTTGCTAGTTGAGAGGTGAGAGAGAGGTATTACCCTCCTTCAGGTTCTGAAAAACCGGGTATTGTCAGGCGATTTTGTTGAAACAAGTTGCTATTGGAAAAAAATTTAATTTTAAAGTTGAAAAATACAGCTCAGTTAGCCAAAATGTCTGTCAACGAGCTCAGTATACCGCAAAAGTATTAATCTTTTTTGTCTCACTTTTCTGTCACATAGACTTTTTGGCAAAAATACTTTTTAGAATTGAAATCTTCTACCTTCTGACCTCAAGAATGACATTTTAATATGCATAAGTTCAGGCCCGTATGTAGGGGGTAAATAGGGAAGAATTGCCCCCTCCCTTCAAGTGATCGACCGGGGCCCCGGCCCAGGCTATCCCCGGCCATTTTTCAGCATCCCGGCCCCGGCCGGGGCAAGGTCAAAAAATGGCCGGGGCCGGGGAAAAATTTAGTGTAATTCGTATTTTGTACAGGATGTGATACTGCCAGTTACTTTTTATCAATTGGAAAGTGTTAATTCTGAGAACAGTACTGATTCGACCATATGCATACTTAGTCCTTGTTATATCTTTGCTACTGTGTATAAATGAGCTTTTACTGAATAAATGTTCAGGACAATCTGCATGTTTTCGATTCCTTCACTTAACTAATCAAACCAAACGCTACTTTTATCTCATTTATTCGTAGCTAGTGGCCAAAAGATTTAGAGTTGACAAATACGTTCTATTTCTAGGTGGGAATTGTACCTTTTCAAAAAAACTATTTTAACAAACAACACTTTTACATTTAATTGAATGGGAACCGTCAGCTTTAAAACGCACTTCTTGTGTGACAGTTATAAGGACGGAAGTTAATTATAGGCGAAACTGCGCTGCAAAATTGCGTTCGATCCGATAAACTATATATGTCTCATTTATTACGTCCAATACCTATTCTGCCGAATCGCTACATCTCTGTGATTCCACTACTTCTGTTTCTGGTTTTGTTAATAACGATAATTACTTCTGTTTTTCATCGGAGCTTTCCCATTTATATTCAAAGTCTTTGTTTCTTATTTTAACTTGCTTGGAAAATTTATGCTCTGTTAGGGCATTTACTGTGCGTCATCATTTCTATCCGCTTCATGGGGTGGTGAAATCAAAAAAATTTTAAAGTGCCTTTTTTACCGTAAAAACGCTTCATATGCGTTGAGAACACGATTTTTAAGCATTTCTGATGATGCTCTTTCTTTCTAGAACATAAAAACACGAAGAAATTTCGAAAAATTGCATTAAATAACGCCGAAAATTTGACAATTTTGAGCCATCTGAAAACGCTTAAATCTAGACACTTCCTAAGATTTTACCAAAAAAGTGTGAATTCTGTGCAGTGAAAAATTTTTTGCAGAAAGTGAAAATTTTTTTGGTGGGGGCGAGGGGTTTGAGGGGCGAAACCCAACCCCAAACCCCCAATAATCATGTATGCTCGCTTCTATAAGTTAGCTCTCAAAAAATACCTCAGCCCGCCTATCCAGCGGACACGAATTCAAGTCAGCTCGTGATTTAGCTAATGGTTCAAGAATTCAATTGAAGCCAGAAAATCTTCAGAAGCTCTTATTTCTAAAGCATAATTTGCGAGCAATTGGATTCAATAAGTGGAAGCTCTCAAGCACTTAGGCTGATGAACATGAAGAATGCGGCGCAAGCAGCAGATAAAGCAGTAGTGAAGATTCAAATAATATTGAGTGTGGTAATAGCAGCGACATAGAATTTATTGATGATTCGGACAATGAACCACTGGACTAAATGTTTCTTGTGATATAATTAGTAATAAAACTTGATCTGAAAAGGCGCACCTAAGTTTGCGCTTGCCATTTACTACTGAATGGAACAGTCGCTCATTATTTCTCTTCCTATGCCCACCCCAAGTATGTGTCATGCAATAATATTTCCTTGTCTCGACTCCGGCCCCCGGCCCCGGCCGAGGATTTTATTTCAGCCCCAGTGCCGCCCCGGCCCCGGCCAAAAAAGTCGCCCTGGTCGATCACTACACCCTTCCTAAAATTTTTTCAAAATTTTTAGATGTAAAAACGTAAAAATGCTCCAATTTTAATTATTCACTCTGTATTTTAATATTTTTTGAGATAAAATTATCCGTGAAATGAAATTTATTACATTTCTAACCTTCAAAAGGGTGCGAAATTGAGTATAGCAGTATAGAAACGTAACAATTTTCCGGCGCTTTGCGCCGGGTTTATTACTTAAGTGCACTCTTTGTCTTCTAAATCGCTAAAAACTGCTCAAAGTTAACTTCGACATAGAAAACATGTCAGATTTTTCCGGCGCCTTCGCACCAGAGTATATATTTTCTCTGTTGTTTTGTTTGAGATACAAAGATTAAGTATAAAACCAAAAGTTGAAAAGCTTTAATGAATTGAATGATAAGAAATTAGTCAATCAGACAGTTAGGACGATAGATTTCGTGTATGATTATCAAATAAAGTGAAATTTTTTTGGAATTTTCGAAAATATTCTCTTCGCCAGTGTATAGAGCTTGTCGAGAACGTTCAAAAATGCCTGTATTTTAGCCTATCTCCTAATAAACTAATTGATGGCGTGTGCTATCGAAGAGTCGATGATACATAAGTAGCTAATGACAATAAACTAAGCCTAAGCCTAAAGATAAAAATATGACAGGTATTAATCTAACAACATTACTATTCCATAGAACTATCATAAAACAAAACAATAAATTGTACTTAAGGTAAGGTGGGGTAGCTTTGATAGCGGGAAACTAGTTTTGCTATTTTGTACCCCTGAAAATATCTGCAAGAGATAATCGAATGATTTTTCTCTGCGAACTGTTTCACAATCTTTGTTTTAATCACTGATGGGATTTCAGTCAGATTCTTCAAAGATTTGTGTCTTATTTTGATGGTTTTATTGCTAAAAATTAAGGTGTAGGATTTTCATGTTCAAAAAATCAAGGTTCCTCTAGAACTACTGACTTCATTTTTTCATGATCAGTCATTTTGGTACCTGACGTGAGTGGTAACATCATATTCACTCTTTATTAAAAACTTCTTGAGCAGCAGCCAGGCATCGAAATGGGGTTACTTTGATAGTTGGATGGGGATCATTGATAGGAGTGGAAATTTTTGATAAAAGAAAACCATGGTATTTCTACAGAATAGTAACTATTATGACGTCATCAGACAAACTAATGCCTCGATCTCGACCTGATCGGGGGTGCTAGCAACCTGCTGGAGCGATACGATCGAGCGAGCGATACCGATCTGAGCGGGAGTGATACCGACCTGAGCGGCAGTACTACCACCCACATAAATCTAAACTTAAGCCTACGAAAAATCACAAAGTGTGAAAAACTCAATAACAGTTGCGACCATACTTTACAGGCATTCGTGTAGCTGGTTCACATATGTATTAACATAGTCATATTGTAAGGGCGCATGTATGCAATTGGTAGCATCTCAGGAAACGAAAGAAAGTTGCTGGCAGCGGAATTCGAAAGTGGAATTCTTCCTTCAGATTCCAGAACCATAACCAATCGACTAATGCTGGTCATTTCGATAAAGAATGCAAGGAATTTGTAATGTTTTGCATTGGTTACCTGCTGATTAGGCTTAGGCTTAGTATCATGGATTGACCAAAATGAGATGCCAGCATTTAAAATAAGCCTGAGTGATGGGATGCGACGAGCGGAGCGAGCAAACCAAGTAACATGAGTCGCATCCCATTACTTAGACTTATTTTAAATGCTGGCACCAACATTTTGGTCAGTCACATGAATCTACAGAAATGATCCGAGCACTGCCTTATTTTTTCGACTTGACTGAAATTGAACCAGTTAGGTGGGAGCTTTCAGCAGATACTGACTTGCTGACGTACTTATGACGTGACTATCTTAATACATATGTGAACCCGCTACACCAATGCCTACTTAACACAACAGCAGTTACTATTCTCTAGCTAAAACGATAGTGAGTTTCATGGGTCAGGCTTGCTGATTGAGCTTACATGCTTTTTGTGACCCATGCATTAAAAGGCTGACGTAAAAACGAAGTATTGATACATCTTTGCTTTTAAGAGTTGCTTATCTCAAAGGTATTATGATCAAAGTTCCTCATCTAGGTATAAAAGTTTGATAGCCGATAAAAATTTTTTTAAATAAGTGAATTTGCGGCGCAGAAATCTCTGAATATGCTGTTCTACATAATCCTGGTACCTAATCTAAAGAAACGCTCATACTGTAGCCTATAAATTTCCATGTATAAACACAAAAACAAGAATGTTATTGAAATTCCTACGCTCACATAGAGGTGACTCTGTCAGGTCAAAAAATCTATGTATAGGTAACAACTTTTGTTTGCAAAGCAAACTCCGTGATACCATTGATGCCTAAGAGCACTACCCCAGCAGATGTCAAAATCATAGTTTGTGCAAGTAAAAGGTCGCAAAAGCAGTCATTCTGTGCCAAGAAACCAGTTTAATGCACGAAATTGTGTGCCTACCAAAGTTTCCCACATGCAAGGGAACATTGAAAACGAAAATGGGTTTTGTAAATGCCCTCTAGCTTAGAGTTCAATTATAATCTTCAGACAAGCTTGCTTGGAATCAGTAGAGCAAGAATAGCTCTATCAATTGACACTAGTTACAGAAGTTACATCCTCACCATACGTGGGCAGCACCAAAATTCTGGGAGGGTGCAAGATTTTTCAAAGGTCAAAAAATGGCCTTAAAAATGGTTGTATGGCGAAAAAACACCATTTTTCAACGTTTCTCATCGAGCACTATCCATTTGCATCAAAAATTGCGAAAAAACGGAAAAAAATTTTAAAAATTGAATTCTGGGGGGGATATTTTGGTTTCTGGGGGGGGGGTATTTTGGTTTCTAGGGGGGTGCATACCCCCTTCATGTCCAGGTGAGATCCTCACTGTTCATATGCTGTAAACGTCTGAAGCAGTGATCGGGCGGGGTCAGATTTTCACCCCCGATTGGGGTCGGGGTTGGGGATGAAAAACCCCGGTTTTCAGGGTTGGGGTCAGGGTCGGAGTTGAAGCTTAACAATTAACATTGCATGATTACATACCAATTTGAAAAGGATAAAAACGATACCTTCACTTGTTTGTAGAGCATACTAATAAAGCTGGTTATGTTCAACATTTTATTTTCATTCCAAGTTCAAACATGGTTATAGCCATATGGCATTACTTTCAACTTTAATCACTAATCGCTCTCGCTTTTTCGTTTTCTTCCACAGTTTTTTCATAACGGTTTTCTACAGCGCACTGATTGTAGAGGAGCCAATGGCGCGAAGCGCCGAAAATTTTCGAAATTTTTACCGTTTTCGTGTAGAATTTACGCCTTTTTATTGACAAACAGTTCGGAAATCATAAGTGGCGCAAAGCATCAGGAAATTCAGTCATATTTTACCGCCCTAAGACAATAATCGGCGGTGCTAAGCGTAGAAAAATTTTGACGTTTTTACTCTTTAAACTCAATTTATACCGCTTAAATCATACAGAACAGATAAACTAATTGCGGCGTGAAGCATCGAAAATTTTTAAAAATTCCAAATCCTTTTACTTTTTCTGTCCTTCTAAAAATCTCTTTCAACATGTAGAACGAGATTGTACGGCTGGGGTCTGGGGTGGCGCTCAAGCGCCCCCAGCGAGGTTCAGAGCAGAACCCCTGAAATTCTGCAAAAAAAGCACTCTAATTTTTAATAAGTAAAGTTACAATTTTCGCAAATTGGCAAAATCTCGGATCTGAATTAAGTCCAAAAAACTTAAAATTGATGAACACCTACACTGTACAAAACTTCTGAGCTGGAATGCGTTTTTCGACCTCTGCTGAGTATGTAGCGCAGCAACGGGTCGCAACCAATAAGTCATTGAAAGATGTATCAATGAGAATTTTGTTCTTACCATTTTCAGGCCCATTTGTGGCCTTCTTATTAAGTAGTTCAGAAAACAGAAAATGCGCAGAAACACAAGAGAATTTGGCCTTTCCTTTCATTTAGAATACAAAGCAGAGAATAGACAAATTGGTACGCAAACATTTTCGCACTTTTACTATTATATTCAACAAGCATGTGCAGTTTCATTCAATGAACTAATAGTGCATTAAATCACTAAAGTGCTGCAAAGTGCTGGATTATTTTATGAGATTCAAGCTTTTAAATTTATTGGATCTGTATAACAATAAATAATAATGACTCGGCGCGAAGCGCCGGAAAATTTTGACGTTTGTGCCTTTTTAAACTCAATGTTCTGCATACATTGCGCCAGAAAAATCAACATAATTTCTGAAAAATTCGGGGGGCATGTGCCCCAATTCCCCGGCTACGCCTGTGATTCCGCAGTAATTTCGGCGCACTTCATTATGGAAAATATGCGAACATGTATGTACGTCTTAACAACATGGCGACCAGGCGTGCTTTTTATGAAATATCGCGAGTGTAGACTTTAACATATTAATTTTGCTGGTGAATGAATCGTCCTTGTTCCGAATTTATTTGCTATTTATACAATTCTTCTATGTACCAACAAATAAAATGCTATATTTCACCCCCAAAAAAGGTTCAACCCCGACTCGAAAAATCACGCCCCTGGTTGGGGGTCGGGGTAGGGGTTTAGGTCGGGGTTTTTTGGGGTCGGAGCTCGGGGTCCCCGTACGATCACTGGTCTGAAGTCAAATAAGCCATTTTCCTATCAAAGTTACCCCACACTTTACTGGTAATACTGTGCCTGGTGCACACCAACCCTTTGTGTGTAAATATTGCAGGGTTGGAAAAGACCAGTTTGAAAATTTCCGAAATTTTGGTTTTTTATGGTTTCCTATGGTTTTATAATGATTTTTTATGGTTTTTTTAATGGTTTTTTATAGTTTTGAAATGATTAAATTTTGGTTTTAATGCTTTATTCGTGAGCACAAGTGTTAAAATGCTTTAGTATGACTAAAGACTACTAAATTAAAGAACAGGCATGAGTTGCCTAACCAACTATTCAGGAAAAATAGCAAGTCAGCAATTTCAACTTTATTGAAATTTCCGAACCCGACGTTTTAGTTGAATCGAGAACGCCTTCAGTGGCTTCTTCAATGTGGCTAAGAATTCGTCATCGGATAAGATCAGAGCCGTATCCAGGGAGGCGGGGAGCCGCCCCCGGGAATAAAAAATAATTTTTGAGACACACAAAGGTCTCCAAAAGGAAAAAATGAAAAATTCTCAAAGTGGGTCTAAAACACTACCAAAACAATTTTCAGCGTACTTTTGAGCTAGCAAACACAAAATTTTTCCGCCCAAAACCGCTCAAATTTGCGTTAGACATGTAGAACATGTCAGATTTTCTGGGCGCATTTTCTGTACTCTTTGTAAATGACAAAGATTAATTACAAAGAAAGAAGTTAGGAAATCGTTCACCGACTGAATGATGAGAAATCAGTTGTGTAGATTGTTTAAACAATAGATTTGTGTAATATGAGTATGGAATAAAGTGAAAAATTTTGAAAAAAATTTTGTCGAAATCTTTGTTACCATGGCATGGCATAGAGCTCGTTGAGGTATGCTAAAAAATGCCTTTATTTATGCCCATCTCCTAATGGTTCTTGAGATATTTGACCTCAAATTTTCGCCCCCTGAAATAAAATCCTGTATAGGGGCCTGGATAAGATAATCGCGTCCAGTGGTGAGGCACCCATTTCATTATTGCTGCTGCTAGCCATGAAAAATTAACTGCCATAGTTCAGTAAGCAAGCAGAGTAGTAAAAACAATTATGAAAGAATGATATTTATAAACGATAACGAATGGCCAACCCTGGAATATTGATTTTACATAAATCGAAGTTTTTCGACTATGGGAGTACGTCAGGCTTCTCAAAATGAAAGAACAGAAAGTTGCAGTATGTTGGACACGAATTGTGGACCTCTGGATTTCAAATCCGATGTCTTAACCACTCAATGACACCAGTTCATTTTGAGATTGTATGCAGCAATTTGTCATGTTTTTCAGGGAATTAACAAGGAAAATAGAATTATTCTGACTCCTGTTATCAATGCGTTAGGCTTAGGCTTAGTATGCTCCGCTTGCTTTGCTCTTGCTTGCGGATTCACATTGATGCCAGACATGGGCTAAGCCTAAGGCATAAATGGAGCAAAATTTGCTCCGCTCACTTCGCTTGCTCCACAATTTTTGCTCCATTTATCTCAGGCTTAGTCCATGCGCTGGCATCAATGTGAATGCATAAAACTAAGCCTAAGCCTAAGACATTGGTAACCCCGCTCAGTCAGTCCCCCAACCACCTTTTTTTCCACTCTTTGGTCTATTTGTCAACCAAAATTTTGGGAAATTTAAAAAAAATTTTGCGCTTGGTTGGCATTTGCGGAAAATTTTTGTAATGTTAGAATGCATTTTAGAGAGGTAAAACTTTAGAAAATTTTGGCGCTTTGCGCCAATTTGATTTAATTCTTACTTGTTATCAATCTTCAAGCCGCGCCGCGCCAATTGCAGCATTTGTATCGACAATCTGGTCTAGAACTCCACTACGATTGAAAATCCTTATCATCTGGCACGGATTTGGTTAGTTTTTGTAATGCAAAAACGCGTGTTAGAGAGCTAAAATTTTAAAATTTTCTGCATCTTCGCGCCATTTGATAAATTATAGTTTTTATTGTCAATAGCGACTTCAGAATTGGCTAAAATGTTTTACTGAAGAAAGGAAATTCAGGTTCCAGCAGAAATCACATATACTGATCGTGATATTTCTAGTATAGCACAAAATTTTTATACAAAAAGTGCATCAAACACCGCTATTACATTTGTACATAGGATTTTCTACTTAAAAAATACTGATTCTTTCAGGCAGTAATTATTTGCAGTCAACTGCAGGTAAAATAACATACAATGTAAAATTATATGCAGTCAAAAAACCAGCGGCCTAGACTGCAGCATACCTGGGCAAGGGGTTCAACCAGGTACCAGCCGGAGCAAGTTCGGTACCAGCCAGATGGTCCACCAGTTGCACCCTATGTTTTGTACATAGACTTTTTTGTGTAAAAATCGATTGGTTGGCTCCAAAAATCGGTTGCTGGGGTCTAAGAGTCGGTTGATATGCTCCAAAAATCGGTTGCTGGGGTTTAAAAATCGGTTGGATGGCTCTAAAAATCAATTGCTCCTGGGTTCAACTAATTTTTGGAGCCCATCAACTGATTTTTAGACCCCAGCAACCGATTTTTGGAGCTCAACAAGCGATTTCTAGCCCCCAGCAACCGATTTTTGGAGCTCACTAGCCGATTCTTTGACTCCAGCAACCGATTTTTGGAGCCAACCAACCGGTTTACAGACCCCAACAACCGACGATTTTTATAGCCAACCAATCAATTTTTAGACCCCAGCAATTGATTTTCGGACCCCAGTAACGGATTTATGACCCCAGCAAGCGATTTATAAGCCCAATAAGCGATTTAGGACCAATCAATCAATTTTTCGAGCTCACCAACCGATTTCTAGACCCCCAGCAACCGATTTTTGGAGCCAACCAACCGGTTTTCAGACCCCAGCAACCGATTTTTATAGCCAACCAATCAACTTTTAGACCCCAGCAACTGATTTTCTTACTCCAATAACGGATTTTGGACCCAGCAAGCGATTTTTAAGCGATTTAGGACCCATCAATCAATTTTGCGAGCTCAGCAACAGATTTTTGGAACCAATCAACCAATTTTTAGAACCCAGCAACTGATTTTCGGAACCCAATAACGGATTTACGACCCCAGCAAGCGATTTTTAAGCCCAATAAGCGACTTAGGACCCATCAATCAATTTTTCGAGTTCAATAACGATTTCTAGACCCCAGCAACTGATTTTTGGAGCTCACCAACCGATTTCTAGACCCCCAGCAACCGATTTTTGGAGCCAACCAACCGGTTTTCAGACCCCAGCAACCGATTTTTATAGCCAACCAATCAACTTTAAGACCCCAGCAACTGATTTTCTTACTCCAATAACGGATTTTGGACCCAGCACGCGATTTTTAAGCGATTTAGGACCCATCAATCAATTTTGCGAGCTCAGCAACAGATTTTTGGAACCAATCAACCAATTTTTAGACCCCAGCAACTGATTTTCGGAACCCAATAACGGATTTACGACCCCAGCAAGCGATTTTTAAGCCCAATAAGCGACTTAGGACCCATCAATCAATTTTTCGAGTTCAATAACGATTTCTAGACCCCGGCAACTGATTTTTGGAGCTCACCAACCAATTGCTAGACCTCAGCAACCGATTTTAAGAGCCAACCAACCGGTTTTCAGACCCAAACAACCGCTTTTTATAGCCAACCAACCAACTTTTAGACCCTAGCAACTGATTTTCGGACCCCACTAGCAACTGATTTTCGGACCCTAATAACGGATTTAGGAACCCAACAGGCGATTTTTGAGCCCAATAAGCGATTTAGGACCCATCAATCAATTTTTCGAGCTCACAGACCGATTTGTAGACCCCAGCAACCGATTTTTGGAGCTCACCAACCGATTTATAGACCTCAGCAACCGATTTTTGCAGCCAACCAACCAGGTTTTCAGACCACAGCAACCGATTTTTGGACACCACCAACTGATTTTTTGACCATAGCAATCGATTTTTAGACCTCAGCAACCGATTTTTTGAGCCCACCAGCTGGTTTTCAGAACCCAGCAACCGATATTTATCCCAATGACTGATTTTCGGAGCCAAGAACTGATTTTAAGACCCCAGCAACCGATTCCCGGGTCCCACCAAATGATTTTTTTGACGCCAGCAATCGATTTTGAGACCTCAGCAACCGATTTTTGGGGTCCAGCAAACCGATTTTTGGAGCTCAGCAATAATTTGTTAAATCCCAACAACCGATTTTTAAATCCCGGCAACCGAATCGGTTACTGGGCTCTCTAAAAATTGGTACGTAAGTAATGCATAATTCAGAGATAATACTTAAGTACGTAATGCCTAATTTAGAGAAAATGATAATTCGTCAGATCAAAATAAACACATGATGTATTTTGGTGATCTTCTACACATCGATGTATTAAAAATACATACATACTTATCTGTCCACCTGTTTTATGTGTAAATAAACGCTAGTCTTTTATACATACATTACTTGTTATTGATATTTAGGCCGCGCTGAATTCTGACAATTTTTGTAATGCAAAATTGCGTTTCAAAAAGGGAAAATATCAAAATTTTCCGGCGCTTAGCGCCGAATTCGACATTTTTTGTAATGATAAATTGCGTTTCAAAAAGGTGGAATCTCAAAATTTTCCAGCGCTTCATGCCAAATAGATTTAATTTTATTACTTGTTATTGATGCTGAAGCCGCATCAAATTTGGACAATTTGTGTAACGCAAAATTGTGTTTCATAGAGGTTAAATTTCTAAATTTTCCGGCGCTTTGCGCCGAAGTCCGATAATTTTTGTGATACAAAATTGCATCTCAAAAAGGAGAAATCTCAAAATTTTCCGGCCCTTTGCGCTGAATAGATTTAATTTTATTACTTGTTATTGATGCTTAAGCCGCGTCAAATTTGTACCATTTTTTGTAACGCAAAATTGCATTTCACAGAGGTTAAATTTCTAAATTTTCCGGCGAATTCGAATAATTTTTGTGATACAGAATTGCGTTTCAAATAGGTGAAATCTCAAAATTTTTCCGGCGCTTCACGCCAAATTGATTTAATTTTTTTGCTTGTTATTGATGCTTAAGCCGCGCCAAATTTGGACAATTTTTGTAATGCAAAATTGCGTTTCAAAAAGGTGGAATCTCAAAATTTTCCAGCGCTTCATGCCAAATAGATTTATTTTATTACTTGTTATTGATGCTTAAGCCGCGTCGAATTTGGACAATTTTTTTGTAACGCAAAATTGTGTTTCACAGAAGTTAAATTTCAAAATTTTCCAGCGCTTAGCGCCGAATTGATTTAATTTTATTACTTGTTATTGATGCTTAAGCCGCGTTAAATTTGGACAATTTTTGTAATGCAAAATTGCGTTTCACATAGGTTAAATTTCAAAATTTTCAGGCGCTTCGCGCCGAATTCGAATAATTTTTGTGATACAAAATTGCGTTTCAAAAAGGTGAAATCTCAAAATTTTCCAGCGCTTCGAGCCGAATTGATTTAATTTCATTACTTGTTATTGATGCTTGAGCCGCGTTAAATTTGGACAATTTTTGTAATGCAAAATTGCATTTCACATAGGTTAAATTTCAAAATTTTCAGGCGCTTCGCACAAAATTCGGATAATTTTTGTGATGCAAAATTGCGTTTCAAAAAGGTGAAATCTCAAAATTTTCCGGCGCTTTGTGCCGAATTGATTTAATTTCATTACTTGTTATTGATGCTGAAGCCGCGCCAAATTTGGACAATTTCTAATGCAAAATTGCATTTCAAAAAGGTGGAATCTAAAAATTTTCCGGCGCTTCGCGCCGCACGATTGATTTAATTTTATTATTCGTTATTGATGTTCAGAGGTTGCGCTGGATTATGACAATTTTTGTGCATTTCAAGCAGGATTTATATTTGAAATGAAAACGTATATACTATTTGACGACATGAAAATGAGGAACTCTGTAGAAGTTATATTTTTACACAATGAATTGCATAAAAAATAAGTATATTAAAGGCGGTGAATGTCTCTCAAGATTAAAGGTCAATTATTGTTACTAAAGTAATGAGTTTTTAAACATAATTGTTATGCAAATTATCATTTGCACTATTTTTTTACACCATACTAATATTGACACACCATTTTTAATTAAAAAATTATGTCGCAAGAAATAGTGCGACTTTGCGTGAAATTATGAATGGACTTTGCATGGAAGCAAGACTAACATGTTAAAAATTCAACCATTTTTCTGACTTAGGCAACCAACCAAAAAATTGGGCTCTGGTACCAGCCGAGACTTTAAGGCTTGCCCAGCTATGGACTGCAGGTAATATAGAACATAACATAAAATTATATGCAGTCAAAGACCAGTGGCCTAGACTGCAGGTAATATAGCACACGATGTAAAATTATATGCAGTCAAAAAACAGCAGCCTGGACTGCAGGTAATATAGCACACAATGTGATATTATATGCAGTCAAAAACCAGCGGCCTAGACTGCGGGTAATATAGCATACAATGTGATATTATATGCAGTCAAGTTGAATGCATATTGATATGGAAAGCTGTCGCTTCGCTCGCATTTTAACCTGTAGTAGATGGTTTTAAAAGGCACTTTTATTTGAGATGGTCTGGCAGATTTGCTTCCTCACTAGTGAATGTTGCTTTGCGCTGCATGGGTAGCAGCTTCAATAGATGCCCAGTCACCCATTAGCGCATTTTGATGGGCCAGTGTAAGCTCCTGGTCCTGCATGATAGATATTAAGTAACTATTGCTGTTCTTCTAATTCTGGGAAATTGTTTTATTGTAGTGGTAATAAAATGCTTCATCGAAATTGTCAACCATGGCAGCTAGAAAATTAAGCTAAAGTCGAGAGGGTTGGAAAGTCCCAGAAAGTAACAACAAGGACATTTTATAATTGAGTTTGGTATGGGGAGTTCATACTTGAAAGAATTAGGTGGCGGTGGTGAAAAGTAAGCTCTGCCCTTGGGAATGTTTTGCATTAGTCTCTGAAGCGTTGGGGGACTGTGACTGAGCGGGGTTACCAATGTCTTAGGCTTAGGCTTAGTCATGTGTATTCTTATTGATGCCAGCATATGGGCTAAGCCTGAGATAAATGGAGCAAAAATTGTGGAGCAAGCAAAGGGAGCGGAGCAATTTTTGCTTTATTTATGCCTTAGGCTTAGCCTATGTTTGGCACCAATATGAATCCACAAGCAATTGCTGTCGCCACAAATGGAAAAGTAAAAAATACCCCAAACGCCATTTTTTCCCTTTTTCGCCTATCCTTAAGCACGTGAACTTCAACAGCCTGTACCTCGGTCAATAATGCCAACCGCCTCCTAATTCTTTCAAATATGAACTCCCTATTCTAAATCCAGTTAGAAAATGACATTTTTTTGAAAATTCGACATTTTCCAGTATTATAGATTTTGCCCGAAAATTAGGTGCTCCAAGTGCAGGAAAAGAGCAAAAATGGCTAAAAATAAGGAGTTTTTGAAGAATATGGTGTGAACCGATTTTGCGCCATTCCGGCAGAACTGCCATACAATTGCGCAAAAACGATACTTTGTGTCACTAAAAGACGCGGAAAAAAATAATAAACCAAATCCATGCAAAACTTACAGTTACGGTACTTCAAACATCATACTTCGACATTCACCATTTTGAGCCACTTTAAGGAATTTTAGCAGTTTATCAAAGGTTTCCAATTTTTACTAATTAATATTTTCCTGCCATTTTCAAGGTTGCAGATTTCAAAAAATTAAGTTATACTGCGTGGAAACCAAGATTGAAGAAAAATTTTTTGCAATTTTTTGCCCAAATTTTCAAGAAATTTTTTTAATCTCACTATTTTTAGCATTGTTTACATCCAGTTAAAGATTTCTACTTAAATACGATTCAAACAGCATTTTCGGATTATCCTAAAGTTCCAACCATTTGAAGATTCAAACAGTGGAATGCAGAATAACATGTACCCAACTTAGGTCGACCTAAGCATCTATACATCGACCCGAGCATCTATACATCGACCTAAGCATCTATACGTTGACCTAAGCATCTATACCTCGACCTAAGCGGGAGCGACCTCGACCTAAGCAGCCGAAAACACCTTCTCAGATAAACTAAGCCTAAGCCTAAGCGTCCTTTAAGCAGAAACTTGAATTTTCACATCATCTAGACAGAAAGAACATGCAAAAAATTGTTGTTTCAAATTGAAAAATTTTCAAACAAAAATTTTTTTCCCGTAAAATAAAAGTTATTTTTCGTAATCAGCGACCTTGAAAATGTCAGATACATATGTTTTCAGCCCAAATTTGGAACATTTTTGGTAAACTGTAAAATACCTCACTTTAATGTAGCTAATCCTGAGTAATTCTATCTTCACCAATATTGGTCCGTTTTTCATGAATTTTTTTTACCGCACTTTCTTAATGCATGTCCTCCTCATTTCAATAAATATTGTTCCTTTCCACGTACATCTGCAAGTTTTCCGTTCACACCATATAGTAAAGTTTAGCCAAAAATAATGTACCGATATAGACACTTAATGCATAGGCATGCAACTATGTACTTTCCTGTAGGCACTTACATAATCTTGAAGCATTTTCTTTCTACTACAGTGAAACAATTTCCCAGAATGAGGACAAGAAGAGCAACAGCTACTCAATATCTATCAAGCAGGACCAGAGCTTACGCTGGCCGATCAAAATGCGCTATTGGGTGACTGGGCAGCTATTGAAGCTGCTAACCATGCGGCGCAAAAAATATTCCCTAGCGAGGGAGCAGATCTGCTAGACCATCTCAAATAAAAGTGCCTTCTAAAACCATCTACTACAGATTGAAATGCGAGCGAAGCGCCAGCTCCTCATATCAATAAGCATTCAGCTTGACTGCATATAATACCACATTATAAGCTATATTACCTGCAGGGCTTAATTCTAGAATAGATAGAAGTCACAGAATTTAAATTAATTGGGATTTATCGAAAGATTAGTAGTTGTAAGGAAGATATTCAAAAGAAATTATCGACGGAAAGCATTTAGAAGGGGAGAAATTGAGGAATGAAGTTGTAAAGTGATAGAAGCACAAAGCATGGGAAGGCGACTGCCGTAAACGGCGTATTGATTGATCTAATGTATACTGATGCATACATACGTTTGTTTGTATGTAGGTGCGCAATGTTTAGGGAAGGCGACTGCAAAAATCGTCGCAATGATTGATCAAATTGTCTTGTGTACATATGTATGTAAGTAGGTACATAGGTAATATGTTCACTAGCGAAGGCGACGGCGATAATGCTGACAAATTGATGAATCTATTATGAATTAAAGAAGAACAGGTTAATTCAAACATACGTGCACACGATGAACGTTTATAAAGGACCTAGGTTACATAACTATCCACAATGCATTTATTGGTTTCTATGTATAGCTTGAACGAACATTATGTACTTAAATGAATACACTGCGATCGGTCGATGTAAGTTTACATGACTATCATAAAAGAATGTAAGTTAGGCGCATTTACTGTTGCCTTGATAGAACACTCCGTTCCTATTGCATTGGATAAATGTGCTTAACATCACAGACAGGTGATCTGTGAAACACATCTGAGTGACAATTCTTTATCTACTGTAGGGTGTAAGATTAGTAATCTTTTGCCCACCGTGGAAGTCGACGTAGGTTCTCTATGCAAATTTTTTATTATCATGAGTGATTTACGTAGTAGGCGCTTGTTCGGTCGCGAGAATTATTTATTACGGATAGTTTTAGGTTAGTAACCTTATGCTCACGTGGAAGTCGACGTTGCTTTTCTATGCAAATTTTTTATCAATCATATGAGTGATTTACGTTGTTCCTGATGCGAGAATTGCTTATTCCGGTTGTTTACGCTCTACCGTGCTGCTGTGTAATACGCATTTCGTATATTGGATTGTGATCAAGATTGTTATGCTTTGCGCAGTTGCTGCGTTCTAAGAATGTACCTTAATCTTACAGAAATTAAATAGCTATCCAACGATTCGGCGAAACACTGACAATTGGTATAAGATTGTCAATTAGTTAGTATCGAAGGAGCCGGATTAAAAATCTGATAGGTTTGGCGGAGCATTGAAATTAACCGTTTCGACAGCGGCTATTGATACGGAAATCAGATTTCGTTTTGACGTGGCACATTTGTGGAACGCTCGAAACTGTTGATATACGAATTTTGATCATCAGATTTCGTTTCGACGTGGCACATTAATCAAACGCTCGAAACTATTGATATACGAAATTTTATCCAGCGACTGCTGAAAGGTGTACGACTGTCTGGATCAGCACGGAAATCAAGAGATAAAAGTGAGTGAGAATTTACACTTCAGTAATTATAATAATGGTCATGTAAACCATCTGGTGATCAATCTTTTTTGTTAGTGTTAGTTAGAAAGGGAAGGATTACGTATTTTGACAAATAAGGGTGCTAGCGTCATTTTCTTCCTAAGTCTCTTCTAATATTTATTTTTTAGGCTTAGGCTTAGTATGTGCCTTCACATTGGTGCCAGGGGATGATGTAAGCCTGAGACAAATGGGGCGAAAATTGCGAAGCGAGCGAAGCGAGCGGAGCAATTTTTGCCCCATCTTTTTCGTAGGCTTAGATCATCCGCTGGCACCAATCTGAAGCCGCAATGAGCTCAAAGATAATTTTGATTAGGTGAGAATAGCGTTTTAATGCGAATTCAAGTAGGAGTTTTGAATAAAGAAGTTGAAAAAACAGACGGAAATGAAAGTAAGGAAATGAAATTTTTTGAAATTTTTTTTTCAATCAAAGGCTTTTCCGTCTGTTTTTTCAACTTTTATGTTAAAGATACGTGCTTGAAATCGCATAAAAACGCTGTTTTTTTTAAATCTGGAACATGGAGCTATTCTAGAATTCGCCCTACCTGCAGTCTAGGCCACTGGTTTTTGACTGCATATAATTTTACATTGTGTGCTATATTACCTACAGTCTAGGCCGCTGGTTTTTGACTGCATATAATTTTACATTGTGTGCTATATTACCTGCAGTTGACTGCAAATAATTATTGTCATTTTTTCAACTCAGGCGCTATATTTTTAACGTTTTTAAACCTCGCTAAAAATGTGGAAAAAGGGTGGAAAAAGTGAGAAAAAAATTAGGTCTGGTCTATAATGTCAACCAATTCGCTGGGAAAAAACGGTGCCCGCGACTCGCTTTCATCACATTTAGGGTAATTTCACTCGCTTATGTGTTGAAGATTATGCTTTAAAATGTCATAAATGGGACCAGCGCATGCAAAAACCTATAAAACCTGCGAACATGCGCTACTATTCGACTTGGCTGCAAGCAAAGTAGCCGCACACACAGAAGGTAGGTGTGCACCAAGGCACAGTAGTACCCACTTTACCTTACTTCGATTATTTGACGGGCAGTGATTCCTGAAAGACGTAGGCGCCTAATGAGTTCAACTTGTTCGACAGTATACAATACATCCATTTCATACATAGCAAACTGCTGCTTCCGACAGTTTAAACTAATTAAGCAGCAGCTCCGTCGTACGCCGCTTCACTGATTTTTGAATGAAACAGAAACAGCCGTTTGCTGAAAGGACTTAATACAGTATTAAAATCTAAAATTTATTAAGTGATCCTGAGAAACCTGTATTACTTTTTCTATCTGCAGTCATAAAATTGCACAAACACAATATAATTGTTCCTCATATCCTGATTCGATAAGGCCATTGTAACATGCAAATTATTGTTTTTATGCTAATTTTAAATTATTATTTAAAAAGTTCCTTTTCATCTGAGAAACTTACATATGATGTATAATAATAAGCATACCCACCTTTCATATAATGAAGGATGCTTTAACAGTCTACATTTTTCATGAAACCTTGTGCTTGGAAATTTCATTTCTGCGCTTATATGTACGTAATTTACGTAGAGGTAACTTGGCTACGGACGCTATCTCCAGATATACCTGCTAGGTACCTTCTCTCTTCAAGTGCGAATTTAAAGGAGTATATAGGTGAAGTGAATGGGGATAACGATACTTTTGGGTGGGGTTGTTATTGTTGACGATATAAAAACGAAAAATATCGTAAATGACGTGTTTTTGAGCCGTCGTTAACGAAACGACATTTCTTTTCGTGAGTCGTCGTGAACGAAAACGATATTAATCTTGGGAATACCGCGAAAATAACGTTAATTTTTCAATAGTTTGTACATACATACATGATCCTATTTTGCTATATATGTACAGTCTGTTCCATTCCAAACGGCCCTTTTTCGTCTTGACGGTTCATTACTGTACTAGAATATTTTGTGGTTTGGTTGGTGCGACTATTTGTTAGATGCACCGAATGTTAAGCGAAAGCACATTAAACATAAACACGAAGAGTTTAAAACTACCAGCCGCTACGAGAGCATATTTGAAAAAGTCACTCATGCAGTGAAAAAGTGTTACAGTAACAAAACTTAAGCAAAAATGGACCGTTTGGAATGAGACAGACTATAGTACCTATGTATGTATGTATGTACCTACATTAGCTTATGTTACGAGTTTGCTGAGGAGCTGCTGGACTTGGAGAGATAGTGCGACAGACAGGCAGAGCCGACCTACATACTGTGCTGAGAAATGTGCTCCTAAAGTTACTTAGTCTGTTTCATTTATTTTTAAGGTTTTTGAAAAAGTTTAAAGTGGCTACAAAAGCGTTTTAAACTAATACGGTAAATATGATATTCTACAGTATATCTACCTTCAATAGTCTCAAAACGTGGAGTAAACATTAGAGCACGAAAGCTACCCTTTCACAGCTCAATGACATTTTTAAGCCATTGTACGTCCTATTTTGGGCTTCTTGTCCTCAAAATTTAATATATTCTCTCACTGATGGTCAAAAAAGACCCCTCAGTCAGTCCCCGAATACGTGTAATAGACAATAACAACTATATAAGATTGATATTGGCATTGTAGCATGAACATTTACTAAAGTAAAAGAAGTATACTATTCTTGTATACATACGAGTACATTAGTTCATTATGCGTATATGTTTACTGTACTACCCGAACCCGAACTCGAACCCGATCGGGTATTGATTCGAATATCCGAACCCGAACCCGAATGGATTGAACTGGACTAACCGAACCCAAACCTGAATTCCCGAACCCGACTACACTTAAATTCACTACCCGTAGCATCCCTACTACAGTCTGTTTCATTCAACTTTGCGGTTTTCTCTTAAATTTAATCAGCAAGAATCAGGTACAAAAGTGGTTTACAATTTAGATGCATTAATGCGCTTTTACAATGACTAACATCTCCCCATAACTCAGTTTACTGTAGAATATCAAAAGTATGGCGTTAGTTTAAAACACTTTTGTAGGCACTTTAAATTTATTCAAAAACCTCAAAGTTAAATGAAACAGACATTAACTTGTTTGTGCGCTGAAATTTGATTTCCTGAAACTGATTTTATACTAACCTCAGTAAGCTTGGTGCACTGTCACAATCATTTTAAAAAATGTTGCACCCCTCAGACTTTTGTGCTGCCCACCTATGGATATGCGTCTAAGAATAATGACAAAATCGATAATTTACTGACATCAGTCGCTCTAGCAGCTAAGGCTAATGAATCAATCTGTTAAAAAATGCAATTATTTCTTTACTTGTCGTGGTACCACTAAATGGACTAAATCGCCAGCGCGCAAATTCTAAAAATTTTGAGTGTTGTAAGCACTCAGCTAAATCGGCATTAAGTTCGAAATGAGTTTGTTTCGCCTTCATTTTTTTATTAGGCATTTCGGTTTCTAATTTTTCTACGTTTCCTATTTTGCCTTTCGATCGCATAATCATCAAATAATTATCGCTAACGAGTTTTGTTCTCATTTTACTAGTGGTGACCTACATTTTTTAATAATAAATGTGTGTCGTTTCGGGTAATGCCTGTATATCGACCTAAAATTTATGCACGAACTTATGTGAAACAGACTATAAGTCTAAGCCTTGGAAAAATAGAGAAGTTTGAAAAAATCAATGACTAATTTAATTTAATTTATTCATACGATGGGCAAGAATAGCCAGTCGAGCAAAGGCGACCAGAAACAACATCAGTCATGTACTAAGGACAAAACGGCACTAAGTTGCGAAATGTGCGAACAATGGTCCCACAGCGAATGCCTCGGTATTCCTCCAGCCGTCGTACAATTCTTTAATAGCCCCGATTTTATCCGCGCAAAATTCGACTTGCATTTGATTTGCGCGAACTGCAAACCTGTTTTTACGCAATTAAAAGAGCTTCCGGGTAAATTGGCGTTGCTAGAGCGTCGATTCGTTGTTTTAGAATCGAAATTGGAACAGTCACAGACGTCGGATTCAGTCTTTCCACCGCTGACGAACCCGCTCCCGCCCCATTTACGCCGACCGGCCCAATCATATGCAAATGCACTTCCTGCTTTGGGCACCAAAAATTTCACTGACGCCGTCGAGGATGTAATTGAAGCGCGCCTGTTACAGCGTAATGCTGTTTTGTTTGGCTTGCCAGACACCAAGGACGATTTGGCCGCAGTCCGTGAGCTGTTGGTCGCTAACGAAGGAAACGAGGAGTTTGAAAACATCCGACCATCGGACATTCAGTATGTGTTCCGTGACGGGCCGGTTGATCCGGAAGGCAAGCGACCCCAGCTCCTTAAAATTGTTTGCGCGACGACAAGGGTAAAACAAAACTTTATAACTTACATAAACAAGGTAGTCAAACAGGCGGATGATAAGTACATTGCATTGAGGTCCCGCCAAGACCTGACCTACAGGCAACGTCAGGATGGACGAAAATTGCGTGAAAATTATGAAATATTAGGCATTTCCGATCATTTTATTGATTATCGTAGAGGCGTCATTATACGTAAAAGTGACCGCGAAATTGTTTTTTCAACATCTAACATGTCAGCGTAGGAACGTGCGCCCCTGATAAAACCTCAGAAGTCTAAACAGAGTATAAAACCAGCGAAAAACAGTGTAAAAACAGGTTTTTTGGTCATTCTCAGATTCACTCAGATTCCCATTCCAGCCTTCCTGTTTGTAAAGCGTTGAAGTGTGTTTTATTCAATGCCAGAAGTATACGTAATAAACTTGAACATTTTCACTACCTCATAGACCTGTCAGCGTATGACATAATTTTTATTACAGAAACATGGTTAAATGAATTACACGCCGATTCTTTACTACTCTTAAACTCTGGGTACAGTATTATTCGTCGTGACAGAAAAAATCTGACGGGAGGAGGTGTCGCCATAGTATTCAAATCATTTTTACAGCTAAAAAAAGTAAACATCCCGGGTGAGTTTTCTTTACTTGAAGTTACTACATGTGACATGACTGTTTTCGACTCAAAATACAGAGTTATTTTCTGTTACAGGCCTCCCAATCAAAATGAAATTGATCAGCACTTTTTAAGATTCTCAGAATGGGCCACTGATACCCCTAGGATTAATATAGCTGTAGGTGATTTCAATTTCCCAGAAAATAAATGGGATAAACGATCTTCCTGAAAATAGTATTTCTTCACAATTTTTTGAGCTTACAAACGAAATAGGGTTACATCAGTTTACACGACACTCTACTCTAGGTAATTATATATTGGATCTGATTTTCTCTTCATACAAATCATGCTTTTTAACGTCAATAACATTGAGCCTTTTTCAACTAGTGACCATGATGACCTAACTTTCGATCTTCTTATTTCCAAAAACTTAGTGGTTGATTCTCCTGAAGAAAACTATGATTTTAGAAAAGGTGATTACGTTTCTATTATACATGATCTATCACTTGTTAGCTGGTATGATATTTTTTCAACGTGTGTCACTGTTGATGATTTTTATTCGGTATTTTTAGATATTTTAAATTCGACGATCAAATGCCACGTTCCTTTGAAAAAATTGTTTTCGAAAAAACGCAAATTTCCGAAATTCATTCTGAATTTGCAAGGAAAGAAACGCAGACTTTGGCGAAAATTAAAGAAGGATACAAGTTTGTCGGATGACTATAAAACTGCTTGTAAAAATGTTGATAATGCAATTTCGGATTTTTATGCCAGTGAAGAAAATGAACTCATTAAAAAGGGTTCATCATTGAAAAACTTTTATAATTTTGTTAACACCAGGTTAAAACTGAAACGTTCCATACCTGATCTTGAGTTCGATGGGCAACTTATTTCTGATGAAACTGAAAAAGCTAACGTTTTTAACAATTTTTTTTGGTTCTGTTTTCACTTTAGATAACAACATTCAACCACTAAATTTGGAACCTGTAAAGGTAAATGATCTCCCTCCTTTGCTTAAGTTTGAGCTCAGTATTGTAGCCTCGGCTTTAAATAAGCTGAAGCCCACTCACTCAGTTGGTCCCGATGGGCTCTTAGCTTACTTTTTGAAACAGATTAAAATTGTCTTAATTGAACCACTTTCAAGCATTTTCGAAGTTTCATATCAGACTGGCAGGCTCCCACGTTTATGGTTAGAAGCACTGGTTACACCCATTTTAAAAAAAGGAGACCCCCACTCAGTCGAAAATTATAGGCCTATATCTCTTTGTTGCGTTTTATGTAAAGTTATGGAGTCAATAATTAATAATACCATCATGATTATTAATTATTTAACAGAACTTGTCTGATAAGTCAACAACAATTTGGGTTTTTAAAGAACAAGTCTTGTTCATCCCAGCTGCTAAAGTGTAAAAACAAGTGGACTAAAAGTTTAGACAATCACGTTCCGATGGACATTATTTGTATTGATTTCTGTAAAGCCTTTGATTCTGTTGTTCATTGAAACTTTTGTTAAAACTTAAATCCTTGGGAATTTCGGGTGCACTGTTAAGCTGGATTACATTATTTTTAGCGGGAAGATCACAAAAGATGAAGATAATAGTTGTTTCTCAAACCCACAACCGGTAATAAGCGGCGTCCCTCAAGGCAGTGTGTTAGGGCCTACATTGTTTTTAGTGTTTATAAATGATTTAGTCGATTGTATTGAACATAGTGATATTATGTTGTTTGCTGATGATGCAAAAATTTTTAATGTTTCATGTAATGCTGATCTCTTACAATCGGATCTGAATTCATTACACGCATGGATCAAAAAATGGCAGTTGCAAATCAGTTATGGTAAATGTGCAACGTTGTATTTGGGGTATGGGAATCCTAGAAACGACTACAAACTGGGTTTTCAAGATTTAATTGTTTCTGAAGGATCTATTAAGGATTTGGGAGTGTATATTAGTGATGACCTATCTTCTAGCATTCATTGTGTAAACACTGCGTCTAAAGCTTCTCGAGTTGCATCACTGATCCAGAAAAGCTTTGTCTCAAAAAATATTGAATTAATGGTAAAAGCTTTTAAAGTCTATGTAAGACTCATTTTGGAGTATAATTCGGTGGTTTGGAACCCTTATTTGATTAAAGATATTAACTGTATTGAAAAAGTTCCGCGTAAATTTACAAAAAGAATACTATGGCGACAAGGTGACTTGTCTTACAATGAGCGGTTGGGTTTGTTAAATCTTGAAAGACTCGAAACTCGGCGTATTCATTTTGATCTCACTTTTGCTTTCAGAATAATCAAGAAACAGTTACTTTCCTTTGAAGACTTTTTCGACTTCGCACCCGAAAGGGGTACCAGATCGGTAAGTGATATAAAGCTTTATATCCACAAATTTCATTTGGACTGTAGGAAAAACGACTTTGCAAACAGGACGGCTAGAATCTGGAATACTCTGCCCCAAAGCAGGCACGTAGCTGGCCCTCCTATTTTGGGGGGGACCAACACCAATTTTGGGGGTCTAAGCCCAAAATAGCACAAAATAACTTGTGAAAAGTCCTATTTTCCCGGTTTTTTCTGAATTTTGGGGGGTCCGGACCCCCCAGTCCCCCCACAGCTACGTGCCTGCCCCAAAGTATTGTTGATTGTAAATCTTTTAAACGGTTTAAGGGTTTGATTTCTAAACTTTGTTTAGATGAGTTTCTAAAGGGGCGTACGTGAGCGCGATCCGCCTGTACGTCCCAGCCATTACTACGCTATGCTGATAAACGTTCTTTCGTTCCTTCGACATCTTTTATTATATTTATCCTTTTTCATGTAATTTCTATTGCATTTTCTACGGCAGTAATTGCTAATAAAATATTATTATTATTATAATGCTAAGGAGTTCTTTCGCTATTTTAATTAAACTCAAATATATTAGAAGAATACGGGAATGTTAGATAACGATATTATAAACAATTTTTAATTGCTCAAATCGACGCCGCTGCCTTTTTCTTTCTCCCAGACATCAGCTAACCCTTCCTTCTAGAATGCAGGCTAACGTGACAATTAATGTCGCCTAATTTTGCATTTTTTTCGATTCTCTATTAATTTCATGAATTGGCGTCACTTACGTACATACATAAGGTGCATGATTGGCCATAAATAAATATTACCGAAAACTGCGACTTTCTGATCGATGCAAAAATAAATATTTCCAAATAATGTTGCAGCATTGCATTATTATTATTATTATTATTATTTTATTATTATTATTATTATTATTATTATTATTATTATTATTATTATTATTATTATTATTATTATTATTGCTATTATTGTTATTATTATTATCATTATTATTATTATTATTACTATTATTATTATTATTATTATTATTATTATTATTATTATTATTATTATTATTATTATTATTATTATTATTATTATTATTATTATTATTATTATTATTATTATTGTTATTATTACTATTATTATTATTATTATTATTATTATTATTATTATTACTATTATTATTATTATTATTATTATTATTATTACTATTATTATTATTATAATTGTTATTATTATTATTATTATTATTATTATTATTATTATTATTATTATTATTATTATTATTATTACTATTATTATTATTATTATTATTATTATTACTATTATTATTATTACTATTATTATTATTATTATTATTATTATTATTATTATTATTATTATTATTATTATTATTAAATAATAATAATAATTATAATTATAATTATTATAATTATTATTATTAATATTTTTATTATTATTATTTATTACAAGTTATTCAAATAATAGCTCAGCAGAAAAATCCTCTAAACTCGCTTTAGTTTTTTACTCTAAAATGACGGAATGCTGATGGCAAACGTCGAAACTTGGGATAAAAATCAATCTGAGGGGAAAGGCTCAAATTTTCAAAAAAAGTGAAAAGGGTCGATGGGGCTAAAAAAGTCATTTTTCGGCGTTTCTGACGATCTCCACCCGTCAGCATCAGAATATCGCGGAAAAATAAGAAATGCCCGAAGATTTTAATTCAGGTGGGTCTGCTGGGGATTTTCCTATTCATTTTATTCTGAACCATTTGATTTATTTTATTCTATCATAACCGGCCCTGCAAATGTGTGGTCGTTTGGTGAATAGTGATGCATTAACTTCGGTAATTCTCTAAAGCTGAAGAGGATAAGAAATAACTTACTTATGAGTGTTACGCAGCTGTTACGCAATGATTTTCAAACGTCAAAGAATGCATACAATTGAGATAGAGCGCAAAAACATTATTTTCGACGTTTTTCATCAAGATTTATCCATTATCGCGAAGAAACGAGGAAAAATTTTGAAGATTTGCGGCAAAGTATTTTCGGTTCTGAGGAGGATATTTCAGGTTCGTTTGTTAGTGTGTGACTCTTCGCGCAATAAGCAGTTAAGTTTTTCAATTATCACGAAGTAAATTTCGCGCATCACGAGTGTCTATAAAGCACGTGTCGAAGAAAGAAAAATGCAACAATTTTGCACTTGATAAATTTTGTGTCAAATCCTCTCTCAGGTCATTTTATCATTATTGCACTAAAACCGGAACCATCGTCGTAGAACAGCGCTTCGACGTCGAATCTGAATCACTCGACCCCTGCGAATCTCCCTCCGCTTCTTCTTCGTATCTAGAATCGCTATTTTCGGACAGTTTTTCGAAATTTTTGTCAAAAACGTTGTTAAATCGCGTTGGCTTTCTTTTCGAAACGTTCGGAAGCATGGCCAAAGGTGATGAGCTCGACGACGCCGACGTGTTCACGGCGAATTTTCTTCTCGTCTCCTCGTCCGTCTTATGACGCTTGTGTTTTGTTCGTCTAGATTGAATAACAATAAAGATGATCGAGGTTTTTGATTCATGGGCCTCTGCCAAATTTCTGGAATCTGGAAAAGAGGGGTCAAAAACCGCAGAAAAACGACGTAGCTTTCATTCCGAGGCCCGACATGCACAGGGCTTTCCCAGAGAATGGGAAAAAAGGGAATTTTCCGGTTCAAATGAGGCCAAATGAAGGCGACGAATGGTTGAAAATTTAAAATTTCATTCAAAAATGCTTTAAATTAACCAAGTGGTGTAATAACGTAGTTTTAACGCCAAACAAGCTTTTGAGTTCGTTGTATCCCAAAAAAGCTAAATTTCTGACACGCGCCCGCCTGACCCTCTAGATCGGCCGTGTTTTGCTCCTATGACTACGACCTGTATTTTGATGAATTCTATGGGAAAGGGGTTCGACGCCTCAAACCTTTCACGTATTTATTAAGTTGTCGTTGCGATTTAAATCAACAATTTCGAATTTAGAATTCCAAAGTGATTATACTTCGTGTTTATAGACTATTTCACATAAATTCGTGCATAAATTCTAAGAATTTTCATCTTAATCGCAATCTGTCAGCTTATGGTCGGAAATAGTTTTAAAATTTATGACCGAAGTTGTGTGAAACAGATTATAGTTATTTTGGCTTTTCATTTAGCTTTCATCTTTTATTTCACTCTTATGGTGTATTCTAAATTCAGTTTTCAAAAACTTGATGTTCTAAAGATTTTACCTATGTAATGCTGAAACTTTTAATCTCAGCATTAATATGATAAGTCGGAAATACTGAAACCGGACGAATGATAAGACCCGCGCATTTCAATTGAATTAAAAAATTAGAACAAAAACGAGGAAAATGAAATATTGATTTGATTCAAATTTGCGCTTTTATTCAAACTGCAAGAAATTCAGCGAAAATATTAGAACAATCATCAACCTTCAAATGAAAAAAATTGTACATTGTTAGAACAAGAAAATTCAGGGTACCAACACATTTTTGACGCATCAGCTTAATAGGACATGAAGTCTAGCGGCTGCTCTCTCTACCTGCCGCTCGAGAAAATAGAGATTTTTTAGACACGATTATTTTGGTGGATTTGTTTCTGAGCTTAATATTTGTTATTAGTCGACATTATATTTTTAAAGTTACGGACGACCACATTGAGCTTCGATAAAAATCCACACGAGTATTACGGTTGATTTAACGTTGACAACTTTCCAGCTTTCGCGCGATAATGATAAAGAAAGCCAGTGCGGCAAGAATTTCGGAGTTTAATTTTAATGCGCTATCAACTGGATTGAACCTCTTTACGCTGAAGTGTAAACTATCAAAAAGCCGTAAAAATGCTTTTTGAAAATATATTTTGCGATTATTTGAATTACATTATTATATTATATAGCGATTCAAATTCAACAAAATAATGTGCATTTTACTGTAGAATTACAGTAAAATTCACGGATTGGTTTTTGAGATATAGGCGCCCAAACATAACCTATCCATATTGTTAAGTTTTGAGTTTTTACGTCTTTGCAGAAGCACAGTTTGAGTGTTACTCGCAAAACTTGGCCCTCGGGGTTTATTGGGCCCCTGATTCCGAATTCACTATTCATAGTTCATGAGCTGCTCCCGTAAAACATGTAGAGGGCGGGTTCATGGAAAGCTTAGGGAAGGATCTGAGAAGCATAATTTACCGTATGGATCTAGATCACAACAAGCCAACATATCAACTAGGAATACTGTTTTTAATGATGTAAACTAATGCATGCGCCATTTGGTATAAAACAACCAAGAGCTTCAAATGCACGGCTTACAAAAATGCTAATGCAAGTTGAAATATCTATGCTTCTAGGGGCTAATTTTATGTGAAAGTTTTTGCGTTCGTTTAAAATCCGGACAAGCTTTAATTTAACTTGCTGCACACTTTACAATGCCATTAAGTGTCGCAAGAATAGGAAAATGAAGCAGAAAACTTTAATACATAGGTAAGCAAAATAAAACAAGTCGTTGTTACGTGACTACAGAATAATAACAGAAAAAGTCTTCCATATGATAGAAACATAAAAAGAAAGAGAGAACAGAAAAAAATAAAATAAATAAATAAATAAATAAATAAAAGGTAAATAAAGTAAGCATGCTGTTAGTATAAAAGAAACCAAAAGACGCGAGAAATAGTATATACACATGTACATAAAAAGTACACAAAATTATATTAATTTACTTGACTGAAATTGCACATTTTGATGAGCGTGGTGGTTTACGTAAAATTAACTTATACTCTGTTTAATTTATCTTTGAGGTTTTCCAAAAAATTTAAAGTGATTACAAAGTGTTTTAGACTAATATGGTAAATATGATGGTCAACAGTATAATGTGTCGGAGACGTATGCCATTGCTAAGCCGCATTACTGCATCAATATTTTAAACCACTTTTGTAGCCTGATTCTTGCAGAAAAATTTAAAAGAAAACCGCACTTAAATGTAACAGACTATAGTCTGAATGAAGGCAAGCTTAGAGAAGTTGATAACTTCTGATTAACGCTCCTTAACGATATTTTGGCATGTATTGTAAGACTGTTTCTGCCGACACAAAAACTTAAAAAACTGCAGGTGCTATATACAGGGTGAGTGAGAGAAGCAGTAAAATTTGAAAGGATTAAATAACAATAATATGAAACTTGATGTATGAATATGACACTGGAATTTCTCGAAAATTTGCGCACATTGTTTTTTCAGTCATATTCACCTTTTCCACAAATAGGAAGCGAAGCTACCCATTTATGAAAAAATAGATCTAGCAAATGGGGCAGCGAAGCGCCCTATTCGCTAGTAGGGTCTTAAATCTATAAGCTTCGACGCAATGCATAGATCATAGTTTAACTTAGCATGCAACTTAACTTAATGGAACTTTGGTAGGCTTCAGGCCTTTTTTGATCTTTTTAAAGTCGTAAAGCATAAGTTCAAAGTTAAAAATGCGTGATTATCAAGTAGACTGTTTTTTCCTGCTAATAGCTTTTTCTTTACCATAAAACGATGAGCTCGTACCTTTGCAGAAAATTTATATTCATGTAGAAAAGTGACATCGTTTATTGAGAATAAGGATAACTGTAACAGATGTGGATATTCTAATATGAATTTAAAAGTTAACTTGAATTCTTAAGCTAAGCGACAATCGCTTAGATTTAAAAATCTAGAAATAACCTGCACATTTAAGATTTTTTGCTACGATTTGCAATCATTTAAATTGAACCACTTTTCACTTACGTTATTAAGCACTATTGTAGACAGTAGGGTCAGCATACTTTTGTACACATATCATCATGCCTTGAACCGAAATATTGGTGAAAATAAAAAATAGTGATAACGATAGAATGGCTATTTGATCATAATAAAAAAATAAAAGATAAATAGACATAAATCCATCCGATTAGTAAGAATTGCAAATAAAATTTGTGTTTACCTGTTTTGAAACCACACTTTGACCTAAAATAAAAATCTTTATTAAGAGTGCAATGGAAAAATAGGTTATTGAAAAGCAAATTTACAGCGATATCATTGACTTTTAATAACATCATATGAAAAAAATTCACACATTAATCTTCCTCATTATGATTTTCAGCTTCTCTAATTGATTTCTTTTGTTCTGTCCGTTCTGTCTTATGTTATGTACGGGCATTCGTTAGAAGTACTTACGTTTCGCGCAATCAAACGAGGCTACACTTTAAATTATTGTGCTTATTCAAAGATGAAATTATATAGAAACTTACAAGATTATTTTAATGCAAATTGAATAGCTCAAACGAATATCGTGATCACTGTTTTCTTTTTGTTTTCCTTGCTAAGATTCTTAGGCTCATAGAAACTTTATAACAAGGTCGATCTGAGGCGAAGAATAAATTTTTGATTCGATGCTCACCTTGGAAACGTTTCCGACCAAGTTTTTCTACTTTCTGAACTTTGCTATTAATCATGCTAAAACGTTATATCTCTTTAGTTTAACTTGACCCGTTTTTAGATATTTTTACTTATTTCCGTCTATAAAAATTTTGCCCTTTATCCCACAACTTAAAAATATCCTTATATCAGCAAAACCAAATCTTTTATAAAAGACTCGCCTGCGTTTCCGATAAACCCAAATTTTTGGCTAAATCCTTCCGTTCGGCGCCCACTACGTAATGATTTCGATCGAAGGAATGCTCCAAGTGCAATAATTGGCTGGGCGAAAAAGCCGTTCTGATTCGCTTGGGTTTGCGAAATGAGAAGAAATTGCCTTGATGCACGTGATGCGCCGCTCCACCACCAGCAGTTGTCGACTGAGACTGATCCAGCGATTGATCTACATCATCGACATATATAAGACTTTGCATTAATTGGAAAATTTCAAAAAGGTCAAAATTCATGCACGAGCTTTACAATAACCTTTTATTGTCTGCATAAAATTTTAAAAATAAGCTTTCGACGAATGACTGCTTAAAATTTACATAGTTCTGTTTCATTTTCGGAATTTTAGGTAACGTTATTGGGCAATTAACGATTTCCAGCTTTCAGTATAGTGTGAGATCTGATAACTTGTCACGCGTAAAACGACTTAAATGCCATTTAACGTCAAAATATGATATCGGAATGTTTCTGTAATAAAAATGTAGACTCGTAGATTAAGCAATCCAAATTCAGTGTATTTGCCTTAAAGCCAGGAAATCAAAAATTAACTGCTGAATAACTCTTCATTCGATTAAACTGTTATATTCGCGATGTTGTTCTTACTTTTGTACTTAATCTCTCATTATAAACTGCCTAAATCGGATGACACGCAACTAAATTTAAATTTAAACGATCTGTTAACCGTGGCCGGATAGAATGAAGGAAAATTGAATAAATGACCAACTCAGTAAGGAAGTGAAATTCCAAGGTGATGGAGTGTGTGTGTCCTGACCTAAAATTTAATGTTAATGTTTTGCGCCAAATAATAATTTTTTGGGTGAAATTCACAATATAGGATTCTCAAAATAGTGTGCTTGTGCTGTCATGAATATTTATGCCGCTGCCTTAATTTTTACGAGTAAAAGGCGCTTAAAACACGTAAATAAGCATTCTTATCGTATTGTAGAGCTGAATGGAATAATTTAAATAGGCAATGTAAAATCGGTCGGAGGGTTTTAAATTCAAGAACTATGATAAGCAAGAAAAGATGCTCCGATAGAGCAAAAAGGATGAATATAATTGGATTTCTTTATTCTTAATGATGCAAAAGGAGGGGACTAGGGAAAATTTCCCTATGCGCGCAAAGCCGCAAGAATGTGCTAAACAGTTAGACTTCCACTAAACAACGCAAAAAAAGAGGTGTAGAGTTTACTCCGATAATCTTGTTTTCCATCAGAGCATTGTGGAAGGTTAGGTTTCGTGAAATAAATTATAAATCGACTGTTTAATAAACATGAAAGCTTTTCAATTGTTCTTTGCGAAACAAAGAAAAATGTTTTGTGACTAAGACTTTATTTTTCACAGACCGCGGAATATACTTCGATTTCTGCCTTGTTTAGAGGAAGTCTTAAGTATTTAGCACATTTTACGACTTTGGCGCGTATAGGAAATTTTCTCAAGTCCCCTCCTTTTGCATCATTAAGAATAAAGAAACACAAGTATACTCATCTTTTTTTGCTCCATCGGAACATTTTTTCTTGCTAGTATTCTACTTTTTCTTAGCATGATTTTGTCGTCCTTAAACACTGCATTCTCATTACAAAAAAGGCAGTTTAACTAAGCTTAATCAGAGAAAAAAATCTGCGTAAAAGTTCCCGTTGGACCGATTTAAAAATTGGCGTAAATATTTTCCTAATGCATTTCAAACCAGAAATGCTCGTGGAAACTTAAATCCCGAGCTTGCATAAGCAAACATTAAGAGCAACAGTTTTTACTTTTCCGTCAACAGTCTATAGCTTCAATATCAAGTGTTGACATTGAAAGAAAGATAACAACGGTAGTCAGGAAAGTTATTTAATTAAAATTTACGCCAATGACGTTATTAATCTAATTAAAGTAAAATCCTGCATCGACAGAAACAGCAAGCGAAAGCCAGGCATCGGGCAACAAACACATCAGTGTGTAAACCAACGCAATGGTGTGTCGGTCGCCAAAAATCGCATATAATTGAACAATGCACAAAACAACAACAAAAATTAGCAGTCGAGCAAGACAACATGAACAATTCCGGCCACAAATCAACAATCCAGTCGAAGCGTCAGCAAATGCAAAGAATTTAGGAAAATTTATGAGCCACATATATTCAAAAATGAACAGACATAAATTTTCATGGATTTTAACAAGAAAAATATTGGAATCGGTTTGATAAAAACAGCGCATAAGAATTATTATTATTATAAAATAATTTGCAGGTAGCATTTTTAAAAATGTTTCCCATTCCAATTAAAGATGAGTCAAAAATCGTTGAAATAAAAAATTGATCAAAAAATATGCAATACGGATTTAATATTGGCATTAGCAAACATGTGCATAATTCAAACTCACCTCTTTACAGCTCAACAACCTCCGGCTGTAGCAGTTTGAAGGTCAGATTCGTTATTCTGACGTTATGGACATCATTTTTCAAAAAGAAAGACCATATTCAATGATCTGGGTTGAAATGTGATTTTCAGTGTAAACTTTACACTTGCGCTAATAACGCCATATTGGGTGTATAGAAACAAAATAAATAGGATGAGTAACGCTTAGGTCAGGGCACACTTTAAGCCTAATCAGTATGTCCGGCCTACTTAGCGGAGTAGCTAAAGAAATTTCTTCTTTCGTCTCGAAGCCTGTACACTAAAACGATCGCATATCAAGAAAAATTAAGTTAAAAGAGAAAAAAATTTTTAGTCTTGAGATATTGTGACCCTCCCTTTACATTATAAAACTAATTCGAATGTACAGAAACCAAAATTAAGTTAGATAAGCTGAAGGACACGCAAAGAGTAAAGAATACGGATACTTTACACTTTTGAGTAGCAATCATTGAGTGTAAAGAAATTTTAAGGTTGAATTCGTAATCTACAACTTGAGGACAACATTTAAACAATTAGCTCTCCGCAAATTATTAAATTTTTGTTTTACACTCTACACACTGATTGCTAACTCGGTATTGAGTGTAAACAAAAAACAAAAGAGCAACATCGAGTTTTTAATTATCTATTGATTAAAAAAACCGCACCTTTCCGTTGTTGCTGTTGGGGGGACACAAAATTCGCAATCGCTGTGATGAACATAATGAGAAAAAAGTGGTCGAGTATACTATAGGTAGTGCTGTCGCGCTACCTATGATAATGTGCATTTTTACTTTCGAACATAAGGCTCTCCATATCTTTAAGTAAAAAAGCGTTGAAGATTGGTATTTATGCTTGAAAGTAATATCGTTGATTCTGAGCTTGACAGTCATTACTGATTTGAATTTTCTATTATGAAGTTAAAAATTTTATTGCACTTCTTAACCTCCTTGGAAATCGCTCTACAGTCATGGAGTTTTGAAAATCTGAAAATAACTTCACGTTTAAGATTCTGCATTTATAATTAAGTGTACTGATTTATAGTCTGTTTCATTTATTTGGGAGCTTCTTAGTCAATTCTTTTAAGGACTACAGTAAGCGAAATAAGACGAATTACTGTAATTCGGCAGATCAGCTCAGTGAGGGCGAGTGGCTGGAATTCTTCTATTTTTAATGCACTAATCCGCCTATATAAATTTAATTTTGGCATTTAATCAGTACTGGACATACTACAGTGAGTGCGCTAAATAAAAAGCTATCGGTTGGAATCGAACCCGGTTGCTTCGACACGACAAGCAGACGTTTTACCACTGAGCTATGAGGGAGTTTGCGGCGTTTCTTAACATTTTAGTCTATTGTGTTTAAAGTGTTAACTTAGGATTAGCTGAATGCGCGATTTTTATCTGTAAGTTGATTAATCTGCTGGAAGACGAGAATAAATTATGTCGCAAAAATGTTATTGAAAAACCCTTCTCTGCTACGTAACTACGGTGTGATCTAGCGAACTACAGTAAATAAGAAAGAATGGGTTACTGTAGCATCCGAAAACATTTACTGAAAAAGCTCTCGGATAAATGAAACAGACTATAGGGTCAGGAACATTATTGATATTTTTGAAAACTTCTTCGTTATTCTTTCTGTGGCTTTCATAATATAAAAACCCTTTAATATATCCCTTCTTTGCACTCACATTTATAAGTACCAGTAGAAAATGCTATTAACGATCTTCTTAATTGTACACTGATAAAGTCAAAATTACATTGTATACAGAAAATCTTGCCCCAGACCCGCTTCCCGCTAAAAAGGTAGCCCCAGGACATCTTTAAGTAATAAGCTAAACTTTTAAATTTAGAAAACAAATTAATTTTAAAAGAACATGGCCCTATATATCAAAACTTGTTCTTTTTCTATCTATCATAGGTAGCGCGTTAGCGCGTACCTATAATAAATTTGGGTACCCCTAACACCTTTGCTCCCCCTACAGCTATAACGGGACACTTCTGGAAGATGCGGTTTTTTTTGAAAGAAAGATAATAAAAAAATTCGCTGCCCGTGTTTTTTTGTTTTTCTTGAAACTCAAAACTGGCTGTGTAAAGAAGGTGTAAAGTTTTTGTGTAACGTTATAACATAGGATCGATTTTGGGAGGTTTTTTAGGCGGCATGTGGACAACTCAGTATTGACTCCTCAAATAAATTTATGGCACAGATTAATAGAGGAAGGGATGCTCCAGAACAAATTTTTTTTGTTTGTTGAAATTCGCATTAGTTCTCGAATGGGAGTGTAAAGAGTGCGAAAATCTGGGGGTGAAAAAGCACATTTTGGTCGAGTTTTCAACTTGTCCATGTCTCATACTAACTCCGGTTAAGAGTTTTTGAAAATGTTTTCTGACAGAAATGTAGAGGGGATCAAGGGCTACAATCTGCCTACAAGGAGACTTTTCTACGCGCAATAGGGAGTTAGGTCCTGGGGTTAAAAGTTTACACTCTGGTCGATGGTGTAAAAAACAGATTTTAACTAAGAATTCTCTGCCAGCTTTTTCCGCCAATGAGTTGGACTAAAATGAGTAGAACAGTAATCAAGCAGCTTCTAGAGGCTACACGTCGCAGCAAACCGCGTTCAAAAGAACGCAATATTGAGTTATTTATGGGGGTATAAAGTTCGAAATCAGACGTGAAAAATGGGCGAAAAAACACGTTTTTCCCTAATTTTGATTGGTAAATCATATCAAATAATTTTTGCAACAGAAGTTTTGCACATAGAAACGTACTACGACTCGAAAGCTACAAACTGTACCAAACCGAATTTCTTTACACTCAATAGGGGATACGGTACGGATTTTTAAAGTTTACAATGTTTTGAATGATGGAAAATATGTCTTTGTTTGGGTTTTGTTCGCCTATTTCTCCATTCAGAAGTCAGGATAGGTCCAATAGAATAAAAATAAAGTGCCTTATATGGAGTGTATGTAATAGCGAATCGCGTATGTCTAAACCAATATTAAGCGAGTGTAAAGTCAAGAATGGGGTGCTTTGAACAGGTTTCTGTCTTGTTTCTTTCTGCCAGCTTCTCCGGTTATGAGTCAGGGACATGATTCTCAAGTCTGTAAATGAACCTGAAACCAAATTCGATAAGCAATTTTGGCGTGTATGTTTACACTCAACAGTTCAGTAAAGTGGTTTAAACCAATGTTAATTTATCCTTACATTATGGAGACTTACTATTTTCATAAAAGTTGGTCGTAATATCGAAGAAATATTAAAATTACGATTCTGACTGAAATCTTTTTTACACTAGGTGTTAACATATCGTTTACACTACATATTAATCTTCGTTTTAGAGCCTTGCGGAAACCTAATTCTTTCCTTATGACCAGAAATTTTTAAGGAATCAAGTGTGAGAAGTCGGTTAGACACATTTTTTTACACAACAGTATTGTAAACTGTTTTACACCTAATGTTAATTTGTCACCAGACTATTGTTGAGACGTGATGTCATTATATATAAATGTTGATTGTAATATCCGCGTGATATCAGATTTAAGTATCCGACTAAAATCTTCTGTGCATTCTGTGTATGTAAGTAAACACTGCATATGAACTTTTGACCTAGAGCCTTGCAAAACATAATATTTTTCTTAAATTCAAAAAGCAATAAATCAAGTGTGAGATGCCAGTTGGGCGCGTTTGTTTACAATGAACTTTATCGGACTAAATAAGAGTCAGCGTGAAGTAAAATGACAAAACGTGAGATTACTTGTTGAAGTTGCATCATGGTCGAAGTAAGCAACGATCAGAAGCCATAAGGGAATTCCAGCTTGAGCACAGAAAATAATGCTGCTTCGAACTTCAGCTAAATAATATTGCAAACGCGCGGAGTCGGAATATAATTCATACACAATGCAAGTATAAATTGCTAAGATGGAAGCAATACCTGATGACATTCGCTACAACACTGACAAAGATAGGAATAACTACTATTTTTGCTAACAAAAGTTGAGTACTAGCAAGGAAAAATGCATTTTTTGCTAAAAAGTTGGGTACTAGCAAGGAAAAATGCTCCGATGGAACAAAAAAAGGTAGAATATACTTGAAACAGAGAATTATCAGGGACGTAAAAGGAGGTTACTAGAAAAAGCTCCTATCTACAAATGTCACAAAATTTGCTAAAACTCAAAAATTTCCTAAACAAAGAAAAAATGAAAGTAAGTAAATCAAAGAAAAAACCTACCTGTGCCTAAAACTGCAAGATCTGCTAAAAATCAGACTTTTTCTAAGCAACGCAAAAATCGAAGTATATTCTGCGGCCTCTGAAAGAAATAGGTGAACCTTCTCATATTGTCCACCATACAGTGGGCGGTTCCGAAATTCTGAGGGGTTTTCAAATTGGAATATTGGTCTTAAAAATAGTGCTATGGCGAAGAAAACACCATTTTTGAACGTTTCTTGTCGAGCTCTATCTATTGGTACCTACCAAAAAAACCCAAAAGAGCAGAAAGATTTAAAAAAATTGAATTCTGGTATTTGCGTTTTCTTGTTGGTTATTTTGCCTTAGGTGCATACTCCCCAAACCCCCTACGTCTAGGTATGGTGTCCAATGCTTAATATAAAGCTTATAAAATGAATCTCAAATCTGCGTTTTTGCTAATCACTTGCAACGTCATTCAGTACTCTTCTGGCCTTTAATCCCACCAGACCACCCGGATTTCATTCCTGCCCATGCAAACTGATAACCATTAGGCATGGGAGGTTAGGAGCATGCACCAGTGTTCCATCAGAAACGTCTAAAATTGCCGTTTTTCCAACATACCATAATTACTATTTTTTTACCCAGAAAAATATTGCAACATGGCGCTGCTCAGCTATGGCGATATCTGCTTTTGCAGAGTGAGTGGTTCAGTCATCTATCCCAATGTTTTATCTTTGTTCGACAGGATGCTGCTTTCTTCTGCAGGCCGCAGAATATACTTCGATTTTTGCGTTGCTTAGAAAAAGTCTGATTTTTAGCAGATCTTGCAGTTTTAGGCACAGGTAGGTTTTTTCTTTGATTTACTTACTTTCATTTTTTCTTTGTTTAGGAAATTTTTGAGTTTTAGCAAATTTTGTGACATTTGTAGATAGGAGCTTTTTCTAGTCCTCCTTTTACGTCCTTGATAATTCTCTGTTTCAAGTATATTCTACCTTTTTTTGTTCCATCGGAGCATTTTTCCTTGCTAGTATATATATATATATTTGTGAAAGTTTGTTTGTATGTATGTCTGTATGTTTGTTCGGGGTTGCTCCGGCTCTATGATACTTGGTGGGCTGACGTTTTGGCCCGAGGTCGGCCTACCGGGGAAGGATCTGTAGCGATTTTTAGAATCGACCAATCACAGCCGTTAGCTCTGCACAGTAGTGAAGCGGACTTTGTCCCCACGCTATAAGTATAGGCGATTTCGGGAGATGACCGTTTTTTTCGAAATTTTCTAAAAATGGGTCCTATCTTATAGCACAGGGCGTGTTACACCGTCTCCTATCTTATAGCACACGCATATGTTATAAATAGCTGTAATCCTTTGCTAAAATAAACTAAAAATTTTTAAAACATAAAAAATATGGTTTGACCGAAAAAATTTTCCAAAACATCCCAAAACATCAAAAATATGGGTTTGACCAAAAAAATTTCCAGAACATCCTGAAACATCAAAAATATGATTTTATCTAAAGAATTTTAAAAACCATCCGGTAACGTTGAAATATGGATTTGATCAAACAAATGTACCGGGGTGAAGCGGGAGACGTCCCATTGCTCAAGCATGGCCGATTTCGGGACATAGCCGATTTTTTGCCAAATTTCGAAAATCGGAATAAATTCAGTTTACACTATTTTCGGATTACGGTACTTTTGCCGCTGCGTGCATTATAACAACATAGGATGGACGTAATGTAGCTGCTACAAGCAGGGCAATGCTATAAGGTACAATGATGTGACCCTGTCAGTGCCATAACATGCAGTGATATAAGATAGGAGATACCCTCTGCTATAACATATGAGTGATATAAGATTTCATGTATTATATATTACACTCTTTGCTACAACAAACAAAAAATTTTTAAAACATCAAAAATATGGGTTTGATCAAAAAAATTTCCAGAGCATCCCAAAACATCAAAAATATGATTTTAGCTGAAGAATTTTCAAAACCATTCTGTAACGTCAAAAATATGGATTTGATCAAAAAAAATGGTTGACAAAAACATTTTAAAAAATTCAAAAAATCAAATATTGTTTTTACCAACAATTTTTTAGAAATAACCCCAAAGTCCCGAAAAATTAAAAAATACAAGAGACATCTTAATTCCAAATAGCTATCAGGCCTAAGTTCAGCCCGGGCAACGCCGGGCAGCTCAGCTATTATGCAATATTCGATGAAAACAGGAAATACTAATGATGGAACTTTAAAATACGACTTCCAAACACATAAAACAAAGTACATGAATGGAAACGTATGCAACCGATTTACCTTCATCTTACTTCGTCATTCTAAGAAATTTAACATATGTAGGTATGTAGTTATCAGATTTCTATTTCGATGTCATTGTGAAATCATTACTTTTGAAAAAATCGGTCAAAAGCGACCTCAACGTGCTCCCTGATAAATTATTATCATTTGTTAGATATGTGCTACCTAATTTTCTCTAATAGACCTGTTTTTACATTTCTAATTATTTCTTTCAATTCATGTACTGTTGTTACAGGTAGTAACATCAACGATCTCGTCGCGTCGTAGGAAAACAGTTTACTTTCCGTTCCACTAAACTAATATTGTTGGTTGTTCGGATTTCGGAGTGAAAAACAAATTCGTCGAGAAAAAAGATGTTTTAAGCGAAAATGATCGAATCGCCGTAAAAAGCATCGAGTACCCGTATACATTTTATAATGCTCTTACAGTATGACGTTCCAAATGATGTACGCCTTATTATTGACTCAGAACGGACGAATTTTTTCAGCGCAATAAATTTTAATGGCGAGTTAAACTTTGCCAATAAATTACCACTACGCATCGAGTCTTACTGTAACTCTGTTTACCGAGTACACAACTTAAGCTGGATAACAACTTAACTACGAGTAACGTATTTGGGGAAACAATTTTCTAACGCCGAGTAAATAGCCCATTTCTCGGTTTTCGCGGTAAAACCGGTCTTTATTGTTGGGCCAACGGCGGGTAATGGCGAATTATTACGGAAAATGGCAAGAAAACGAGCTTTTCTTCCCCGAGAATTACTGGTTTTTGCGTTTAATGCCTCATTTTGCATTATAATTACACGGCGTTCGTGATGAAATTACGAGATGAGCCGAATCGTGTAGTTTTGATGATGATGATGATGATGCGGTAGATAAACAAACCCGCGTTCCTTACTGCGGCGGCTAATAATAATAATGAAAGTTGGTATAAATACGTAAATGAAGAAGCGGGTTAGCGGCCGAGGATAATCGAGGGCATATAATAGCCGTCGTCGTCGCTCTAACATCATTCTTACGAGTCGATGTTTAACGCGTTGTAAACGACCGATTTTATCTTCTCGACTCCTTGGCAATTATAACTCATCAATTTTTTTTGTAAAAAAGCGTCAATATAAAAATAAATCCGGGCAATTTATTGAGAGATGAGCAGTAAACACACGTAATTTGCCCCTTTTCCTATCAGTCTAAGTAAGCATTCGATGCTCGAATTGCCTTAGAAACAATGATTCGATGAATCGCGGCGAAACGGTAAAAGCATTTAGCGGGCGGAATAGCCAATTTTGAGTCATAAAATGCGTCAGGTAAAAGAAAAAGTTAAACATCAACGACAAAACTTAATTAACAAACAGCGATTATGATCGCAATAGTTAAAATATAGCGAATGAGTAGAAAAGAACAGCTTAATACGAATAATTAAAGCTTCTGCCGTAGCGAAAATAAAAGTGCCATTTTTCAAATTAATAGCGTCCGTTGAATCGTTAATAATTTAATTTCTTCCCCGTTGTTGACTATTCCGATAGAAGTTAAATAACGCATTAAAAATTATAACGTTGATTCACTTTAGAGCCTTTTCGAGTTGAAATTTCTAAATTTTTCTTTAAAAAATAGCATTTCAGTGAATGTGAGCGTAAAGTGGAGTTAAATGTGTTTATCTTAGTCAAACAGAGTCGAAGACGGGCGCAAATTAAGCAGTGGAAAAGCAAACTCGACTTAAAATTAAGCCACGTGATGCAAAATACGTAGACACACGCACACGTATGTAACGGAATGAATTGTAATTGATAGATAACGATTCTGAACAAATCAGAATTGACAATTTATTATTTAATTCAATTAATTTATGAATTTATCTACCGCTTCAAAATTAATCCAATTAGTCTCGTTCAATTCGATATTATTAAGCTTAACGACAAATACAAAATCGTTTTACAACATTTTTCAGACTTCCTTGTTCGGAAGAAAATTTAATTCAAAACATACGGACGCTGTATTTCTTTACTCCGTATTTCTTGATTCTGTGAATACTGTAAATATAGACTTCTACTCGTATCAATCTGAAATTAAATGCCGGGTGAATACTAAAAATCAATAATTAACGAGCGGTCTGTTAAAATCACCGATAAATCAGGTGTTCACTTTTCATTTGCGAAATTGTTCGCTTGCAAAGATATCTCGCTGTCTCTTTGTTTGCTTGTAATATGTCTATTATTACATTCGACGAACTATTTACATTTGTCATAACAATTGGAGACAGTGGTCAGTACGAAATCTAGTCACTTCGAGAAATTTTTGGCTTAAAACAATTGTCTAACGGAGCTTCGAACGAACGGAAACTCACAAAAGGAAGAAAAAATCGCGAAATTCAAAAATTAAATTTACAACTCATTTATTGTATTTTAAGCTCGTTTTCCACAAAAAAACTTACGTTTATCTACCGGCAAATAATTTATCGGCCAGCTAACAAAAGGAATGATTAAGGAATTCAAATGCCACACACGCTGCGTGAAATTTTCTCAAAATAATGCGCACTTTGCTTAATATCGACGTTAAAAGCTTATTTACTGCATAAACGACTCATAAATTTGATGTATTTTGCGCCTCTCAAGACGAATAAATTAGCTCAATGTTGATGAGAAAATTCATAACAGACTGTTTGGCGTGGTTGACTCAACGGTCGAGTCAGCGTTCAGGAATTGGGCTTCTTTGTTAAGCTAATTTGCGTGAGTTGGATATTTGGTCGAAAAGTGCGCGGCGTTAAACCGCAATTTTTACTGAGATTTGATTGTTATTGGTGGGGCAAAGTTTTATTTGTAGACCAGACGTTCAGGAGCCACGATTGTGGGAACCGTTCGAAAAGGCATCAAAATATAGCGAGCGTGCATAATTATAGAGACCTAACACGAATTTGGATTGTGAAAGTACGGGTTTTTGGCATGGTGGGATTCGACAGTAGGCTCCAGCGTCGGGTAGGTCCTTTTATAATTTCCGTTTTTTCTGTACACGATATTTGAAGTGCGAATAAGCAAAAATTGAAAGTAAATGGGAAGATATCATCGAATCCCCTCGCCTTAGCTAATAAATACTGAAGAATTTGCAAAAAAAGCTAATGGACGCATGCAAACATGATTCACACGCTAATATTTGCATGATCCTTGTTTAGCATGCGAATTGTTGTCTGAACTGTTGAACTTTAATTAAGTTTCAACACCTTTTTTGAAATTTATGACAAGTCATCGGTGCACCCGTCAAAACACCCCGTTGACTCGAGACAAGTTTAATCTTAATTTCAGATTTAATCGTTTATAATAAAATTTTGGCTTATGAACAGAAGCTGTCAAATTGAAGGTGGTTTGTAATGATTCGCGTCTCCCATAATTTATGACAATCGAATCGCATCGGATAAATGTCACCAATCGAATTTTGCCGCAAAAGGCTACGTTATAATAAATCTTACTCATTCAAGTTCTAGCATCAATAATTTTTACCATTGTTATCCAATAAAAAACTCAAGTTTGTATAAAAAATGAAATTAGAGAGAAGGTAGTGAATCCCGATAGAGTCAAAATTTAGCTACAATGCGTGTTGAAATTAATTATAAGTGACAAAAGGTTTGTAACCTCACCGTTGTGTATAAAACGGCCGCCGAACGACCTCGAGACGCCGCCGGCCGTCCTTCGCAAAAAGTCGAGCCACTGACCGGCGGCCGCCGCCGCCGACGTCAACGGATTGGCGAACGCTTCGACGGGCGTCGCAATGCCCATCATAAATTGATGCGCCGCCGTCGCATGTTGCTGCTGCTGCTGATGCATAGTCGCGCTGAAATACGAATCGTACGGGTTCAAGGGCGACGATTCGACCGCGCCACTCAAAAACGCCCGCTCCAGATGACGCCACGTAAGGCGGCTTTGCTCAGCGACTGTCGTCAGCGGCGTCGCCGAGAATGCATCCGGCGTCAGTCCGGCGTCTGGCGCCGGTCCGGCGTTTATGGCCGCCGTCGCATTCGTCCTCTGTCCGTCGCTCGCCGCTTTGGCACATTCGTCACCTGGGTGCATTTATTACTTGTCATTTCTTGTTCATTTTTATCTTTTTAGGTCTTTTTTCATTTTTTGTCCATTTTATTTGATTCAATATTATTTCGATTCATATTTATGCATTTGTTACGCCATTTTCATCGATTATGTTTTTATTTCCCGCTTTTTATTGATTTTGTGGCGGTAATCGTAAGATTCAGAGGGAAACTAACTTTTGTTCGATTCAAAAGTAAAAATAACAATGTTTTACAGGAATAATTTCAGCGAATTTAAGCATTGAGAATGCTAAACACTAAATCTTAATTAGAGAAAGCCCAAAATGTCTAAAGCATGAATGATCTTTGTAGCATTTTAATTAGTTTACCACACAAACTCATGAAAATTAAAATACAGAATTTATATTTAAGGAATGATAACGATTCGTCCGGCAGTAAAGTACCCAACATCGGCTAGTAATAAAAATGAACACTTGGTCAATCAATTTTAATTGTTATAAATTTTAGAAGTAGTCGCCGAGGCGTAAGGTAGAATTTGAAAACACATACATGGTCTTATCTAAATTTATTGAAATTCATCAAATTTCTATTTATTCAAACACAAAATGTTGAAGTGTATACTTAGAATAAATAAGTGGCGATTAAATAAATAAGTACTAATATGTGGTAATAAATATATGTATATAAGTATATAATATATAATATATAAAATATATAATGTATATAATATAATATAAGTACTAATATATTAAATAAATAAGTATTAATATATAATAATAAAACTAATACTAATACTAATATGTGGCTTAAGAATGGTCAATATGTAAAGAATGGGGACCGGACTTCCATAACCGTGTAGGGGATGGCGAGCCGAACAATCGCCCAGGGCCGCTAAGAGTGAAGTCCGATAAAAGTCTGAGAATGCGAAAAAATCTGTGTTAGCGACCCTAATATGACAAATCTTATGGTCTAACATATTATTTATGACCCAGATTAGATTTTGGGAATCCGAACTCGGATCTATGAACTTTCTCAGAATTCATGCATATCCTTAAGGGAGAAGTCACGAATCAGCGTATTAATTAGGCAAATTAGATATATGACCCGCCTTTCTACGTTGACATACTAAATACAGCATTCGTGATCATCCGATCGTTTCGTAAGTTTAGGAATATTGTAAAAACTATCATAAAATTCCCAGAAATTTTATAAAAATTCAAAGCTATAAAGAAACTGACTCTAGCATTTATTTTACCCTCTCTAGAAAGTTTTGTCTAAGCTAAATTAATCAACCTTGATATTTTACTGCGCACGCATATTTATTATTTTGCGCAGGAAAAATATTTCTGAGGCTCGCTTAACGTTTTTTAAGCCATTTTCAACAATGCATAGGATTTTATGCGGCAGAAATATTAAAATTTTTAAAATTCTTCAGTTTCAACGCACATAGTTACTTATTCCGGAAAAAAATCAGAAAAATTTGATCAATTTTCCGATAAAAAATTTGTACCAACTTCCCCTATAAAAATTTGTCCCGCAGACTTTTCGAGCAACCCGGGAAAGCGCGTTGAACGTTTTTAGCGACTTATTGGCTCAAAAGTATCAATTTTTTTGGCGAATAGTCAGTCATTTTGACTAAATTTTTACAGTCTCCGCGAAATTGGATTTCTTTCTACTTCTAATCGCAGCATACCTGAAACCAATGTCGAAGTATCGGCCGCGGTCGAATCATCGCGGCCGACCAATGATTCGATAGAAAACGTCAATTTGCCGCTAGCCATGAATCGGTTCAAAGGGCTAATTAATACGGATACGATTAATTAATTAATGGAAAAATATCGAACCGGTCGTATAAAATTACATTGATCCGAATTTTGTAATTCACTCAAAATCGCGCCTCAACCGGCGACTTTAATGTTTCAAAAACGAAGACGAATACGTATTTTCGTGTATTTACGACTAAATCGTTGCGTTAAAAAATATTATTAACGTAGAACTACGGTCATCGGGGGGAGCCATTATTGCCGGCGGTTCTTGATGGACGGACGGCCGATGCCACCGCGAAATCGTCGTTTTACCGCCGTTAAAATAATCCGATAAATAACATCAAATTGACTGGTTGATGTCGCGTAACGGTTGGCTATACTAAGCCGATTACACCGTTGTATGGTATTGTACCTATATTAAAGGTGCGCATTATTAATACTGCGCGTACGTAAAGCGCTTAAGTTGATCGGAGAATATCGCAACTCAGCGTGAGCTCGGGATTGGTTTTTCTTGTGCGAGTCTTTCTTTCCTTCTTTTTTCCGACGATCGAATTTTTAAATAAATATTCCCAGATTTATTTGTTGATCGTTATTTTGAAACTACTAGGCAACAATGAACGACTTATTAGCAACGTATTTTCGTACGCTATTAATCGTTTCCAGTCTCGAAATGCGCCAAATACGTATTAAACGGAATAGATCGAGCGAAACAGCCAATTACGGGTCGACGTTGCGCGGCTAGCCACGCCCACTTTTTACAGTATACCTCGATTACGTAACGAAACGGCGACGATATTGGGGAAATAATTTTTTTCGAAATTTCAATGAACAAAACGGAGTCAAGTCCGTCGTTTAGTATTTGAAAAACCTGACTTTGGAATAGTATCTTTCGTTTTTCGACACGAAAACCGTCAAAAAATTAGAGATATTTTTAGTAAAAAACGAAAATATTAATAATGAAAATGATCGTTTGAATTTATCCAAACCACATTTTTCTAAATGACTGGTCGCTTTTTCACCGCGTTTCGGCCTATTACCTGAGAACATATTCCTTTTTTTAAACCTTCTACAATAATTGAAAAGAAGGAAAAAATAGTTGTTTTCGACATTTTTTGTTACGATACTGTTTACGACACTCAATATTATAGATATAGTTATTATCAATATTATTGCTTAGATTATGGCGCCTAAATTAAGAAACAAGACTACCCGGGTGCCCTGATAAAACGTGTTTTTATTCGATAGCGAATGGTTATAACCTTTTGGAAGTTCAGAACGCGAGCTTTCTGAACTGTATGAAAAAAATCGGCTCTCATAATAGAAAACAAAAAACCGTGCGCTTTTTATGGTAATGAAAGTAGCTAAAGTTAATATGTACATAAATGCCATGCAAAGCGGTCATATCAATTCCTCGAAATTTGAGTGCTCTCTGAGGAATCGGCCGATGTAAATTTTCCTATAATTTTTCAATCTTAATCTCGGTAATGCGACATAAAAAATCAAGTTTGCTGCTAAAATTTTGATACGCGTAGTAAAAGAATGAGATGTCGTTTATTTCATTGTTGTACTTTTAGAAGGCAAACTACATTTTTTCGCATTATTTTTATTTTTTATTGACAAGTTACATTCTACTCGTTCTATTTTTTTGGCCATAAAATTTTTGTCGCATAATTTTTAGCTTTTGTGGCGACACTTGTTACTGTTTCGTTGATTTCTTATTGCTAGTTTCGACCACGCCTTAGCCACTTAACTCGTTTATTGTTAAATTCTTTCAATTTTCAAAACTTTATATCAAATAGCCTGGCGTATTAACGGTAATAATGTTTGAAAAGGTAGGATTTATGGGTTTGCGTCGAGTAGTAATAATCTTATTTTTTACGCTTCATCCCTATTTTTCCGCTCCATGAAGACGAAATATGGAGTAATTTAGTAATGGGATTATTTTTCGGCAGATTTTGTCCTTAGATAAATTACCGCAAGTTAATTTGGCGCGAGTAATGGGTCAAAAATCGTATTTCTCCAGACTTGACATCAATATCAGGATTCGTTTTATGCGTCGACGAAAATTATACGGTATCGAAATAATATACGTAATGCGCGTGCGTTTAAATCGGTATTTATTTATACCGAAAACGGTATATATTATTTTTCCGAATGGTATTTCGCGCCCGGACGAACGAATCCCGTGATGTGAAAATGATGTACGCCTTAATTTTGATTAATACGTCGAAATAATGGCCGCTGCGCGGATACGCGACCAAATTGTTGTCCAAAAAATGACCAGATTCAATGCGGTTTAAAGTCTCACAAATGAAATTGACCTTGCGAGTGAGGATGCAAAGTTGTTTTGTGTAAAAATGGCGATTATTGTTCAATTAATTTAATCGCAGCGTGTTGCTGATGTCGGTTCTTTTGAAATCCGCCCACCGACTCCAGTCGCACACGGATTTTGTCGAATTTGAGAAAACATTTAACTCGAATAAATTACGAGTTACGCAGTTTGTCCCAAAATAGATGCAACCGGGGGACCGCATGTCGTTTTTAATTTGTGAATTAATAACTGCATCAATGCGTACCTATATCGTGCCCAACGTTTCTGCCACGCCATTGACCACGCGAATAGAATGTCAATGAAAATTTAATTTTCGAAAGGTTCGCGAACATATATACATTCATTAACTCTGTAGTATTTTATAAATTATCTAATCGAATTAAATATTTTTTCATATAATTTTGTGCTTTACTGAAGTAAATGGGATTTTGTGACACTATTCAATGTTCTTTACACGTAATTTTGAGTATTTTTCGTCAAAAATTCACTTATCGTTCAAATTTGCCCAAGAAAATATTGAAGCCTTTTTCTTAGAAAAAGCATAAAATTTTAAATTATTTTTTGTTCTGTGAAGAAATCAAGTACTATTTCTCATTCTTCAGCATGATTTCCTTTTAACGCTGATTTTTCATGACTGCATTTTTCATCTTTTTCAAATAGGACAAAATTAGCATCAAAATATTCAAAGCTTTACGAATAAAATAAAAAATTGAAGCTCTTTCCATTAAGTTATTATGAGATTTAGTGATGACGGCATTTATTGCGTTGAAGCGGCATGTGATTAAAGGCCATTTCCATTACGACCAATAATTATGATTATTTAAAACTGAATCATTAATCTATTGATATTGTATTCTATTATTAAATAAGTAAAACTTAATTGGCCGCCCCACGTGTAAAATAGCGCTCTTTTGTCATTTTATGTTCATACTGGTGCCAAATTTTTCCGAAAAATTTCATTTTGTGCTGAAAACGATGAATTCTTTCAGTGAGAATTCGGTCTAGAAAATTGTTGATACACTTGAAGCGTCAAAATTTTATAAATTTGTTGCTTGAAAACGAAACCGCGCACGATTAAACGGATGGGCATCAATCTGCAATCACAGCTTTAAATCTCGCATCCTCCCAAAGCTGGTCATTTAATCATTTTTGCTGCATCCGCATTTTATTTAAACGATTCAATAGAATGAAATTTAAAAAAATTATGCATTATCCGATTTTCATCACTCGCAGTCCTTTAAAAGTAAGGCAATTAGGCTGAATTAGAATCGCTTAAATCAGATACAAGTCTACATTTTTGCTGCAGTATCAGATTTAGCTATTTGAATAAATCACTTTTCTTAAATAGATAATTAGTATACTTCTATTATTGCCTATAATTATTTAAGGAGAGAACATGAGAATTATAATATTAAATTATGTTTAGCTGACCTCGACCTTTCCGGCCCGAGGCCCGAGGCATAAGCCCCGGCACTGGGGCCGGGGCTTGGGACATCCCTACACAAACCTTAAAAAGTGTGAGGAGAGAGCTATATTTTATATTTGAACGTTTAATATTATTCGGAGATTGCAAAATGTGCTAAAACATTAAGTAATATGAAACATAGAGTCAGTAAATGCATAGCTTATGGGGCAGCTATATTTGAAAAAAAATTAAATTGAGATTACAAGACAAATTATTAGAAAACGAAAAACAGAATAGGTAGCTCAGAAATACCTACCAATTTCGCTGTTTTTCAAATATATAAAATTAAATCTGAATACTGTTGTGACCATGCAAATTTTGAACCGTTTTACAGCATAGCAGACCGGGCCTGGAGCTGCTCATGCATGCTTGGGTAGGAAAGTATCTATGTGCCTTCGTTCCCTGAAATCCTTGAAGTCCCCGAAATTTCTAAAGTCCCTGAAATCCCAGAAATCCCTGAAGTCTCTGAAATCCCTGAAGTCCCTGAAATCCCTCAAGTCACTGAGATCCTAAAGTCCCTGAAGTCTTAAAAATCCTTAAAATCCCTGAAGTCCCTGAAATCCCTGAAGTCCCTAAAATTCCTGAAGTCTCTGAAAACTCTGAAGTTTCTAAAATCCCCAGAGTCCTAAAAAAACTTAAAATCCCCGAACTCCATGAAATCCTTGAAATCCGCAAAAAAAGTTTGTATCCGCCTCAGCATGTGGTGGGTTTTCTGGGTTGGGCCAAAAAATTTCCAGAAAAACGTCCCGCGTGACAATGATAAATAAAGCTGACATGCCAAAATAGCGGTCATTTTTTATTATCCCACCTCTGTTTCTTTCCCAGCAAAACCGAGGGCTGTTTTTGGCTATTTTTACTCTCGCTGATGGATTGCATTAGTACCGCGAGCATGTTAATCCGATCGTGTCCCAACATTCCCACCGTCTCATCATTCCCAACGGGGGTCCCAACATGCTCACCGCGAGTCCCAAATTTCCTACTGTCCCAACATTCCCACCATTGGCGGATCTAGGATTTTCCCAAGAGGAGGGGGAGAGCGGTGTCCCAACTTTTCCAAAAACAGTCAAAAATAAGCCCAAAAATTTGCCCTTAATGCGCGAAATCGCGTTTTTTCCGGTGTTTTACGTTGTATACTTTTACATAAAATCACTTTTGACGCAATATTTTTCTTAAAAATTTGAGAATTGTCGACAATTTTGGGTTGAAAAAATCATTAAATTTCTTTGATTTTAACGAACATCTGGCGCGAAGCGCCGGAAAATTTGTGAAATCAAGGCGGACAGACGGCTAGAAGCATGATTTACTGCTTGATTTCCTGATGCAAAAATAGCTGTTTCTGCTGTTAAAATTGTTTTGAAACCTATATGAACAGAAAATGGCTTCCAGTTCGCCAAGAAAGTAAATAAATGTCATTAATAGGTATCATCCGGCGCGTAGCGCCGACTGCACTGCATCTACAGTTTTTTGGTCAATTTAGCATTTTTGGATTTTTGTCCGTTTTTAGCCTTCTGCCTCGTTTCCATAAGATAATTTTTTATTCACATTCAGGGGTCTAGACCCCCAAACCCTACCCATCTTCCCTGTGCAGGTCTGGTTGGGATTCATGGTGGAAATTCTCGGATGATCAGAATATTGGGATGGTGGAAGGGTTGGAACGGTGGGAATGTTGGGACGATGGGAATGTTGGGATTCGTGGTAGGAATGTTATGTATTGTAATGTAATGTAATGTAATGTAATGTGAGGTAATATTTATTTTTGTAGAAACCTAAGTCATGCAAAAAGTAGTGAAAAAACAATAAAAAAGATAAAAAATAAGTGGTAAACGCATTAATAATATGTTCTACAGGAGGTCACGGGCAGTGATGCCATTTGAATTGGCCCCCGGCAAAATGCTGTGAGGTCGGTTTTTTCTAACTGATTAATAAAAGAGTTTAAAGAGTCTGAGCATCTAGTTTCGTGAGGTAATGAATTCCACGTGTTGCATACTCGGTTACCAAACCAATTTTTCCTAATTTCAGTTCTGGGGTAGTTGATAAACAGGATATTTTGATCAATCTTAAAGCGGTTCTTTGAAAGTTCAAAAATTTCAGAAAATTTCCTTTTTTCGATGTTTTTTACATATTTGAAACTTTCATTTCGGTCGATTTCAATTCTCGTTCTTCTAGTGAATCCAGGGTGAGCCAGGCTAACCTTTCCTTATAACTCAATGCTCTATCCCTCAAAACGCGAAGGGTAAAATATTTCTGAAAATTTTCTGACATAGTAATGTCCTTAAGACAATAAGGCGACCAAAAGCAATGGTCGAATATAGCTTTTATAGGCTAAAAGTATATTTTCTGGGATTTTTGATCGAAACACTTTAAAAACTTGGAATTATCTCAGATAAGCCGATTTTGTTATACTCTGGCTGGATGTGTTGAGTAAATTTTCCGTCTTCAGTCATGTTTATTCCGAGATCACGACAGTTTTGATTTACTTCTATTATTTCGTCATTTATTTTGTACACAAAGTTTGATTATTTTTTCCCAAGTGCAAAACTGAGCATTTTTGAAAGAACGAGATAGCTGCCAGATATTCGACCATTTCACAACAGAGTCAATTGTGTTTTGTAATGCACACCGATCGTTAATATTGTTTACAGGTGCAAACACTTTTAAATCGTCAGCAAATAAAACACATTTCACTGTATTGGGAATAATTTCGGGTAAATCGTTCATGTAAATCATAAATAAAAATGGGCCCAAAACGGATCCCTGGGGTACTCGGCTAATCACTGATTCAGAACTTGATCAAAAATCATTCAACACTATTCTCTGTTCTCTCTTTGATAAAAAAAGCTTGTATCCAGGGAAACAAATCTTCCTGTATTCCCAACACATTTTGTTTCAGTAAAAGTTTCCGGTGGCATACGATATCAAAGGCTTTAGCATAATCGAAATAAATTGCGTCTACACATTGCTTATTGTCAATGCAACGCGACCACGCAAAACAATAATTGGGAGCAGGTAGAAGAACCTGAGCGAAAACCGTATTGGCATTTAGATATCCAGGCACGTAGCTGTGGGGGGAATGGTGGGGCTACCGACCCCCCCCCAAAATTTAGAAAAAAAACAGAAAATAGGATTTTTTACACGTTATTTTGTGCAATTTTCGGTTTAGACCCCCCAAAATCGGTGTTGGTTCCCCCCCAAAACAGGAGGGCCACTACGTGCCTGTAGATAACAGGTCATTTTTTTCAAGGTAAGCTGTTACACACTTTTTAACTATGGATTCTATGACCTTGCAGCATGTACAGGTGAGTGAGATAGGTCTATAATTATCAATATTACTTTTGGAGCCTTTCTTTATGAATAGCGGTCACATTTGACTGCAACCACACACTGGGCAATTTGCGCATAGTAAAAGAAACTTCGAAAATCGTAGCCAATGGAAGGCAAATTATTTCTTCAGCTCAATTTTCCAGTAATATTGGAGGGTAATCATCGGGACCTGCTGATAACTTAGGCCTCCAGTTTACTCAGTTCTAAAAGAACTAATTCTGATAAAAAATGCAGTTTCAATAGAATTTGTCAGTTGCAATTTGACCTGGGGGTCAGTTTACTATTTACAGTAAAAACAGAAGAAAAGTTTTCACCGAAAAATTCTGATTTTTGAGCAGAATCTGTTGTAATTTCCTTTTTACAGTCAAGGCAGGAATCTGTTCCTTAATTTTCAGTCTGGAAGTGACATAATTGAAAAAGCTTTTAGTGTTCTTTTTCAGCAGATTGTTCTCCATATTGACTTTTCTAGGCTGCAGAAACAGCTTGATTTCCCGCAGACACTTATTATACTTAGTCCGTAACACTGAGTCATCCGCCAATTTAATTTTTTTCCATAATTTCTTTTTTTGCGCAAAAGTTTTCCGAGAATTTTTTGGAATTTACTAAATTTTTGGCTTTGTGCTGCAAATTGGAACAAAAGCCTCGATGGTGGTATGCAATACAGGAAAAAATTTTTCCAAAAATGATTAATCGTAGTACATGATGAAAATTAAGAGGGTCAGTCTACCGTATTAAGGTGAGCCTTCATCATAATATAATCGGCTGCTTTATAATTTTTAAAGTTTTTGTAATTGGTCCTACACTCGGAGGAATAAAAATTCCACAATCAATAGAACTGTGGTCGCTGTTCGAAAAGGAAGGTTGTACGTAAAAAATTTATCAGGTCAGGTGCTGAAGTTGGTGTATTGGGACTCGCGGTGGTAATGTTGGGAGTTCGCAGTTGGAATGTCGTGACCCTAGATGGGAGTGTTGGGACGGTGGGAATAATGGGATTACACCGTTAATCCTGCCTGATCGATGCAAAATAAAATTTTATATTTTTTGCTGATCATTCACGTCGTTTCGATGCAATCAGTGCCTCGACAGGTTGTATTTTACACAGATCTTGTTTTAAGTCTGTGTGCAATGCAGTTGGTACTGATGATGAGTAAGTGGGAATTCCTCAAACTCAGCGAATCTTTTATCGATTGCGCCATTCTACTTTCAATTTGATTTATAACGAGTTTTATTTCTTAATTACTGATTTAATTATTATATTTTCATCTATTTCTTATTTTATTTGTCTCTCTTCATATTTTCAATTCTTATCTTATTTGATTCCAATATTTGATTTAGTTTGTACTTTCTATTTTTTTACTTCATGCGTGACGACGTTTGTTTCTCTTAACATCTCAAAATATCCGTGATTCAAGATATTTCAATAAATTTTAAAAGATATCTCCATTCGAGTGCACATTAGAGAGGCATTATATAAAACATTTTGTCAAAGTGACATTTTACTGGTTGTTTTTAAGGGGGCGTCTTGCTATGCTGCTTCTTGTTAGGACATACAACTTTCATTTTTTTCCAGTCAGGCTTAAGCCATCGATTGTGAACAAGTCTTAGCCACTTATCAGAAGACTTCATAGGTTTTGGTTTAGTTGGCCCTGCTATTTTTAGTTCGATCGGCGGTGAAATCTCAAATTGTTTATTTAAGTAGCATATAATGTGCATAAGTTTGCAATTTAGTTTTCCGTTTTGCGTTGCACATGGCGACTTTGGAACAAGTCAACGTGATTGCATTTTAACGTCTTCGACTATAGGAACAGTTGGCTAGTTTTTGTCAGCAGAGATTGGTTTAGCGGTTTAGCAAAACATGGCCGAAGTCAAATTTCTAATATACTTACCTGAAGGACCCACATCATTTTAGACACTCATCTATTTTTTAACAACAGGCTCTTTTCATTGGCATCTTAAAATCGCAAAAATTAAGAGAATATTTCAAAATAAAACTTCTGATTTTTTTTAGCTTGCGACGAATTTTTCAGCGCTGCGGCAGTTTAAGTTTCGAGGAAATACAATTGCTTACACCCAGATATGCAAATATGGTAATCTGGGGGACTGAAATGTTAAATTGCCTATTTTTGGGCACAAAAATAGCGGATACGCGTCGAAAATACGGTTTTTCGGGCGTTTCTGACGATGCTCCAACTGTCTAGAACGTAGTAGCATTAAAATTTTCAAAATATTGAATAAAATGCAGTCAACAAATGAATATGTGGCGAAAATTTTACACGTCGAACTAATAGAAGGTTAAAAACCTTAAAAAACACCGTTTTTACGAATTTTTCCATGAATTCCCGGAAAAAGATGTGATTACTGGGGAAGGGTTAAAAATTTTCTGGCTGGACGATTAACCTAACAATATCACGCATGCTTGCACCTATGTATGTATCTGATTATAAATACATACACATTTTGCGTTGCTAAACGCTCGGATCTACAGAGCCTGTAATATAGAACATGTAAGAAGAGTAACTTGTATCGCTAAAAAAACATTCTGAAATGCAAAATTACTTATTTTTTGGAATGTTCCGTACAAACTTCGTGAAACACTCAAAATAAATATGACATAAAAGATAGACATTCGAGCATAAACGTGTTTCAGTCATTGTTTTGAACAATTCAAACAATAACGTCTTTCAGAACTCAGTTTTTGGCAACCCTTTTACACATTTGATTGAAATATCTCCTGTCCGAGCTGCTCATGCTTCGATAAGCCCGCTCTGTCCCAATTCTCCGACCGTCCCGATTCTCCGACTTTCCCGATTCCCCGACCGTCCCGATTCTTCACATTTCAAAAGCGTTGAATTTCTTTGTTTCGTTTCCATGAAGATAGCTTCGCCGAAGTCTTCCTGTGCTTGAGCCATTTAAACAAAATAAGCGATTACATGCGACACAGTATCAACTGGGATTGTCTGCTTGCCTAGCTCAGACTTTTAGTATTAATGCAGTTATATACCTTTGTATGTCAAATGTCTGGAAAACGACGCTAAATATTTTTGTCTAATTTGCATTTTCCATTTTTTTTGTTAAGATTTTTATAAGTCAGAGCAGAGTTTCATCGTATTCGTTACGCTGGTTAATCGAGTAAATAGGTATCCATGTACCAATATGAGTGGTCGATTGAATAAGTATATATGTATGTACATTTCAGTACGCAAAACACATATATGCATGTTATGTACATGCGTGGGATGCGTTCGTAGGTACTGCATTATAAATCGTGCAATGCAGTCGTAGTCAAAACTTGTCAAATCTTACCATGGTCGGAGAATCGGGATGGTCGGAGAATCGGGATGGGTGGAGAATCGGGATGGTCGGAGAAACGAGATTCTCGCGAATTAAAAAAAACTCTTTTAGCAATAGGCGGAGAATCGGGACGGTCGGAGAATCGGGAAAGTCGGAGAATCGGGACGGTCGGAGAATCGGGACGGTCGGAAAATCGGGATGGTCGGACAATCGGGACGGTCGGGGAATCGGAATGGTCGGAGAATCGGGACGGTCGGAGAATCGGGACACAATCAAAAAAATTTCTTTTAGCATTAGGCGGAGAATCGGGACGGTCGGAGAATCGGGAAAGTCGGAGAATCGGGACGGTCGGAGAATCGGGACGGTCGGAGAATCGGGACGGTCGGAGAATCGGGATGGTCGGACAATCGGGATGGTCGGACAATCGGGATGGTCGGGGAATCGGGACGGTCGGAGAATCGGGACACAATCGATAAGCCTCGCAGAACTAAACGTACGGTGTAACATGATCAAACTTACATAGATACAGAACAGAATCGAAGAAAACATTTTACTTTGAACGGCATATAAAAATAACATTAATCACACGCGACTAAAATTTGCATAACAACAGCTTTCAACGACGCATTTCATAACACATACATATAATAACGTACAACAGAAATACTTGTCCAACCATCATACATGGGCAGTCGATCGGGCAAAAATAAAAAAAACCCGCAGAAAACATGCCGAAAATTCTAGTCGGGAGCTCTACCGTAATATGTAGGGAATATTTTCGAATATGGGGTTCTTAACCCTTAACTTCCCCCATGCCCACGTGTGGTTCACACTCTTTGATAGTACTCAGCAGAAGGATGCTCATTTTGAAGTGAAGTTAGAGATTGTACGCGGCTCTGAAGTAAAATGACATGAACTTCATGTTGCTATACGTGAAATCAAATAAAGCCTAAATTTTCGAAATTATAAAATATTTTTCAGGAAAATTGACAAAAACGTTTTAGTTAAAATGCACTTTTATTAAAAAAACAAATTTCAAAGAAAAACGAGTCGTTCGTATCTCCCAATGAAGCTTCAATTTACTAATTTTTGGTAGAATAAGCCCCAATTTGCCGAATTAGCGTCTAAGCTAAGTTCTAATTTTACCCAAAGCCTGTTTAATAGTCGACTTATTCTTTTGCGGATCAACGAAACTAAAAGCAAATACGAAATTTGAAAAATAACGAAATTCAGTAAATCCTTCATAGATCACATTCGAAAACTTTGATTTTTTCCGCGAAGTTTATACTCTATCGCCGAAGAGTCAAACGAATCTTGTCTCGAAGCACCATCATTCAATCACAGTAGTATTGGTACCGATATCACTGTCATAAACAATTGTTTGACATCACCGAAAGATTAGATAAAGCGCCAGTGTGGCACTTATTATGAGGAAAAAAGTTCTATGAATCGGATTGTCCGTTGTTCGCGCGTCATTAGTGCGTTTTGAGTTATCACCGTAAAAATTTTATCAAATTAAACGCCAACGACAATGATAAAAGAATAAAAGAGTAAAAAATTAAAACATATTACTATGTAAACGCAATTTATAGAAATTGAAATAAAATAAAAAACCTAAAATTATTCAATCAATGATTAGAATGTCGCACGGAAATAATTGAAAAGCTGAAATAGACTCCCCCATGCTGTATATCGGGGTTAAAGACATAGATTGTACTCGTATTAACGAAATTTTGTCTCTTATTCACTAATTTAAAAAATAATATTTTGCAGCTAAAATTTAAGTGAAATGGTCAATCTTAAAACTGAATCAAATCGTCCAATACGAACAATCGAATGTATTTCTTGTTATTTGAAAAAATCGGCATAAAGTAGCAGTTGGCTCAAAGAAAACATTAATGAAATGCTTTCTAACCGTATCATTCACATATTAATTAATTTTGTAAGAAGCACTCTTAATTGCAGCGACTCAATTACAATTCAGTAAAATAAAATTCAGCTCCGAAAATTATTCAAATTGCAGTTTTTGGGCTTAAAAGCGATGTGTCGCGTCAAAAACATAATTTTCGATGTTTCCGACAATGCGCTTCCTTCTAAGACCATAAAATATTAAAAATTCTCCGAAAGATTTTATGAAATTAAACAAATATAGTTAATATCCGGTAAGCGGGTATATTAAGAAATCGCTAAAAATGGGTCAAAAAAGGATCGCCTGCTTGAGATTTTTGAAAAAATTAAAAATCCTGGAAGTCAGTCAATTTTTATGGGGTCATTAGTGATCCTGCCGTTTGCCAAACCCCCTTCCCCGAGGAAATGCATGACAGTGACCCTAGGCGAAATTATTACAAATTTCTCATCATAAACAACCGAATTTTTCTGAATTTTTCGTGAAGAAATTCGTCGAAACTAGATAATTTTAGAGGTTCTTTATTTTTGTCCTACCAAATCACTATTGCAAAAAAAGGCATAAATTTCTGACATTAAATTATCAAGGTTGGCTCAGTGAAATGTTAACGTTAATTAACTAAGCGAAGAGAAGACTTAAAACTTTCTATAGGAGATGAAACAAGACTTGGAGTTGGATTATGGCCCTATTTTTATGGCTGTGAATTTAAGAAAATTATTGAAAATTTAGATTTCAGGAATGAATCAAAATTATGAACATACATGATCTTGAAACGGGGGCTCAATGAGGTCCCCCCTCAGAAAAATTTTCACTCCTCCCAGAATTCGCGATTTTTCAAAAGTTCGCAAAAATTTCCCAGAAATTTACAGAAAAGATGCTTTTTAAGCGTTTTTAGCTATCTATTTGCCCAAGAGTGTCAAATTTTCGGCCCTTCGCGCCTTATACTCATGTTTTGACTATATTTTGTTCCGTTTGTTCGACTTTTTTGAAATTTTTCTCGAATTTTCTTTATTTTCCCATGCTCTAGAAAGACAGCACATCGTCAGAAATGCCGACAACGATGTTTTTGACGCTTACCCACTGTTTTTGGGCCCAACAAGGGCACTTTAAAATTTCACCACCCCCTTACATCAAGAATTCCAATGCTGTGCATGTATAGTAGTGACAAAGGGGTTGTAATCGGAATGATGATTAATGTTGTATATACATTGTGTATAATAAATAAAAGCAGGTTATAAATCTAATTTGTTAATTTTTCTGAAAAAGTCTTTAGGTAATTATCTGATTATTAGATTTTACTTTGCTTGATATTGATAGAAAGCCCTAAATAAAGATCTAAGCACACTTCGTTCAATTCTTTCATCAAAACTTGTGAGAAAATTTCTTTTTTCCCATCTGAGTCCCTGATAGGCTTGTGTCAATATCCTAAGCTACGAATTTGGCGGGATATCGGGCGGCAATTTTTCATCTTTAGCCATTTATTTGTCGCCTTAAGTTCTTGATCAGAATAATTATGTTTTGACAATTTATCACCATGTCAAACAAGGTTATCGAAAACTATGAAATGGTTTCACGGAAATTTGTATTTACTAGAAATGATTCTGAATAAAATTAGATACCGGCAAACGGGAGTGAAAAAACCATTAATTTGCGCGTACAAAGTGGATTTTTAGAATTACTTTAGAATAATTTTTAAAATGGGAAATATTCTAAAAAAATTAGGCAAAATAAAGTCTAAAACCCGATAGAGATAAAAAATTTTCTTCAAAAGTGCTTGAAATTTTAGCTCTATTTAACTGGTATTTATACAACCTTTTGACATTTTGCTCGAAAAAGCTTAATGTTTGACCCTCCAAAGAACGGCTGACCCCCCTGAACGGCCACGCTGCGCATCTATGGTTCCGCTTATGAATTTCTGTGATTGCCACGGATCGAAGGAACAACGCGTTAAGATCAGTAGCGGATCCAGGATTTTCTGAATGGAGACGAAGCCAAAATTTTTCTAATAATGTCAAAAATTATGCAAAAAAATCCGTGAAGTAGCGATTTTTTGCCGTCTTTTAATACATAAAACTATCTGTAATAATGCGGAAAATAATTAAAAATTTTCGACAGTTTTTTATGAAAGACGCGTAAAATTAGTGCGAAATCGTTACAAAGCATCAATAATTACTCGAGAAATCATTGTAAACTACTCTTCTGGACGTAAAAACAAGGCTTTCAGACAACTAGAAAGTAGATAAATGTCACTAATGAGTACTACTTAATGCCGGAAAAAATTTGAAAATTCGTGATAAATACATCGGGGTGCACAACCGCTAACGTGGGCACAACCGCCAAGTAATACCTTACCGTTAATTCTTAAAATGATCTAATTAAATAATGTTTGAGTGTTAACAAGATATTTGTTCAACTTTAAAAAAGCATGAATAATGTGATGAAATAATTTTATTACGAAGACGACAAGTTGTTTTTTATAATTTGTCAATACTGTTTTAATCGTAACACGGCCACTATATAATGCATGCGGACTGGCTGCCAATAAATAAATCTTACAAAATTTGATAAACTCAAATTGCAGCTCCAATGAGACAAAAATAAAGGTCTCCACTTTACTGATGGGTAGACGGATTGTTTTTCTAAATTTCTATCTTTGCGGAAAGATCAGTACTTAGTGTTCAGAATTAAGGGTTGGTGCATAAACGCCGTATCTCAAATTTCTTATGCGAATGTTGGCATTAGCCGAAATAGATTTAATGAATTTTTTATTGCCAAATACATGTTACGGACTTATAAAGTCGATTTCAGGTGGTCATGATCACACATGGGTGTGGGGGGACTGGGGGGTATGCACCCCCCGGAAGTTGAAATACCCACCCCCCCCCCGAAATTGAAATACCCCCAGGATTCAAATTTTTAAATTTTTTGTTGCTTTTTTAGCGATTTTTGATGCCATTGGATAGTGCTCGATGAGAAACGTCGAAAAATGGTGTTCTTTCGCCATACGATCACTTTTAAGACCATTTTTTTACCTTTGAAAATTTTTTCGCTCCCCCCAGAACTTCGGTGCTGCCCACCTATGGTCATGATGATGTTGTGGTGGTTCGTTTTATTGAAAGCTTTTTATTTATTACTGAGAACCTTCGATCTGATGAAACATACTGATGAATCGAGATTTTCAGAACATGAAATTGACAATAAAGTAATATAACTACTTAATTAAAAAGTAACTCTCTGTACAAAATTACTTCTTTTTCCAACTTCAGACACATGATTGCAAAACGAATGGCATACCTAGTCGTACATTGCATGGCTTTAGATTGATATTACGGTTACGTTAGCGGCTGTACACTATTTAGCGGTTGTGCTTTACTCGTAGTTAGCGGTTGTGCCACCTACCCGATAAATATAGCTGATATCATAAAAATACACATTATTCTATATTGCGCCTAACTATTTATTGACAGCAGGGTGCGGCTGCCCCCTCTAAATCAGCCCTTGGTTAAGATCGTAAAAAAAGTCAATTTACCGTAAGACGTCGCTTGTTGGCCAAGAGGGAGCCTTTTCCGTTCCGCATCTTCGTCGTTCGGACTCCTCGTATGAATCTCGTACCAGATGACCGGCAACGGCGACGACGACGCCGCGACGTCGGACGGTTGGCGGCGTGCGACCGGCGCCGCCGCTGGCCTAGCCGTCCTCCTTAATTCGGTCCAATTATCGTCGTCGACCGCCGATGATGACTCATCGCGGTCGTTTTCGATTCGTTGAAGAGTCACGTGACCCGCATTGTCGTTATTTCCTTCGGACGACGGAGGCGAGTTTGACGCCGAGATAGAACTTATCAAATTATTTTCATTTATTCCAGGAGACGGAAATTTTTTGCGTGACAGGGTACTGTAGGTTGATTTTAGAACGGGGCCCGATCCCTTGTTAAACGATGAGCTATTTTTAGCCAACGTCCGTTGTTTGTCCAACGATCGCCGCTCGTCGCCGGACGATACATCATCGCCGAGGCCACTTGTTCGCGACGCGGTAGTAGCCGGGTTCATTGTTTCTACGAAATTATAAGCACGAAATTAGTCAAAAATAGCATCGACTAAGTAGGCCCAACGCGTAATTATAGCGTGGGCGCAAAAAAACGAACGAAAACGTCGACTTTTGGCATTTGACGAAAAAACGCAAAACTGGTCATTCGTTATACTAGTTTTTTCCTCTTTTCGATGAAACGGAAGCCACTATTTGCTTTATAAATATCGAGAAAATTGCTAAATTGTACAAGCGCAATAGCCTAAGTATAATTAACGGCCAATACTCAGGAAGTTGGCTGTTGGACGCGATTACATTGCGAAGTCGCTCTGCGATATTCGTGGATGCTATAATTCATATAACGCCGTACTACGATAAACATATTACGGAGTATTACAAAAAAATCAATAAATAGCATAATGAATGCAAAACGTAGTACATATATAGCTATAATAAATAGGATAATATAAATAATATGTACCCGTCAAACAAATGTGACAATTCATGTATAACTTCAATTGATGACTACAATTTAAACGAACACTTTTTGCTAAATTAATTCGTGTGAAAATAGGAATAACTTCTTCTAACGCGTTTATTTATTTGTGACGCTCATATTTTTCAGATGAATTGCATATGTTTTGATTAGCTTATTGATGAATAATAAATTAAATTTATCGTGCGATCCGACGAGCCAAACTTACTATATGGCTGCACGATAAATTTTAGCTTCATGTTTTCTCGTTCGCATAATCCACCGCGTTTGTTGTTCAGGCCGTTGCGACTTCCATTTGACGTAGCTGCAAAAAACGACAGAATAAAACATATAAATAATAATAAAGTCGTTTAAGACAAGTCGTATAGTAGCACTTCGAATCAATCCATAGACAATTTAGAGAGAAAAATGCAGTAATTTTTTTCAAAATTAGAATCGTACATGCCACGCAGTGGCTGGATCTATGATTTTTCTAAGAAGGGGGGCGGTACTCCTAAGGGGGGGGGCGGAACCCTGACTTTGGCGATAAAATTAGCCGTTTTAACCCGAAAATCGCTAAAAATCGATCGAAAATCCTTAATTTTGCGCACTATTTTGGGCCAATGGGGGGGGCGGCCGCCCCCGCCCCCCTAAATCCGCCCCTGATGCCACGGAATAGATAAGTTAGTGAGTTTTCACTTCCTCCCCCACTCGCAAAACATCCTGTAAAAATTGTCAAATTCTAAACAATAAATGGTAGTAAATTTGATTATCATAATTTTGACACATTATTTATCAAAGTCTCACCCACCCCTCAGACCGATCATGAATCTTAAGTATTCCCGAAGGGTGGTTTACGGCGCTTGATCCACAGGATTGCCGATTTTCAAAAAATCGGCAATCCTGTGGATCAAGTGCCAAACTACCCTCCGTTGGCCGACTGACCCATAGATCGGTCGTTTTTAGCAATCTATCGGCTCAGAAAACGTCTTTTAGTCTTTTCTGTTTATTTTTGCTCAAATTGGTCAATTTTTTGAATTTTGTATATCTTTATGTTCTAGAAGGAAGAGTACCGTCAGAAACGTCAAAGTTTTCGACACTTACTCATCACTTCTAGGCCCGAATAAAACGTTTTAGGGCTAATACAAAAAAATGTTTTTAAGGAAAAAAATGATAAAAACTTTATAAAATTTGTTAGGGCTGACTTAGACGAGCATATGGTTATACCAGATATGCAACATGGGGTTTTGCGGTCTAGTAGACCCCAGGATTGAAAAATTGGGAAATTTTGTGAAATGGCGTATTTTTAAAGCTATTTGAGCTTTTGATGCAATTCTAGCTCAAAAATCTGATTAACCCCCTCCGCAGGCCGACTGACCCATAGATCGGCCAGCTCTTAATATGGTCATGACTAAACGTGTACGATGGTTAGAGGGTCGACCCCCAATGAAGAAATTGAAAATTTTGTGGTGAAAATGAGGCAAAATGAAGGCCAAAAACGGATATAAATTGAAAATTTTCTTCAAAAGTGCTTGAAATTGACCATAAACTGTGGAATAACAAAGATTTATCGCTATTTCAGCTCTTGACTCCAGTTTTTGAGGTCATATTAGCCCAAAAAGCTCAGTTTTTGACCCCCTTCCAGACCGACCATGCTGTGCATCTCTGGTCACAGACTGTGTATTTCTGATTAAACGCGTAAGCGAATCATTGTTTTCGACATAACAAAGTTACGTATGAAATTCCGATTTCGAAAGAATTTTATTTTTCTTGCCATTACTCGATACAGCCGAAAATTCCCTATGTTAAAAACACAGATTCCGAAATATGCTAATTCTCCTTTCGATACTAAAGGAACGCGTGTACTTTTTAAGGAAAGAAGTTTTTGTAATTAAAATTTTGCACCAAAATTATCCAGGTTACGATCAATTTTAAGCCGCGACCCTAATCGCTATTTCGAATATATTCCGCACTGCGGAGCGCTTTCATCGAAATTGCGTCGTTTAAATGAAATACGACAAATTATCAGCGACTTAATGCGATTCCCCGAGGCCCTAACTTTTTTCGCGGGGTCCGCCGAGTGGGCTACAAAAATCATTCTACGACAACGCCGAAAAAAACGCCATCAATTTATACGTAACGCGGAACGTTTTCGAAAAATATTATTTCTATTACAATACGTCTGTTTGCGTAACGTTGGTTTCGAGATTGAGGCAATAATCGTCGGACCTATTCGAAAAATTGCGTAAATACGGGAAAAATCGGGCATTTCTGTTCCATTTATTTAATGCATTCGTACCGTATCGCTCGTATAAAACGAACGTTGATGAAATTTTGCGGAGAAAAATTGGTTAAACCGCCGCCATTAAGACGCCCTCGTGAGAAATCTGGTTTCTTTAAACGGATTTTAGCCGAATAAAGAGCCGAAAACCCAATTTTTTTTCTAGGACGCCATTGTTCGAAATTTGCGCGGATTTTTTAGTCGATAAATAGTCTGGGATGAAGGAATAAACGAATAAAGATAATTGAAAAGGTCCGACTATGACTCACAAACGAAATAATAAGTTTGACCGGGCGTGAACTCGAGACCACCGGGGAGCGGCGTGAATTCTCGAAAAACGACCGTAATGGTCGATTGCTGGAAGGGCGTCCGGCAGACGCCCACGATTTTCGCTTCCGGCGTCAAATGACACGCGTCGTAACCCCATTTGGAAACCTGAAAGCAGTTATAAAAACCTTCATTTCTCTTTGTTAAAATTCAAATTTTTAAATCCCAGCGTCTATAAATCACTACGAATATTATTATTATACTATCACATAGTACATTTTATTAAATACGTGCACTTTGTGTACCTAAAGTGACCATCTTATTTTCCAAAAAACCCATAAAAATAACCGCGGTGACTAGGTTTTATTGTTGTTGTTATTTATTAGAAAAGCTTCTCGAAATCGATTCTTGCTAAACTGAGATTTCAAAGGGATACTTTACGTAATAACGTACATGAGCAGCATTAAAATTTTGGAAGGTGGATCCGATGGGGCCACATCGCGCCAAAAATAGGACCAAAAATTCAATTCTGGGTTCTATCGATATTATGGTTTTTCAGATTCTGGGGGTCTAGGAGTGACTTGCACCAACGACTCCTGAACTTCTCTAGGACTTCAGGAATTACCTTGCACCAACGCAAAGACTCTTCAAGTCATAAATGAGTTAATTCGGCTTTTCTATGAGTCAGTATTCTACTCCTGAAGAGAGTAGCATCATTTTGTATTATTCTAGGAGTCGAAAATAGCATCTTTCACGTTTTTCGTCATTTCATTTTTTAAAATTTCGCATTATTTTAATATGATTATGACGTACTACATATGTGGCAATAATAAAAATATTGATGAACTTTAAAAAACGACTCTTTCGCCGAAAATTATGCATCTAATTTTAGGAAACCTTCAGAATATGTCGCAAAACTAGGGAATTAGTATAACATCGATTGGGACCGTAAATCGGAATTGATAGAAATGTTCTCAGCCCTAAACGACAATTTTATCTTTTTGTTTAGGTCGGAGACGCTCAAAGGCCACATAAATCAATAGTGCTATGAAAAATTAAAAATAAAGGTCACTCGAATTAAATAGAAACGGATATTTAAAAGCGATGATTCAGACGACTGTGCTTTTAAAAACAAAAAGTGTTCGTTTAACGCAATCTTGAACTGCTAGAGGCAACTCCCGAACTCCTGGAAAATGAACTCCAAAACTAACTCTGAACTATTTAACTCCTAAGTTGGTGCAAGTGGGCCCTGACCCCAGACCCCCACGCCCATGTGTGAACACCATGACTAACAATTTATAACGGAATTTCTTGCTTTTTCATATAACGTAGGAGGACAATGTACGATTAATAAACATACAAGTACGTAACGGACTTAACGACATACTTTCGAAATTCTTAGTAACTTCTCCAATTATTGACAAAAATGTGAAAAAGGGTGTTTAAAATAAATTTTTATACATGACGAACAACATTCTGAAGAACTTAATGATTCAATTCATTTCCAATTAGGAATTTACTTTAATTTTTTTCAGCTTACTATTCTTTTTTTATGTCACATCTTTTATGTTTATTGTATTTATCTTATATCTTTTTTACTAATCTCTTTATTATATTTATTTTATTTATTTTTAGGCGCAATATATTATAGTATTTTTATTAATTTTTTGATACTATTTCATTAATTTATTAGTCAATTTGCCCAAGTTTTTTATTCTTCTTGGTTTACTACTCTTTGGTGTTAAGAGAATGCCCCCAGATAAAAGCCGATCATAAGATGTTAGAGGGATTGGCCGCGTACTCGACTTTTTACAAACTCATAAAAATAGATGCAATTTATAAATTAATGATTTGCTTCTATTAATTTCGCGATTTCAAGCATTCATTTAACTTCTACAAAATTACCAGGCATTAGACTAATCTACGGAGCAGATAAAGTTAGACCTTGCGGATAATTACTCCGTGCCAATAATGGAAAAAATGATATTATGTATTTTTAAACTGTGCGTCGAAATGATTTGCGGACGTTAGAACCTATTCAGTTTAGCACTTAGATTTTAAATACGACAAAATGTGTCTCCTCCGCAATCCGGCCAGTTTAAAAATTTCATCGATTAAAGCCGCCAATGTTTACTTGTCAAAAAGGACTTTTAGCATCGGATATGTAAAATCTTCACCGGATTTTCCGCATTAATCGACAAACGCCTGTTTAATTCCCTAAAAACCGGCTTGTAAGAGCAATTTACAGATTTTCGATTGAGATAGACGACATTTCTTCTAGTGTCATACAAACAGAATAGCTCATGTGATAAATGTACGGCCAGAAACACCGGTTTATTCTTTGCGTACAAAAGAAGCATTAAGAAGTGCCCTGTTGAAGAAGCTGCGCTGTAAATGCACAATACGGTTCGTTTAGGATATATTCGTGCTGGCTTAGTTGTGTTGATTACAAGGCGGACGAATCAAAAAGTCAATTAAATTACCTTCACCGTGCCTATATAGTGTGATTACTGTAGACGGTAAAATTTTTTGGCTGTCATTAGGTAACGCGATTTGGCTTACGCTATAAATTTCCGAGTATTCAATAGCTTCGAAATTGACCGGTTGTTGCGTGTACAACGGGCATATGATGTTCACTTGATCCCTTATGTTTACAGTAATGACGTGATCCGTATTGTCCAATCGGAATCTGAACAATACACAGCGAAGATACACTTGCGTCAGTAAAACTAAATACAAATAAAAAAGAGGGAAAAACTAATCAGAAACCGAAAACAAAATAAATACTAAAATTGTGAGATGCGTACGATAGAATTGTACTTCTTTACACTGATGCTGAATAACATAATTATTTAGGCAATTACCTTCGCTTACTCTTTAGCTTCGTGATTTCACTAAAATTCTGCTCAACTCATTTATTGGTTGATTTCCCAAGTTTTTCTTCATTCAAAAGTTTGTGCGGTGCTTCAAGTCGCTTTCAGAAAAATTTAGACTCGCTTTTCTCGTAATCTTTAAAATTTCTATCTCGTAATTACTGCAACATATACGTTATTGGAAATCCGCGCATATCTTCGGTTTAATTTCAGATCTATTAGCTTAAGCGGGTTAAGAAGAAGACCTTAGACGGTTAGCGTAAACTGACCACCGTTTCTCTAAATTTGATCAAAAATCTATATGATTTCAATATTGATTTAAAAAAATATCCGCGTGTGAATAAAACTTATAAATTTAATTATACATCAGTAAATTTCATTTAATTTCATGTAAACAAACATATATTTATTTGTATTCTTCTTTTTGTGTAACATTTCTTCGCGCTAATGAAGCGTTCTGCGCCTAAATGCTCAACTACATTTGTTACCGATCGCGTGGATGAGAAGGCTGCTAAAAGATGTCAAGCCATACAATGCGATTGTTACTTATCAAAAAAGAGAAAACAGAAGGTAAAAGATTCAAGAAAAGTTAAAGTCATTCAATAGATTACGAAAATAGAAGCAAACGAAAAGAAATTGAAGATGAAAGAGAGAAATATAAAAAGCGAGATGAAAAATCGAAGAAAAGAAAAAGGAAACGAAAAAACAAAAACGCATTCAATAAAACAACGAATTTGCAAACTAGAAATTATTTTTGTGCGCACGCCGCGTTCGTGCATATTCAATTAGCCTGGTCAAAATTATAGCACGCAATAGTGTAAAGGGTAGGTTGAAACGGCAGGCTACGAGTTACGTGTTAGAAAATTGTGTACTTCTTGCCAACGTGTCATGTTTGATGCCGTAAACAACTCGTTGTTGACTTATCTTCTTTGAACACATGTTATAATTTCGCATCGTTTGATAGGACAAATAATAAATAAGGTATTTTGCGGTTTCATTGTCGATAGAAGCAACAATTGGTCAACAAATTGCAACGCAATGACATCAATCGGAGTGACAGGTTTGACTTACCTAATTTTCACCACGTCGGACGGAACATGAATAAATTTACCAGTAGGAGGATTACTTAATGGAACATTTTCCGGCGGAGCGGGCGAATGTATGTTAGATTGTTCAGAATATTATTGCATAATAGACTGGAAAATTTGAGACATTAGAGCTAAATTATAAAATGAGGGAAGAATAACAATGTCAGAAAGAAAATGTATAAAAATATATCTAAAAATAAAAATAAACTAGCATAAATAAATAAAACGTGAAACAAAAGCGTGTCTCAAAAATAATAAGCTTCAATGTTTTACGTAAGAAATACTTGAGCAGAAATGTTTACAAGGATAAATAAATGCTTTACTATGCAGAGACGTTCGTTTTTTTACTCTTCCTCCTAGTAAGATTGCAACCGTTTCAATAATGATAAGAAAAGAACGCGGCTTTTCGAGAACTTTATTTCTAATGACTTGAATTGACGTGATTGATTTAAAGTGGATTTTCTTGACACTATTTTTTCAATAAGTGTACTTTTCGTTGAGTAGTAATCCGAAATCATCAAAGGTACGGTCTCTCGTAAACCCGGTTCTTCGCTGCGTAAAATTTGAAGCGTTAATGGAAACGCTGTTCGACATTAAAAGCGTGTCCCTGGTTGAATTAACTAGGTTTGGACGAACTAACACGCGTATTTTGGGCTTTTGCGGTCGAACAAAGAGACACTTTTGATAAGTTGACAGCCCGGTGAACAACCGTGAAAAGTTTCGTCGCCCGAAAATCGCCCCAAGCCGTTAAATAGGTCGGTTAAGCGGAACAAAAGATGTGAGAAAATTTCGGCTGATAAACTTTACGAAAAATAACGCGCAACGCATGAAAATGGGCCAAAACGTTTTAGTACGGTTCGTTGGAACAAATTAAAGTCACCTACGAACCTATTCAGAAATACGATAAGATATTCAGATAATAAAACGAGTTTTTTGTTGGAAAGATTCGTCGACGAAGGGGCTAGATAATTATTTAAATGATGCAATCGATGAGTACAAAGTGAGTAAAAGTTGGAATGGGAGACGGTATGACTGTAAAAAGTAATTTTTTCTCTACACGAAAGAAGTCAAATATTCCGAAAATAACTTTTACTTAGGCGAACGACGATTGGTGGTCCGGCAGACCCAGCGAAACGCTTTCCGAGAAAATTAGGTCATTGCTTCTTACGCTTCTTACGTTCATAACATTTAAACTTTTAACATTTAATTAAGTTCGTGACCTCGACTTTCGAAGTTTCAGTACCTAAACTTTTATATTTCTTTGCTATTCTTTTTTATTTCTTGAAAATTCTATGAAAATTGAAAAATCTGTCAGGAATTCGGATATTTCATCAACTTCTCCAAAAGCTGTATAATTTATGCCCTAGCGCGTGCGAGCAAAAACAACATGCCGTGAAAGTGAAGTATAAAAGTGCGAAGAACATTTAAAAAAGTATTTTTCGGTAACTTTGTCTAGTTTTTATTATTACGAAAGACGTGATAATAAAATGGCAAAAATTTCTTAAATTAAACCAAACCGACGTAAATGCTTACATATCGCTCGTAGAATTCCAATAAACGTCGGGGAGCAATTTAGCACCGGTCAATGGCATAATATTAGCCAAAACGGCCAACGGGGGCCAAATCAAAAACAACAGCGTCGACCAGGTTAAAAAATCGTTCAAGCGCTGCGGGCGAGGTCGACGCATAATATTTATTTAATGGAGGATTTGGCTCGATTTAATGCGAATCGAGCGGAATAATTCGATTCGAAATGATGTCTTAAATTACGAAGAAAATTCGAACTCGCTTTCGAACGAAATTACACTATAAATCGGACGAATCGAGATGTAATTCGACGCCCGATTGGTTCGGAAAAGTTGTAAAACGGACGTCGTTCGTAATCTTACACCTCGAATTTGGCCAAATGCGCTCAAAATTATCCAAACGACCGCTATGTACTTAAAAAACGGTGGCCCGGTGTTTAATTTCCGCGCGCGGATTGTCAAAAAATTACTAAATGGCCGACTCTTGCTCGGAAAAAAGCTGGAGGCGTTTCCGATTATGTCTGAAAATGTCGCGGCGGCGGCTTTGCGGCGAAGAAAAAAGTTTTCCGGCGAGGATTAAAAGTTTGACAAGTTAGTAGTTGTAGTAGTAATATTAGTGGTCCACTTGTAAGTACGACGAGTTTTCGTCGACGATCGAACATCAATACAACGCGATGAGCATTGTCGTAAGTATTATAAATAGAAGCTTAGCCGAAAAATTTCGGGCTTCCGCTCGCCGTCGTTGTTGTTGCCTATTCTTCATTCGTTAAGCCCGTAAAACGGACGTTTTAAGAGTTAAACGGACGAACAAGTTTTCGCGTAACGCGCGTACGAGGACCCACCGACCGAAAAAAATTAGGAGCCCTTTAATAAATACTACGAGTATCGAATTGGTATGTATGCGTAACCTCTCAGACGACTGCGAAAATGCGCGTCGTTCAAAAATACACATTTTGTACAAATTGTTTAATTTAAAACTCTCAGAATGCGTCCTTCAAAAATTACCGAAAAACCTATACGCATTATAATCATAATAGGTGCGACACGGATGCGGGGCAAGTTTTCGGAGCGAAAATTAAGAAACCATGCGCGTTGTAGTTAATGAAAGTTGATGTAATTTCGCGTGAAAGGTTCCTTGCGAAGAAAAAAACAACGGAAAATCTGCCTTTTTAGCGCCATATCTTCAAAAAGTTTCCAGATTGTCGAAGAAAAAATAGAATAACTTATCGGATTCCAAACTTAAATTGAAATTCAAATCTGAATTATGCTCCTTTTTCATTTTTTAAAAGTCTGAAAAAGTAGGCACTTATATGACTTGCATTGGAAAAGCACGATAATGCCAAACATATGATAAATGGCGTTCCAAAAAGGAGAGAGGGCAAGATAATTAATACACACGTGGGCGTGGGGGTGTTTGGGGAGTATGCACCCCCTCAGAACCAAATACCCCCCCACCAGAAATTAGAATGCCTCCCCAGAATTCAATTTTTGTTTCGCAATTTTCTAATACCAATGGATTGTGCTCGATGACAAACGTTGAAAAATGGTGTTTTTTCGCCGTATCACCATTTTTAAGGCCATTTTTTTGACCTTTGAAGAATCTTGCACCCCCTAAAATTTTGTTGCTGCCCACCTATGATTACAATACAAACATTGAACAAGTAAGTATTTGTACTTAAATCATTGAAAAGCAAAATTTTTATCAAAACCCCGCGAAGAAAGCTAATTTAACTCTCTTTACGCAACAACGCAATCGTACAACAAGTGGTCCCCGCGTCACGCACGGTACGTATGAATTACGTATTATAAATAATCCATCAAGATCATGGCATTCGTTATAAAATTTCATTAAGAAGCGAAATACCGTAAAGCCTACGATATGACTGGTACGCGCGTGACGCCATCGGGAACTGATTTGAGAGACCGCGGGAAGACCGCGACGCCCTCCCCCGTTGCGCGTGCGTCAACGCTATAACATACAAAGCGTAATTACTGTAAGAATAAAAGAGCTTTGCCGAGATTTATACTGTTCGAATAATAATAATGACGAATCGAAACCGACAAATGCCCAACGTCGCAGCCCGAACGATTTAATATTTTGAAACGAGATTTGCGTAATATTTCGCATTTATGATGAGGTTTACTGCTTCGTTGCGACGAAGGAATAAACCCGTCTCGTTGAGGTTTTGAAGAGGTCGTTCGATTTGCGTATTACGCCGTTGTTTGAGCTTCGTCTTCGTACGACGAATGAGGTAACGCTCGTTCAATAAATAAATAACAACCGAGCCTGCCTCCTCCTCCTCCTCCTAATGGCGTCGAAAAGGAAACATTATGCCTACTAATGCCTTATGCAAATGAGTCGCCCTGTCCTTCCCTAATGCGCGGGCGACCTATTTGTTTGTTGTACAACGTCACGGAAGCTAAACGACACCCCAAGAGGGAATAGAGAACGAGTTTTTGTTTCGAATATGTTTTTTCCTAATTACAATTAACGAATCTCGATAAGTTGATGATGAAAGCTTTTGGTTAGTCGAGTGTTTTCGGTGGAAGCTCGTAGCTGATTAGCATGCGGCGCGCGCTAGAAGAATAACAGCGGATGGTCTCGCGAATCGACGAAAAATGGTGGGAAAGTGAAAAAATCGAGAGGACGCATTAGCTCTATTGAATATGGTGGAGATGTTTGAGCCGCGATCAGGAAGCATAACATCATAATTTCGCACTCCTATTGATGTATTGTCACGATTTTCATCCGAAATTTATTTACGCAATTTCGTAAAAAAAAATTTAATTTCAATAATCGTTTTGTTTTCGATATCGTTGTCTTTGCAGAAGTTTGAAATATTTTTAAAATATATATATTAAAATAAATTTAAAATATCCGCGGAAGTTTAAAACCCGTTCGTACATTACTGCAGACCCCAGAATTCTATTTTAGTAGCGTCTTTGGCGAATTTCTATTTGGGTGGGGAAAAGTTCGGAAAATACCCTGAAGCTCCAGGCCAAAAATATGCAGGTTTTTCACGGGCTGTTATTATTTAAATTTAAAATATTTATAGGTTATTGTTTGTTGACCGTTACTTCAATCTGGAATTAGATATGTACCCCCTGGAGACGAATCCGTACCTACAATATAATCCTAACTAAATTGTGTGTACCTAAGTATGCTTTCGTACTCGAATGTAAAAGTGTGCATATCTGATGAAAATTTATATTCTAAGTTACGCCACATTAACAATACCAGAAAATTAAAATTTCGTGAGAAAATAATTTCAAAATCAAAGACAACAACGGACAAAGCGAATTTTTTCTACAACACTAAAAAATACCTATAATAAATAAATTGATAAACTGGGAAAAACCAAAAATCATTGAAACACTGAAACTAAAAATCGAAACCAATGAACCAGGGTCGGGATCACACATGGGCGTAGGGGTCTGAGGCATACATGGGTGTAGGGGGTCTGGGGGTGGTATACACTCCAACAGGATTTAAAACCCCCGCAGATTACTGCAGACCCCAGAATTCTATTTTAGTAGCGTTTTTGGCAATTTGGTGTAATTTAACCCAAGCAGACCCCTCCATAACTTTTTTGGTTTGACCCTCTAGAAACCAAGGTCCAGAATTGATCTTTTGGCGATTATGCCCCCATCAGATTCCCCTGAGTTTTATTTTCCCCGCATATGTACCTAGACGTGGGGAGAGTATGGGAGATATGCACCCCAAAAACCAAAATACCCCCAAATTCAATTTTTGAAAATTTTTTTTGTTTTCTTTTAGTAATTTTTCGATGAGAAACGTTAAAGAATGTTGTTTTTTAACCATACCACTATTTTTGAGGCCATTTTTTGACCTTTGAAAAAATCTTGCACCCCCAAAACTTTGGTTCCGCCCATCTATGGTTGCGGTTGAGCTTGATTGTCTAGAACCATACATGTACAGCGTAAAAATTCTGGGATACAGCCCGAAAAAGTAAAACATATATTTTTAGGACTCAAAAGATGGGTGAACATCAGAAACATTGTGCAGTTTGTATCTGAGAACGCTCGTTCTTTCTTGAACATAAAAACATTAAGAAATTGCGATAAAATTTTTGAAAAAATTCGAGTAAATTAAGCAAAATATAGTTTAAAATATGTACCTATATGGCGCTAAGCGCCGAAAAATTTGACATTTTTGAGCCAAAACTTAGAGCTGAAACGCTTAAAGCAGCATACTTTCTACGAGTTTCATTCAGGAAAATCGATAATTCTGGGGGTCACAGATATTTTTCGGGGTGTCAAACCTTCCTAAATACGCATGCCTAAGACTGGCTACGGTCTCTGCGCTCTGTGATGTGATTTATGGTCTAGAATATTCTGTGTATATGAGTCTTGAGTCATCGTGTAACAGTGGCACCATGATTCGATATAAGTGCATAAATAAAAATTGCTTGAATCGCACTTGGAAAAAATGTGCCTCCATTTCTATTTGGTTAATTTGTCTATTTTTCCCTTTTTTTCCTCAAATTTCTCATTTTTGTTACTGCACTTTAGACTACAAACCCAAACCCGTTAGGAGAAAACTCGTGTTAGGGCTAAATTATGGTATAAAAACGACGGGAGTCAAATTATTATTGAAAAGGACTCGGAGAATATATTTCGACACACTTATCTTATTTATGTTAATTATGTACATGCATTTGATGAATTTTCACCTGCGTACATACATCAGTGAATTGACAGCTTACGATAATTATTATCACAATGCTCAATGCACCATTATAATTTTCTAAGCATAAACTGTTGAAGAAATCTTTAAAATTTTATTCCTTCAAAAAGGTCAGCTACGTGCGTGCCTGTATGGTTCTTGATTAAACCCAGCAGCGAATTTAGGATTTTCGTAATGGGGCGGTATCCCCAACTTTTCCAAAAAACAGTGAAAAATAGGTCTAAAAATTTGCTCTTCATGCGTGCCTTTTGATGCAACACTCTTCCGAAAAATTTTCGACCATTCTTGTGAAAGAACATTTATGAAATTTAGGCGAAAGGAAGTTAAAAGCTTGAATTTATTGATCGATCTAATTTTAAAAAATATTTTAAAATGCTCGATTTTCTGTATTTTAACATACGACGCGGAGCTTCGAAAATTTTAAAATTCAGAATAGAAGAAAAATATGCTGACATAGTTGTCTTACTTCAATAAATAGCAAATCGCTCGCAGTTTCATAAGAGATTCAGACAGAAATCACATCAGGAGCGGGACAGCAAGCCGCATGGATGAATTCGTTATCATGCTATTAATAAAGGTTTTTTTTTCAATTACCTTCTACGTTTTGGAATCGAAATTTTTAAGCTTTAACAGCCATTGAGTCACTGAAATCGTAATACTGATTTTATGGGAAAAGTTTGTAAAAACTTAGCTTGTACAATCTATAACCTCTGGACCTTAACTTAAGGTGAAGTGTAAAGTTTACACAACTAGAGGGTGTACAGCAAATTGTAGCAAGTTCGTAATCCTGATGGTACGGAGAAATCCTTGCGTTTCAAAAAAAATTGACTTTCTGCAATGCTCTGTAGCCTAAGTTAATTCTCAGTGTAAACTTTACTCAACCAGTAAGTGTTCAAGAATAATATAAAATCTGATTCGTTATTTTGATGTTGCGAATAATATTTTGCACAAAAACATGTGAACCTCCATTACACTCTGGAAGCAAAATAAACCTTCGTGTGTAAACTACTTTACACCGCCATTAGAAAAGGGATTCTCCTGTAGAATGCGTGCTCCTTTAGTGTAAAACATTCTTAGAGTTTGAGATCATGCACCCCTATTCGCAACGGGAAAATATCATAATAGATGCAGAAACGTGCAATTCCTTTCAGACCTACTACTTTACACCTCCAGGACTATTTTGATATCGAGTGTAAAGAAACGCATCTTACTGCGATGTGTAACCCTTGAGACGTTCTTTATTTTTTACATTAGTCCGAACATACAAATTCATAATCGGAGAACTAAGACAGAATATTTGCAAAAACGTGTTTTCTAATCACCAGAGCTAGTACTTTACACCTCTGAATAACTCAAGTAAAGGTGTAGAGAATTACGATCAAGTGCGGTGTGTAAGCGGTTAAACTATTTATTTACACCCAACTCGGTATTGAATTTAAAAGAAAGGCGTTTAAGTGCGATGGTAACCCATGGAGCGTGCTTTATTTTTAGTAACCTTTGCGCGTCTTGACTTATAACCTGCGGAGTTAGCAAACTAAAAAATGGTGAAAAAACCGTGTTTAGTGCACCATCGAATGTAGACTATAGAGATCTGAAAATAACTCCCCATTGAGTGAAAAGATATTTGGTTTCAGACAGTTTGTAGCCTTTGACTTATAGTGCGTTTGTTAGTGAAAAACTTTTGTTCTGCGCTCATTTGGAAGTTTCACAAAAGCAAAAGAAAGTGTTTTTTCTGCATATATCTTTAGTTTTTGTATTTACACCTTCATAAGTAAATCAATATTGCGTCTTTTACGCAATTAGCTGCGATGTGTTGCCCTTAGACCGGGCTTTATTTTTTGTATTATTTAACTTGTCTCGACTTATAACTGGAGTAGTTGGCAGAGAAATCTGGGACAAAAGTCGTTCTTTACACCATCCTCTAGATTGTAAACTTGAAACTCCTAGCAATAACTCCATATTAAGTGTAAAAAAGTTGCTGGTAAAAATAAAATAGTTATTGAATCATGTCCGTTTCTATCAGCAAAACCTTGTTGTAGCTCATAACCGGAGTTGTTGGCAGGCATAAAGAAGACGAAAAACGAAGCCAAAATCCGTCTTTACACCCCAAAATTTAGCACTCTTTACACCCACTCCTCGATAACTAATGTGTTTATTCTCTACAATTCTATGTCATTAAATTGTATAACAAACATTTAAGCCGAAAGTTGCGAAAGCACGCTGTGCCAAAAATCCGTCAAAAGTTCATATATGTTGTAAAAACTTTGCACACGGATTACATGATAGGTGTTGAGTGTAAAGAAAAACAAAAAATACCAGCGGCAAATTTCCTATGATCTATGTTCTAAAAAAACCACACTACAAGATGTTCGCGTTATAGCTGCAGGGGGTGTTAGGGTACTAAAGTATATTAGAGGTACACGCTAAGGCGTTACCTTTAAATACCTCAACCAAATCAACAAGCTTCAAATGATCAATTAAACAAATTAATTGAAGCAACAAATAACAGGTCGACCAATTGGCTTAAAGTTTATGAATTCAAGTGTGTCAAGTTCTAATTCATCGCATCGAATTTATGCTTCTGGATCAATTTACCAAGCCAATATGTTTAGTAGTTATGCTACGGGTGATCACGTGGGCGTAGGGGATTTGGGGGTTTTGCAACTCCCAGAAGGCGAAACCCTCTTTCCCCAGAAATCAAATACCCCCCAGAATTCGATTTTTGAAGAATTTTTCGTTTTCCGCAATTTTTTTAATGCCAATGGATAGTACTCGAGGAGCAACGTAAGAATTGTGTTTTCGCAATACCACCATTTTTGAGACCATTTTTTGACCTTTGAAAAATCTTGCATCCCCAGAATTTTAGGCTGACCACCTATGCTGATGATGCCTGGTGTCATATGTCATTTCTAGTCAAGTATTTTGAATTTATGCAGTCCTAATGCTGTTTATTTTTATGATTAATTATTTGGGCCTTTATATAAAATTCTGATGAGCCTTTAGGTTAGGCGGCTCGAAGGGTAATAGGCTCGCCAGCATATGCTCGACAACAATTGCTCGCCTAACAATTGCTCGCCGAACATTGCTCGCCTAGCAATTTCCCTTAGCAATTGCTCGCCGGGCAATTGCTCGCCTAACAATCACTCGCGTGACTATTGCTCGCCAAACAATTCCTCGTCCAGAGATTGCTTGCCAATTACTCGCCATCATAGGTGGGCGGCACCGAAATTCTGGGAGGGAAGTGCAGGATTTTCAAAGGTAAAAAATGGCCTTAAAAATGGTGGTATGGCGATAAAAACACCATTTTCAACGTTTCTCATCGAGCACTATCCATTTGCATCAAAAAATTGCGAAAAAAACAACAACAAAAATTTCAAAAATTGATGTCTGGGGGGTGTTTTGGTTTCTCGGGGGCCATACTCCCCTAACCCCCTCCCCCCACGCCCAGATATGCTCGTCATACATGTTTAGTTACGTTTGCTCATCAAGTGTATTTTTATCTAAGTCATACGCGTTACAAGGGACACTGGATGATGGATTCCCCAGCCAGAGTGAGCCTCCCGATCTTGACCCACCATGCATTTTTAAAACACACGTTCCACAGAGGCATTTGAAAATGGCAATGACAACATGGATAAAGCAAAATCAGCATATGTTGATCACAGAGATTCACCAACGGCTAAAATTTTTCCCGATTTTTCGCTAAAAAAAGGCAAATTTTTTCTCTGGATACGGCCCTGATCAAAGACAACAAGACGACGTGACTTAAGACATAGTCTATTCCAATTTAAACGGCTCACTTTGTTAAATTCTCATTACTGTATTAGTCTTTCACTGCACAAGAGAGCTTCTTCAATTATGCTCTCATAGCGATTGGTTGCCTTAAACAGGGCTGTGCTTAGGGGTTTAGCGGCTCTGGGCGAAACTTATTTTGGCGGCCCGCATAATTCTTAAAACTGGTATTATATGCATCATAAGTATCATTTTATGTACCTATCTCCTTTATGCACCTATATGATCGCACTTAGCATCCTACTGTAAATTTACTAACAAAATACTGTGCTACATTATTTTAAGTAAGGATCGTATGTTTTCTCAAATAATTTACCCAGTTCGTGAATGATGACGTACTTTATTACAAAATAACTTTCCTAGCTTTCTGAGCGGCAAACTGGTGAATCAATTGCGGAAAATCCGACGAAGATGATAAATCATTTTCAATTGAAATAATCTCTAGAGCACTTAGACGAGAATCAGTATAGTTGACCCGAGAAACCAAAATACCTCCCCAGAATTCAATTTTTGAAATTTTTTGTTTTTTTCGCAATTTTTGATGCCAATAGACAGTGCTCGATGAGAAACGTTGAAAAATGGCGGATTTTTCGCCATACCACCATTTTTAAGGCCATTTTTTGACCTTCCGAAAATCTTGCACCCCCAGAATTTTGGTGCTGCCCACGTATGGAGGGCACGTGCTTTTCTTTGGATACGGGACTGAGTAAAACATTTTAGCCAATTATCGAAGTCGCTTGACAAAAAACAAAGCAAAGTTGTCTGAATCCATGCCTGAAAATAGAGGGCTTTTCAGTCTAGTTAAATTCTAGAGCATTGGGGACTAGAGTGCTGCGATGGATGCAGCACAGACTGAACATCAATAACAAACAATATATAATAAATTAATTCAGTACAGCGCGGAGCAACGGAAAATTTTGAGATTTCACCCCTCTAAAACGCATTTTTGCCTTACAAAGATTTTCCACAAATGTCAACCAAGCACAAAAAAATTTTCCATTTTCCAAAATTCGTTTGACAAATAGACAAAAAAGTAGAAACAACGGTGCAGTGCGAGTGAGCAAAGCATTGACGGGAAACATGCAAAATTTTTCTTATTGAAAGCTAAATGTACACTCTAGGATGGCGTTTGTCAACAATAACTCTGTAACGCTTAAAGTGTGCACGCGCTAAGAGTTCGCAGAAATACATTTTTGAATTTTTGATGGAATACTGTGTCAAATAATATAATTTGAAAAACCCCAGAAAACTCAATTTTTTTTTCAGAAAAATCCTAAAAAACCCCCAAAAAAACCCCAACAGCTTAAAACCCCGAAAATTTGAAAAACTAACTTGGCGACCCAGGTCAAATCATATGCTTCATTCTCTACATAAATTGATTTGGATCTGCTATAGGTAAATATCCTTGTGTATCCTGTTCTGACGTCGGTAAACTGCATTTCTCTAAAATAAACGAGTACATAGCAGCAAAATGTGTGACAGACGGATGAAATTTGATTAGATAGGCACCTACCTTCATAATGGGTTTTAATTATGGATGGGTGGGGAATGGGGATCCCGGCTACTTTAAGAGGGAATTTACCTGACTTCCAATTTTTTACCTAAAAATGGCAAAAAGGACATAAAAAAGAGAAGATTTTTTTTGCCAAAAACATTTTGTTACATGCATGTGGAAAAGGTAAAATCCGGAACCAGGACCAGGACCAGGACAGGACAAAATGGGTAAAATCCGGACAATCAATCAGGACCAGGACCAGAACCGGACTCAGGACAAATGGGTAAAATCCGGACAAACAATCAGGACAATGTAAAGATCAGGACAATGTATTAGACATGCAGGGTCGGACTGGCCAGGACCAGACAAATTGGGCTGGTCCTGGCCAGTCCGGCCATACGTGGGCGGCAAGAAAATTCTGGGGGAGGGGTGCAAAATTTTTGAAGGTCAAAAAATGGCCTTTAAAAATGGTGGTATGGCGAAAAAACACCATTTTCGACGTTTCTCATAGAGCACTATCCATTGGCATTAAAAAATTCGCGAAAAAACGAAAAAAAATTTCAAAAATTGAATTCTGGGGGTATTTTGGTTTCTGGGGGGTGCATATCACACCTGGGCGTGGGGGTTGGGGGGTATGCACCCCCCAGAAGCAAAATAACCCCCCAGAATTCAATTTTTGAAATTTTTTTGTTTTTTTCGCAATTTTTTGATGCCAATGGATAGTGCTTGATGAGAAACGTCGAAAAATGGTGTTTTTATCGCCATACCACCATTTTTAAGGCCATTTTTTGACCTTCGAAAAATCTTGCAACCCCCCCCAATTTTCATGCTGCCCACGTATTGTGCATACCTCCCCAACCCCCACGCCCAGGTGTGAGTCCGACCCTACATATCTAAAACATTGTCCTGATCTTTTCATTGTCCTGATTGTTTGTCCGGATTTTACCCATTTGTCCTGAGTCCGGTCCTGGTCCTGGTCCCTGATTGATTGTCCGGATTTTACCCATTTTGTCCTGGTCCTGGTCCTGGTTCCGAATTTTACCCATTTTACCCAACAGCATAGCATGTCCGCTTTTAAGTGATCATTAATGTATGCGTCCTAAGTGCCTTTTGCTAATTGTATTCGATTATAGTTTTTCATACCACAAAAACTGATATTCAGCCACTAAAACTGTACTGTAGCTCATTGTGACTTGAAAAAATTGCTTTAGGTTGACGATTGTATAAATTTATGGATAATTGTAGTGAATGATACAGCGCGCCAGGGAAAAGGATTCGAATGTTAAACTCAATCTTAGCGCCTGTATTTTGTTACACTTTTATGCGATTAATTTATTATTGACGCCAGTATATGAATGTCAATCAATACTCTACAAAACTGCAAGTTTTTAACAACAAGCATATCAACTGGTTTAAAAATTGTGACTGGTTAAATAGGATTCAAAATACTTTTTTTCGAACCTATAGACTGTTTCATTTATTTGAGAGCTTTTTCAGCAAATTTTTTGAAGGCTACAGTATGCCTAATTAGGTGATTTACTGTAACTCGACATAAAAGTTGAGTGGGGGCGAGCGGCCAACATTCTTTCATTTTTATAGGTAAAGTAAGTGCGCTAAATAAAAATCTTGCAGCAGGAATCGAACCCGTGTCGCTTCGACAACAATCAGACGTTCCACCACTACGCTAAGCGGAAGTTTTCGGCGATGTTGAAAACGCTAGGGTCGATTTATGACAAGCTGAATGCGAGGATTCCATCCGCATGTTCCATGATCTGCAGGAATACGAGAATAAATTATGCCATAAGAAATTTTATTGAAAAACCCTACAACCGATTTTAACTTACATACTTATTCATGTTTTCTGCTGCTTTTTTCTGCCCGTATGACAATAGAGAGCACTAGCTGAGCTACCGGCGTTGCCCGGGCTAAACATAGACCTGATAGCTATATGGAATTGAGAAGTCTCTTGTATTTTTTATTTTTCGGGACTTTTGATGTTTTTGGGATATTTCTAAAAAAATTGTTGGTAAAACCCAAACTTTATTTTTGAATTTTTTAAAATTGTTTTTTTGTTAACCATTTTTTGATCAAATCCATATTTCTGACGTAACAGAATGGTTTTGAAAATTTTTAGCCAAAATCATATTTTTGATGTTTTGGGATGTTCCGGAAATTTTTTGGTCAAACCCATATTTTTTATGTTTTGATGTTTTGGAAAATTTTTTTGGTCAAACCATATTTTGATGTCTTAAAAATTTTTTGTTTGTTGTAGCAAAGGATGTCATATATCACGTGATATCGTTTATCACTCATATGTTATAGCAGATGGTATCTCCTATCTTATATCGCTGCATGTTATGGCACAGACAGGGTTTCTTATATCACATCATTCTACCGTATAGCTTTGCCCATCTTGTAGCATTATATAGGCTATGTTACGTCCGATGCTATGTTATAACGCACGCAGCGGCAAAAGTACCGTAACCGAAAATAAGCAAAATGAATTTATTCCAATTTTTGAAATTTGGCAAAAAATCGGCTAGGTCTCGAAATCGGCTATGCTTAAGCATAGGGACGCCTCCCGCTTCACCCTGTACATTTTTTTGATCAAATACATATTTTTGACGTTACAGAATGGTTTTTTGAAATTTTTTTAACCCAAATCATATTTTTGATACTTTGGGATGTTTTGGAAATTTTTTTTGGTCAAACCTATATTTTTGATGTTTTGGAAATTTTTTTTGTCAAACCAAATTTTTTATGTTTTAAAAATTTTTCGTTTGTTGTAGCAAAGGATGTCATGTATCTCGTGATATCTTATATCATTCATATGTTATAGCAGAATAGCAGAGGTATCTCCTACAATCTTATATTACTGCATGTTATGGCACAGACAGGGTATCTTATATCACATCACCGTACCGTATTGCCCATCTTGTAGCATTATGTAGGATATATTACGCCCGATCCTATGTTATAACGCACGCAGCTGCAAAAGTACCGCAACTCGCAAATAGTGCAAACTAAAGTTATTCCGACTTACGAAATTTGGCAAAAAAATCGGTCATGTCCAGAAATCGGCCATGCTTAAGCTTAGGGACGCCCCCCACTTATCCCCTGTACAGGGTGCATGGGTGGGGTTGGTGAAATTTGAATGTCGCTACTAAACCCCCAGCCGGTAGGCCGAGCTCAGACCAAAACATCAGCCCACCAAGTGTTATGGAGCCGGAGCCAACCCCAAACATACAAACACTCTTTCACAAATACATAGTAGATGCCTGCGCATAAAGGGTTTGTCCTCATTGTAAACAAATACAAAAATGCTCCATGCAAAATTAGCCGCTAGAAGAAGAAATATTTGAATTTGTATTAGCATTCTTTAAACCGCGCGTTTGCTGCTTTCGGTTAGTTTACATCAAATTGCACGCTTGCTAGTTTACTTCATCAAAAACAGTTTTACTTTGATATTTTGGTTTGCTGCAAGCTCGATCTCAATGATTAATCGTATTTTTCGGACCCTCATAATTTCCTATCAATCCGTCTCTTTGTGCTTCATGGCACCAGATTGCGCACTTTGAGTAGTAAATTCGGAATCAGAGGTCCAAGAAACCGTAGGGGCCAAATTTTGGAAGTGACATATCCAAGCTGTGCTTCTGCAAAAAGACAAAAAGCCTTCATTTTACGATATGGATAGGGAACGTTAGGGCTTCTGTACCTCAAAAACCAGTCCGTGAATTTCCTTCCAATTTTCTACAGTAAGGTCAGTCATAAAAGTATTAGCAAACAATCGTAAGTTAAATAAAAGTTGTTCGCTGAGATTCGTAAAATTTGGAAAAAATCTAGTTTTAAAAAACATTTTTTCTTACGGTTTTCTGACACTTTACATTGTGATGTAAAGTAGTTTACACCAGTCAGTAGCGCATTAAAAGTTGATCTAGGGTAGCGTAACAAATTTGTCCAACAACAATTACGTAAGTCGCAAGAGCCGCCGAAACTTTTAATGGTAATCCGTCGTTTCCGGGTTGCCTGAGCCAGACATCGAGCCTTTTGAACAAAAAATCGGAATCAGGGGTCCGGATAACCCATTGAGTAAAAATATAAGAATAACTCGAGTATACAGTAAAAAATTTTTTCTAGGACACAAACAGACAACTCGAAATTGATATCATAGATTGTGGATCAGAAATGCCTAATAGGCAAATTGTCGTAACTTTCACTACACTATCTCAGCGAAAAATCAATTTCGTACAAAACAAAGCCCACCATTGAACTCAGCGTGCAATACACTAACGTGCAATAGACGATAGCCAACAGGAAGAAAGGCCGTATGCAGATTGGCTCAATATTTACTTTTTTTAGATCACCTTACTGTAAAAAGTCTCAAGAATTTCGGAACGGACTATAAACGTGCTAAGGAAAATCTAAAAAATGCTTAGAATTAGCACAAAATGCTGGTTGAGGATCACAAGACTACCAGACATACCTGCCTGTTTCACAAGTATTCTATTTTACTAAATCATTGGGTTAAAAATTAAAATCGGCTGTTTACTATATGAAGCAACAGTCACACGATCGACAACGTCAACAAAGCGAACCGCTCAGCTCACTAACAGCCAGGTTTGGCAAGGCTGGGTTCTTTTAATCTGGTTTTTGGTGCAAACAGGCGGATTTAGGGGGGGGGGCCGCTGTCCCCCATTTGCCCAAAATATTGCGCAAAATTAAGGATTTTAAAGCTATTTTTAGCGATTTTCGGGTTAAAACGGCTAATTTTTCCGCCCAAGTCAGGGTTCCGCCCCCTTAGGGATACCGTTCCCCTTAGGAAAATCCTAGGTCCGCCACTGGGTGCAAAAAATCTCTGGGTTCTGGGTTTTTTGTCCACAGGTAATACTAATACTTTATTCGGAAAAAACAAGGGTAAAACAAAGTCGCAAGTAGTGATCGACCGGGGCGACTTTTTTGGCCGGGTCGGGGCGGTACCGGGGCTGAAAAAAATCCCCGGCCATGGCCGGGGTCAGACAAGGAAAATATTATTGCATGGCACATACTTGGGGTGGGCATAGGAAAAAAATTAAGAGCGACTGCTCCATTCAGTAGTAAATGGCAAGCACAAAGTTAGGTGCGCCTTTTCATATCAAGTTTTATTACTATTTATGCCACAAGAAACAAATTTAGTCCAGTGTTTCATTGCCTGAATCATCAATAAAGTCTATGTCGCTGCTATTAGCACACTATATCATTTGAATCTTCGCTACTCAGGGTTGGAAAAAATTAAAGTTTGAAAATTTCCGATATTTTGGTTTTTTGGTTTTTTATGGTTTTTTAATGGTTTTATGGTTTTTCATGATTTTTAATGGTTAAATTTTGGTTTTTATATCTTAGTCGTGCGCATAAGTGTTTAAATGCTTGATTATGATTAAAAACCACTAAATTAAAGAACAGGCATGAGTTGCCTAACCCATTATTCAGGAAAATAACAAAAGTGAACAATTTCAAATTTATTCAGTAGAATAAACGGCAACATTAAGGATCATGGGTATCATTCGAGAAAAAATGAGTTTCGGAACCAGCGAACCGCGATAGGAGAAGCATAGAGGTGTTAGAACAAACGAAGACCAGACAAGTGGCAGCCGCGGAAAGAAAACTGGAAAAATTTAAATTTTTTAATGCTATTTTTGGCCGTTTTTGGCCTTTTTGGCATTTGGTCCCCCAAAAATAAGTAGGTCCCCCAAAATTGGAGGGTCAGCTACGTGCCTGGATCATCATTACATTATACGATTATAATTACGTCTCTCTTACAAAAAAAGTCCAACCAAAATGAAAATAAACTATTTCATGCCGTTTATTCCCTGAATAATTAGTCTACTCTATGTTAGAGTAAAGAGTATTATTTGCACATGTTTACAAATGATGAAATATGAATTTTGCCACATTTTTTAACATCGACTTAAAAAAACCAAAAAAACCAAAAACACCAAAAAAAACCAAAAACCAGGCCGATTTTAAAACCATAAAAAACCATAAAAAACCAAAAAAACCAAAAAACCATGCCCGGCCAACCCTGTCGCTACTGCTACTGCTGCTGTAGCGATTGGATGCAATAGGTATTGGATGTGATAAATGAGACATCACACATTCCCATAAGGGGGGAGGAATATTACCAGTGATCGACCAGGTACCCCGGTCCTGGACCAGGCTCGGGCCCGAGCCTGGCTGAAAACCACCGGCCTCAACCAGGCCTCAAATAATTATCGTTAATATTTTAGACGTTTACTATTTCAGCTGTTGTCCGTATTTCTTACGGATTTGCTAGCTTTTGATTCTATTTAAATCAATTTGCCTTACTTCTGCCCACCTGCTCATTATCTTATACTTGTCAACTTCATATGTGCATTCATCTTCTATACAGCGCTTCAATCAGAGGCGTAGCCAAGATTTTGGTCGCGGGGGCATACACAAAAAATTTTTCAAGACTAATTATGCATTGAATGTTAGTAACGTTATGTACCTATGATAAAATTGGTTTTTCGATTTTTAATAGTGTAGCCTAGCTAATTTATGGGTTTCTGACAATCAGAAATACAAAAATGTTAATCAGCGCGAAACACCGGAAATTTTTGAAATTTTTACCGTTTTCATGTAGAATTTACGGTCTATTGACAAACAGTTCGGAAATCATAAGAGGCGCAAAGCAACAAAGAATTTAGTAATCTTTTACTGTCCTTAACATTTTGTAGCCTGAGAATACTAATATTCTGTGATATTTTGCCTGATTTAGGCTATTAAACGCAATGCTGAAGCTTTACAAAAAGAAAGAACAATAACCAGCAGCGCCATGCGCCGGAAAATTTTGACGTTTTAGCTCTTTAAACACAATTTATACCGCTTAAATCATACAGAACAGACAAATTAATTTCGGCGAATCCTTTTTCTCTTTTCGTCCCTCCCAAAACTCTTGCTGCACATGTACAACAAGATTTTATGGCGGGGGATGCAGTGGCGCGCTCAATCACCCCTAGAAAATTTTGTAAAAAAAGCACTTAATGTTGAATACTATCACTAAAATTTTCGAAAAATCGGCCAAATCTCGGTTCTAAATTAAACCCAAAACACTTAAAATTGATGAAGTCCTACATTGTACAAGATTTCTGAGCTGAAATGCACTTTTCGACCTCTGCTAAGTATAAAGCGCAGCAAAGGGTGCTGCCAATAAGATATAAAAGATGTATCAATGACAATTTTGTTCTTATCGTTTTCAGGCCCATTTGTGACCTTCTTATTAACAAGATATAATTCAGGAAACAGAAAAATGCGCAAAAACATAAGAAAATTTGGCCATTCCTTTCATTCAAAATAGGATTATGTGTCCTGTCCTTAAAAGAAAGGCAAACAAAGCAACAATAAATATAATAAAGACTCGGCACGAAGCGCCGGAAAATTTTTGACGTTTTTGCCTTTTTGAACTCAATTTTCTGGGCACAATTAACGAGTGTCCCCTAAAAATCCGGAATTTTTTCAAACGTTTACAATGTCTTCAGTTCACAAAAATGTGTAAAATGCAATATATCATTACAAAGCTCATTCAATCTTCTATCCATTGAATTAAACTTTGGAATTCGTAGTGTAACTTGAGTTCTAAAAAATGCGTACAAACGAGGACATTCTCCGATCACGTGTCACAAGTTTTATTCCATCAACATTAGCAAAGGGAGGAAGTTTACGATCAGGCATTTTGAGAACGAGGGTGTTCCAAAAAGTACTATTTATGACATTAATACAGAGATACTCCAATGGACACGAGTGCACTCGACGCACTGGATCTGGTCGGAACACTGAAATTATTACAAAAAAGAAACTGGAACATTTGGAATCTGCATTTAATGACAGTTGCTCTATTTCTGTGCATCGGGCGGCTGAAATATGGTGTTAGCAAGTCTTACATTCATAGAATCGTAAAAAAACAAATTAAAATTGCAATATAGAAAAAAAAACAAACCATTCCGTCACGATCGGATAAACAAATTGCATTAGCCAAAACAAAGTGTGGACGCCTGTTTCGTCGTTTTGGTAACAAACATTTTGTATTGGATGATGAATCGTATTTTACCCTGTCACATTCTTCACTTATTGGTAACAGTGGATTTTGCACTAAAAACGCATCTAATGCTCCTTCTAGTGTTAAATTCAACAAAAAAGCCAAATTCGGACAAAAAGTAAAAGTATTGTTCAAAGAAAGTTGATCAAAATGTTGTACAAAAGTTAACTTTGAGTACTAGGAAAAGACTTGACACAGTGCGACGCAATGGAGTTATTGAAGCTCGCGATTGAGTGTGATCTATTAGGCTTTTAATGCTCTTTTTGTTGATATATTACTTGTTGAGTTTTT